>CM076584.1:1130599866-1130928519 GCA_034641835.2 Pinus albicaulis | reverse complement strand
GATTTACATGATTGACTTGCTAAGTTTTGTGATTTTTGCCATTGTAAAGCATTTTGACCGGAACTAGCTGCAGAATGCAGACATTCCATAGCTAACCGGCGATTCTGCAGCTGTCTTCACGTTTGAGTATGTTCCAAGTGGCCTCTCAAGAAAAACCGCATATGGGCATAATCCACGTCATGTCTACATGGTTAGGCATGCTATGGAGAAGAAACAATTTGGGTATGGTTTTGGAACTTGGGAACACATTTGGAAGAAGGCTTCTATTAGGGCTGTCTCTGGGTCCGGATGTGCACCCTTTTCTTGTGACCCTTCAAGAGTCCTAATGTGATTAGATGAGAAGAACGGTGTTCTGGTGTTTGCAAATCTTGTTGTTTACATTTTGTTATATAAACAACGAAAAACCGAGAGGTAAACTAGATTTGTACTTTGCGTTGTTCTAGATTTTGCTTAGATTCTGTGCTACATTTCTGAAGACGCAGATTGCTTTGTTCAAGTTCTTTCATCTTTAATGAAGCGGACAATGTTGTTTTGAAAGAGTTGATTTGATTTGGAGTTAATTTCCGTCAGGTGGTAGAGGGCCCCTGCCTCTTGCACGGATTTATTTGCGTAAATTAGATAAGTATTCTAGCTGTCTTTACGTTTTTGAAGTTGAATTCGTAGTTGTTTTAATTAGCTACTGTAGTTATACTCATTCTAACTCTTCCAAAAGAAGAAGCTCTTCCAAAAGATTATAATGATGGTGGGGAATGGCTATGGTATTGTAGGATTAGAAGTTGAATTCGTAGTTGTTTTTAATTAGCTACGCGTTATACTCATTTCTAACTCTTCCACAAGAAGAAACTCTTCCAAAATTATAATGATGAATGAGGAAGTAGCTATAGTATTGTGGGAATTTAGTTGTAGCATTTTGTTATTCATATGCCAGGTTACACTTGTTCTAATCACTCTTCCACAAGAAGAAACTCTTCCAATAAATTCTTAAGGAGTCCAAGGCATAACCGTGATAATGAATGTTTTAGTTGTGTGTTTGCACTAAGTACCATCGTTGTTCTTACTCTTAAACGCTTGCCCAAAATATCTTAATGACGAGTAGGAGATGGCTATGATATCTTAGTTTTTCATTGCTTTCAGTCTTTTTGCTTGCATTTTCACTCAGTTACACAGTTAGAATTGTTCTAAAATCTCTTCCAAAAGAAGGAACTCTTCCAAAATATCAATAATAATGGACAAACAGACTGTATAATTCCATAGAATAATGCATGATAGCATAGTTAGGATGCTTCGGAGTTTAATTGCACTTAACTCATGTTCAGTTACTTTGTTTTGAGTTTGATGATGACTTGTAGTTCAGAATTGTTTTAGATTAGTGACACTTTTAAGTTTAGCTTTAGTTCAACTCACTGCATTTGCATTCCATAGTCAGTTGTCATTCACTGCACAATAGATTACTTCAGTTGTTAAGATAAACAAAACAGCCTTCATTATTTACAAACATCTTCTTGTTTTAAAATCTACAATTGATCCATAACCATATGAATAGAAGACAACATCATTTTAAGGCCTGAAGTACCTCTGCAATTTCCTTATCATTTTATAAACAGAGTCCTTCCTAAAAAAGACTACTTTGAAAATAAATCAATAACTCTTGAGTAAGGTTTTGTGACATTTAACTGAATTGCAGAATAGAGTTAAACTGATCCCTGAAATATAGGAGATCTTGTGATGATATCAATGTTTTATTCCAAACATACTTCAACAAATCTCTATTAAGGATAAAAATGCATCATTATAAGTTAATTGTTTAAAAAATGGGCTGGCAGTTGAGAAGATTTATATTTGGTTGATCATTTCTCAAGTTTAGTTTGTGTTTTGAATTGTTTGTTTGAAAGTCATTATCAAGCTTTGCTTTTATTTAGTCATAATTTAGATTCAGCTTCAGTGTTTCCAATTGCATTTGCCATTTTTTATTCATCAATTAGGTTTAACTCTGTTTTTAATCATCAGCTCATTTCCATCAACTTTCTAGGCATTTTCCTTGTGAACATAAAACCACCAAAAGACCAAAAACATCATAAATCATCACAAAAGACCAAAAACATCACAAAACACTACACACAACGCATTAGGAAACAAGCACCTAGGTACATACAGTACACTTCACTTCAGCAGTTTACAAATCCTGGTTGACAATTAAATGAGCTCAGTTTGGGAGACTAGATTGAGACCAAACATTTTGGCGCCATTCTTGGGAAGTAAAACTAGGTAACCTTTGTTTCTTAGCATCCAAAAACAATTATATGCGTAGGGAGAGAGATTCAAGGGGAAGATTTATAAGCAGCAGAGGCAGAAGTTTGATTTCTAGAACACCACTTGTTTCATCTAGATCGAGAGCTAGTACACCTTCAACTCAAACCCATCTTCCATCCTCTTCTGATTCTGGACTTCTAGAAGATCTAAGGTCAACTATTCCATTAGAGAAACCTTCCACTTCATCCACTAAACCTGCCATAGAAGAAGATCTAAAAACTCTTGTTAGGGACACAAACCTTTCCACCTCCACAGGAGAGTCAACCATGGCAAAAGAAGGAGGAGGATGAGTTTTTAATGGATAAAACACACTTTTTGGAGGTAGAGGTAGAGGTAGAGGAGAAGGAGGTAGAGGTGCAAATGGAGGAAGAGGTAGAATAGGAAGCTCTTTTGGGTTCCCTATAATTGATGAAGAAACCAATACAACCATGAAAAACACATTTCACCCTGCTGTCCTTCCAAAACTATATCTGGCTTCGGCAGAGAATCTGAAATCTTTCTTATTCCCGAATTTGAAGTCTTTGTGTAGGACTTATGACTACTTACAGATGCTCAAAAGGCGAAATTATTTCCTTCAACATGAAGGGCTGACATTAAAGTGGTTTATGAGTCTAATTAGTAGTTATGTTAGAACATGGGTAGACATAAGAAACAGTATTTCTAGAGAGATATTTGGATTATTGTATCTTAGGATAATCATAAGGAAGAAGTGTTCGAAGATGTTACAAAAAAGAAGATGAAAATTTGGAAGATTTGTTGGAGAAGTTTAATTACAACATCAAAAGGGAAAAAAATGGAAAACCTAGATCGAACACTTTAAAAACTCTTTTGGTAGAAAACAATTAGGGATGAATGGTTGGATATCCTTAACATGATGGGAAAAGGGGATATATCTCAGCTCACATTACCTGAAATATCCGAGTTATGTATCAACCTTTCAAGAGGGAAATCCAAAACTGTAAAAGGTCCAAGAATCCCATCTTGCAAGTAGTAAATACCTTAAGGACGATCAGTAGATCAGAAAATAGGACACATGCTTGATGATTTTTCGTCGAAGCATATTGAGGAGTCTTGGTGAACAAATAGACACGCCAAGATACAAAACAACTGAAGAAATTTGAATGCGATTGCCTTGGCAATCTTTGTCCCAAATAACAGAAAAACATGCCTTAAGGAAGTGTCCCTTTGGATGTAAAAAGTTGTAGAGACACATTGCCATTTGTTCGAAACTGAAAGACCAAGGTGTCCTTCTCTCCCTGGTCTCAAAGCTTTCTTTCAGGAGGAAACTCCTACAGATTCCACAGAGTCTCTCAATTTTGTATCTAGAAGGCCTTGGCAGGGACCTCAAACACAAGGATTCCATGATCAAATGTATAATCAACCTCTACCTTGGAATTCTTGGCAGCAACCTTGGCCCCAATTTCAAAATCAATCTCAATCTTGGGCACAAGGAACACAAAGTCCCTATGGAAGATACTCTCCATACTATCAGTATCCACCATCCTATCCACCATATCACATTTTTATCCTCAAAATCCTCAACAAAATTTTCCTCCAAAATATTCAAAAAACTTTTCAACAAAATTCTCAACAACATCATCTGAACCAACCTCATCAAAATCAACCACTTCCATTACCATTCCCTCAAAAATCAAATCAATTACCAGCTCAGCCCATACCAAACCCCAATAATAAGAACCCCCAGAATACATACATGATAGAAGGACAACAATTTCCAACTTATTTAATTACTCCTCTAAACCTTAGTGATGTTCAACTTAGGTCTGGAAGGATACTTGAGAAGAGGAAACCTTCTGTGATCATACAAGAACAAGATAATTCTGAGGAAGACTCCCTACGGGTTAATAAAAGTCTGAAAACAACCTAAGTTGCCAAAACATTGAAAAAGCAGATCCAATAAATCCAACACCTGTATTAGAGCAACCATCCACATCTACTTCTATACCTCCCTTTTCGGAAAGATTACAAATTGATAGAGGTGTAGAAAAACAAATCATGGTGCCTAATTATGATTTCTTAGATGAATTGAGAAATGTTTGCATTAAAATTCCATTATTGCAAACCATCAAGGAAATCCCAATTTTAGCCAAAACAATAAAGGAGTTGAGTATGAAGACAACAAGAAAAAGAATAAGAGAAACCAAGAAAATTCAACTGGTAGGACAAATAGCAGACATTATGATGGGCAAGATTGCTATTCAAAAGTATCTTGACCCAGGAAATCCAGTTGTCAAAATTCACATCAATGGAATTGAAATTCAAAACACACTCATTGACTTAGGAGCAGCAATAAATATCATGAGTAGACAAATCATGGACAAACTGAAACTTCCTAATCTTCTCTTTACACCCACACTATTACAATTAGTAGATAGATCTGTGATCAAACCAGATGGGGTAATAGAAGACATTCCAGTGTCCCTAGATTCTTGGGAGTACCCTATGGATTTCATGATCCTAACTCCTAAGAATAATCTAGGAGGCCATCCTGTTATATTAGGAAGACCTTGGTTGGCTACAGCTGATGCTTTTATTAGTTGTAGGTCCGGTGATATGTATATTTCTGATGGTAGTTCAACTAAAAAATTCACTTTATATCCTCCGGCTAGGACAATTACAGATCTAGATGACACTCAATGGATAGAGGATGAAGAAGATTTACAACCACTCTTCACAATTTCAGAAATTAGTGAAGATAATCAAATTCTGAATACTCTAGAAAACTTTGAATCCTCTCTAGAACACAAACATGAATCATTTCAAGAGGGACCCAATATTGAGTTTTTGTCATCTAGGCAGATGTCTCTACATTCTATGGACAAATTTGGTAGCTCTACAAGTGAAATTTTTCCAGGCAAAACTTTGAACATAAACAAGAACCTAGAAAAATCTCAACAAGAAGAGTTAGTCAAAGTATTACAGAGACATTCTTCTGCATATGCATGGGAATACACTGACATGAAAGGGATAAGTCCCAAAACTTGTACTCATCACATCTATATAGAGGCAAATTGCAAACCAATCAGACAGCCTCAAAGACGGATGAATCCAAATCTTAGGGAAATTGTCAAGGAAGAATTGCAAAAATTGTTAAATGTTAATTTCATCTATCCTATTTCAGATAGTCAGTGGGTTTCTCCTTTGGTAATTGTGCCAAAGAAAAATGGAAAATGGAGGGTGTGTGTTGACTACCAAGAATTGAATAAAGCTACTCTTAAAGACCATTTTCCCTTACCTTTCATAGATCAAGTATTAGATACATTAGCTGGCAAAAAGTACTTTTCATTCCTAGATGGGTTTAGTGGTTACAATCAAGTCCAAGTAGCACTTGAAGACCAAGATAAAACCACATTTACCTATCCTTGGGGTACCTATGCTTACCGAGTATTGCCATTTGGATTATGTAATGCACCTGCAACATTCCAAAGGGCAGTATTAGGAATTTTTTCGGATCTAATACATGATTGTGTAGAGGTGTACATGGATGACTTCACAGTTTATGGGAATACATTTGAAGAGGCTTTAGAAAACTTGGAAAAAGTATTAAAAATATGTCAAGAAGCAAACCTTTCACTTAGTCATGAAAAATGTTTTATGATGTTCACTGAAGGTATTGTTTTAGGGCACCATATTTCAGGGGATGGGATTAGAGTTGATGAGGCAAAATTTGAAGTCATTTCTAACCTATCCATTCCAAGTTGTCAAAGAGATGTTAGAAGTTTTCTAGGATTTACAGGGTATTATCGGAGATTTATAGAAAACTTTACCAATATAGCATCTCCACTCTTCAAATTACTCACCAAAGATTGTGAATTCAAGTGGACTTCTGATTGCCAGTTAGCTTTTGAAACCCTGAAAACCAAAATTTCTGAAGCACCTATATTAAGGGGACCTAACTGGAAATTACCTTTTCATGTCTCGACGGATACTTGAGTACAACTCTAGGAGCGGTATTGAATAGAAAATTTGATTCCCTATGCCATCTATTATACCCGGTAAAAATTTGACTCTACGAGTTAAACTATCTGTGGCGAAAAAGAGTTTTTAAGAGCATTGTTCATGCCATAACAAATTTAGACACTATACTGTGGTATGAACAAGTTTTTCACAACGTCATTCTGCAATTAGATACTTAATGAATAAATCAATCACTAATGGCAGAGTTATAAGATGGTTGTTATTCTTGCAAGAATTCAACATTACTATTCTAGATAGGCCTGGAAAACAAAACACTGTGGCTGATTTCCTGTCTAGAATTCAAAATATCAAAGATGACACTCCGGTTGAAGATCAATTTCCTGATGAATATCTTTTTGAAATCTCTACTCAAACTCCATGGTTTGCTGATATTGCTAATTATTTAGTTTCAGGAAAATTTCCTTCAATTATGAATGCAAGGGATAAAAGAAAAATCATTAATGATAGTGCAAATTATTCATGGGTCGCTAATGAGTTGTACAAGACAGGTCCAGATTTGATCATTAGAAGGTGTGTTCATGAAGATGAGATGCATGATATTCTCAAGGCATGTCATGACGAACCTTGTGGCGGACACTTTGCAGATAAGAGGACAACCTATAAGATCCTTAATTTAGGATATTATTGGCCATCCTTGTTTAAAGATGCTAAGGAGTATGTCAAAAGGTGTGACAGTTGCCAAAGGGTAGGGAAACCTTCTCCTTCGGGTGAGATGCCATTACAACCTCAGGTACACATTGAACCTTTTGAAAAATGGGCCTTGGATTTTGTAGGACCTATTAGTCCTCCATCAAGACAAAAGAAATACATATTAGTTTGCACTGATTATGTTACTAAGTGGGTAGAAGCTAAACCATTACTTGTTGCTAATGAATCATCTGTAATTACTTTTCTTTTTGAGGATATTTTTACTTGTTTTGGTGTCCCAAGGGAAATTGTTACAGATCAAGGAGCTCAATTTACATCAAGGCTAGTGGAGCAAATGATGGAGAAGTACAAAATCAGACATAGAACATCTACTCCATATCATCCACAAGCAAATGGTCAAGTGGAATCCACTAATAAAGTCATTGAAGGAATCCTAACAAAGATTGTTCATCTACATAGAAGAGATTGGGTAGATAGGCTTCTTGAAGCCTTGTGGGCCTATAGAACTACATGGAGAAACACAACAGGCCATACTCCTTATGAGCTTGTTTATGGAAAGCAAGTTTTGTTTCCCATAGAGTTCCAAATTCAAACCTTCAAGATGGAAGTTCAGCTAGGACTTGATCTAACGGAGGCACAAAAGCATAGACTGGAGCAAATTAATGAATTGGATGAGATCAGACAAGATGCAGTTCAGAAAACAAGTCTAGTCCAACAGCAAAGGGCTAGATGGCATGACAAGTACATCAAGGAGAAGAAATTTTAAGAGGGAGACTGGGCTCTCTTGTTTGATTCAAAATTCAAGGATTTTCAAGGGAAATTTCAGACACATTGGCTTGGGCCACATGAAATTGTTCGAATTTTTGATAATGGGGCAGTAAAAATCAGAACTATAGATGAAGAAGAGGTCACTTTTCTTGTGAATGGTCATAGATTGAAGCTATATCACAAACCACTCTCAAGAGAAGAATTTGTCAAGAAGTTCCAAGAAAGTAGTGATGTGAAGTTAATGAATAAGAATCTCTCTTCTTCATCAACTTGATTAAATTTTCTGAAGCATTTCTCTTTGAAAAAAATAAAAAAATAAAAAAAATAAAAAAAAATAAAGGTATAAACATGAAAACCAATCATTGATTGGCATGTTTATACAGAAAAGATAGGGTGAAAATCAGAGTCTCTCTGACACTCTAAATTTTCCCATTTTTGTTTTTACAAGCAGCTATTACAAAAATCATAAGTTCAGATCCATAGTGCTTATGATCCATCTCATTTCATTTCACTCCATTCACTTATCCATCCATACTCCATCTCATCCATTCATTCATATTCTACTCCATTCCACATATCATTCATCTCATTCCATCCTCCATCCATCTCATTTTCATGTCAAAATACAAAATTTGATGTCTTGTTGTAAATAAATAAAACATGTCATGGATTGCAGGGCAGTTCTTATGTTCTTTCACTCCATTTCATAAACTGAATCCATTCCATTTCATCATCCACTTCATACATATCATGTCTTATCATCCATCTTCTTTCATACCATGTAACATTTCACCTATATTCCAAAAACACTCCATTCCATGATTAAAATGCTCTACAGGAACATTCTACAGCTCAACAGACATTCTGCAGCTGATCAACCTTTCTGCAGCCAGACAATCTTTCCGCAACTACAAATCCTGAAGGCATCAATCATTAGACATTAGAATTGCAATAAAAAGACCCAGTGTATCCATGAATCAAAAGCATCAAAGAAGGATTATGAAGACTCTTCCAAAGGTGAACAAAGAAGACAAAGACTACAAAAATCAAATGAAAGGCAGAGGTAACAAGTTTAAATTATAATGGCATTTCATAAAATTTTAGCATAGTTTTAGTTATGGATTGTTCGAAAAGGTTGTTTTAATTATTTTTATTGATCAATACCAATAAACCCTCCACAGACTTTGGATTAAAATCTCCCATTTCAAATTTCATGCCCGATATCATTTAAGCGGTTAAAATGGTCGAGGTATTTGAATTCTTCACGTCTCTTAACCAAATCATTCAATGATGATTCTCTTTGCCGTTGTAAAAATCTCCGTCGTCTCTTCAATCATTAATTCGTTCCCTCCACCTCACTCCATTACCTCATTCCGTGACCACTGCCATCACTCCATTCTGTAGCCGGCATTTCATTCCGTAGACAGAGATATTCTTATCACCGAGAGCAGAGCAAAAGGATATCAGTTTGAATATCAAAGCATTATCATTGTAAACACAGAGCAGAGCAAAAGGGTAAACTCAGAGGTATAGCAGCGTGAGAATTTGAAGCCATTTGAATCTGTGGGCAGACAAAGTATCACTGTGGGCAGAGATTGAGCATTATCATTATAAACACAGAGGTATAGCAAAGAAGAATTTGAAGTCATTTTTCACCGAGAGACGGAGGTATAGCATTGAAGAATTTGAAGCCATTTGTTACCAAGAGACAAAGATATAACAGTATGGGAATTTGAATCTATTTGCCACCGAGAGACAGAGGTATAGTAGTGTGGGAAATTTGAAGCTGTTGTCATTGTCAATCAGAGGGATATCATTTCGAAGTTTGAGGACATTTGTCATTGTCAACCAGAGGTATGTCATTCCAAAATTTGAAGCCATTGTTATCTAGAACTTGAAGCCATTTCAATTCGAAGGTGAAAGTTATTGTTTCTGTGGGTAGAAGAGTGTTAATTTGAACATTGAAGAAGCAATTATGGGTTTCATTGTAAGAACAGAACCAGTGGGTTCAAAATATTTAGAAGGCTACCCTCAATGCAAAGAAATGTTACAACAAATAGGATGGCTTCAATTTTTGGAGAAATTTAATGGCTTCCACAAAGAAGTCACTAAAACATTTGCAAGATCATTTCAAGGAGCTGAAGTTGAAGTGGGAGATGTCAAATTCACTGTCACTGAAGTTTTCATTGCAGAAGCTACAGGGTTGCTTAGAAATGGAGAGAGATGGTTCAAAAACAGATAATTCCATCATGAATCCTGGAAACAAATTCTAAAATCACCAGGTATGGATGTCACTGTGTTTAAGAAAGGAATTCCAAGTTCTGCATTGAAAAATAAATGGAGAAACATACTACTTATTCTACAAAAATTTATTACATGTGAGGGTAGATATGGCACATTTTATGTTTACCGCATTAGACTGATAATGCATTTTTTGGGGGAAGACTTAAACTTACCCTACTTCTTGCTTCAAAGTTTGAAGAAGATGGCTTCCTGTGTTCAAAGAATGGTTCAATTTTTAGAGACAACTCTATACCATCATGGCTTGGTGAAGATTTTAATTGAACACCATTTAGCCAAAACAAATGATACATGGGACAATTTCTTGATAAGAAATCATTTTGAAGAGCCAAAAGAACCCTCACCTGAACCACAGCCTACAAGGAGAAGTAGAAAATGGAGAGCCTCAAAAGTTGAAATTGACAAAATAGTCCAAGAAAGTAGTGAGGAAATCATCTCAGAGAAGTTGACTCAAATCAAGAGACAACTTAAGAAAGAAAAGGTAATGAGGAAATCTGCCATGGAGAAAGGAGAGGGATCTTCTCAGCCTAGAAGAAGCCATAGATTAAAGGGAAAACTAAGGAAAACTCAAATCAAACAAACAGGGGTGATTAATATAGAAGATGAGGAAACATCCATTGAAGAAGATGTTGAAGAGGATTTTAATGAAGGAACCCCTGAAATTGACCCTGCTCAACAAGAAAGTTATGACTATGTGGAAACTTTAGAAAGGAGAGCTTCAGAAATTAAGGAGAGAACCCCTAGTCCTCCACTGTCTGAAATAGATGTATTAAGAAGGGATAGGTATGAGTTGGAAATACTTAATAGACACATAAAAAATGAGAATGAAATTCTCAAAGATCAAGTCAAGCTCAAAACTGATATGAACTCAACCTTATCCCTACATATAGACAAAGTGGAGAAGACCAATGAAAAGTTGAAGAAAAGGAACAAGAAGCTAATCAGGGCACTCACCAACCTAAGGTTCAAACTTGTTATCAGAAAACCCAGAATATCTTTAGCTTCCAGACAAAGGAGAAGGAGAGGATTAGATGTTCTTGCAGAAGCCTCTGAGTTCATAGGATAATTTGCATGAGGACATGCAAGGAGTCAGCAGTGGGGGTATGTTGAGCCTCAAAATTGTGCTTTCTTTCATCTCATTTTACCTCATTTTCCCTTTTCCATTGCTATCCTAGACCCAATTGATCAATGAATATAGTTAAAATTACTTCTAGAATGATTTACATGACTGACTTGCTAAGTTTTGTGATTTTTGCCATTGTAAAGCATTTTGACCGGAACTAGCTGCAGAATGCAAACATTTCGTAGCTAACCGGCGATTCTGCAGTTGTCTTCACGTTTGAGTATGTTCCAGGTGGCCTCTCAAGAAAAACCGCATATGGGCATAATCCACGTCATGTCTACATGGTTCGTTGCTCATCATGGAGGAAGAAACGAATTCTGGGTATGGTTTTGGAACGTGGGAACACATTTAGGAAGGAGGACTTCTATTAGGACTGTCTCAGTCCAGATGTCTTTTCCTTTTCACGCAGCCACTTCAAGAGTCCTAATGTGATTCCGATAAGGAAAGACAGTGTTCCTGAATTTTTGCAAATCTTGTTATTTACATTTGTTATATAAACACTTGGGAAACCGAGAGCTAGGCTAGATTTTATGCTAGATTTTGTTCTAGATTTTGCTTAGATTCTGTGCTACATTTCTGAAGACGCAGAGTGCTATGTTCAAGTTATTTCATCTTTAATGAAGCATATAGTGTTGTTTTGAAAGCGTTGATTTAATTTGGAGTTGAATTCCGTCAGGTGGTAGAGGGCCCCTGCCTCTTGCACGAATTTATTTGCGTAAATTAGATAAGTATTCTAGCTGCCTTTATGTTTTTTTTGAAGTTGAATTAGTAGTTGTTTTAATTAGCTACTGTAGTTATACTCATTCTAACTCTTCCACAAGAAGAAGCTCTTCCAAAATATTATAATGATGAATGGGGAATGGCTATAGTATTGTAGGATTAGAAGTTGAATTCGTAGTTGTTTTTAATTAGCTACTGTAGTTATACTGATTCTAACTCTTCCACAAGAAGAAGCTCTTCCAAAAGATTATAATGATGAATGGGAAATGGCTATAGTATTGTAGGATTTGGTTGTAATTTTTGTTGTTCACTATCACAGTTACACTTGTTCTAATCACTCTTCCACAAGAAGAAATTCTTCCAATAAATTCTTAAGGAGTCCAAGGCATAACCATGATAATGAATGTTTTAGTTGTGTGTTTGTACTAAGTATCATCGTTGTTCTTGCTCTTAAACGCTTGCCCAAAATATCATAATGACGAGTAGGAGATGGCTATGATATCTTAGTTTTTCATTGCTTTCAGTCTTTTTGCTTGCATTTGCACTCAATTACACAGTCAGAATTGTTCTAAAATCTCTTCCAAAAGAAGGAACTCTTCCAAAATATCAACAATGATGGACAAACAGACTGTATAATTTCATAGAATAATGCATGATAGTATAGTTAGGATACTCCGGAGTTTAATTGCACTTAACATCATGTTCAGTTACTTTGTTTTGAGTTTGATGATGACTTGTAGTTTAACACTGTTTTAGGCTAGTGACATTTTAGGTTTGGTTGTAGTTCAACTCACTGCATTTGCATTCCATAGTCAGTTGTCATTCACTGCACAATAGATTACTTCAGTTGTTAAGATTAACAAAACAGCCTTCATTATTCACAAATCTCTTCTTGTTCTAAAATCCATAATTGACTCATCACTACATGAACAGAAGACCATATCACTTTAAGGCCTGAAGTACTTCTACAATTTTCTTATCATTTCATAAACAGAGCCCTCTCTCAAAAGACTACTTTGAAAAAGAAATTAATAACTCTTGAGCTAGGTTTTGTGACATTCAATTGAATTGCAGAATAGAGTTAGAAAACCAGTCCTCGAATAGAAGATCTTATGATGATATCAATGTTTTATTCCAAAGATACTTCAACAAATCTCTAACCAAGGATAAAATGCTACATCATTATAAGTTAGTTGTTTAAACTGTTTAGTTAGGAAGATTTGCATGTTTAGTTGATCATTTCTCAAGTTGAGTTTATGTTTTTAATCATTTCCTTAGAAGTCATTATCAAGCTCTGTTTTTGCTTAGTCATAGTTTAGATTTGATTCTACTTCAGTGTTTCCAATTGCATTTGTCATTTGTCATCCATCAATTAGGCTTAACTCTGTTTTTAATCACCAGCTCCTTTCCATTAGCTTTCTAGGCATTTTCCTTGTGAACATAAAACCACCAAAAGACCAAAAACATCATAAATCATCACAAAAGACCAAAAACATCACAAAACACTACACACAACGCATTAGGAAACAAGCACCTAGGTACATACAATACACTTCACTTCAGCAGTTTACCAACCCTGGTTGACAATTAAATGAGCTCAGTTTAGGAGACTAGATTGAGACCAAACAATTGATACCCTAGGTTAGGGAGTCGATGCAATATCTACATCAATTTGGAAACAAAAATGGAAGAAAGGAAAGGAGTTTGGGTTTAAAAAGAGGGAAATACACCGTTGGAAGGTATTTGTGGATCAAGATAAGAAGATTCATATCAAAATAAGCAAGGAGGATTTTCTGTTGTACTCAAGGAACCATGCCCTAGGCGATATACTCGTATGTTAGGGTACAATTTTTTTTTTTTGTAGATACAACCTAGGATGAGGAGGCTTGGAGGTGAAATATTCTATGGAAGTATTATGCTCCTCTAAATTCAAAGGTTTGGATGCCATTAGCTCTTTGGAACAAAGCAATAACTTGGAAAATACTTCAAAAATGCAGAAATAATAGTCCAGGATGGTGTACACTATGTAAGAAGGAAAGACAATGAGTTGATAATTTATTAACAATTCCAAATATGCAGGTAATTTATGGGAAGATTTGAAGTAACTGAAAAAATTGTAGGGAAGGGTGGCAAGCGCATACTATGGAGGAGGCTTTGAAGAACTAGACCCGGAATAAAGAACTCAAAGGTTTTAGAGATATTCCTGTTGTGGTTTCTTAGAGCATATCGTTAGCTTGAAATGTTGATATATTTCAATAGAGATACATTCATCCATTTCAATGTGCATATGATATCATGTCGGTGTTTGGAAGCATACAACTACATCAAAAGACACAAAAACCCAGGATGCGGAAGAAACCATGAATTGATAAATTGGGGCGACTTGTATGGTGCTAGCCAAGAGAAATATACTCTTTGTACTGCAAGAGGTAACATATTTCTAAATGATTCTCTTATCCTTAATTTCAATGCAAGCTTGGGTGTAGTACTAATAACTATGTTGAGCTGATGGATCTAATGATCTTAATGAAACTGACAGTAGACATGGAGGTGACAAAATTGCTGATTTTTCGCTATGATGTGGTTATACACTAGATGAAGGGCTGCTACAAAATGGGGAATATCAATTTTTACCTTATGCTAGCTCAGATGAAAAAAATGCAGACATTCTTCTCCAACATATCCTATCATCATGCTTGTAGAGAAACTAACACAAGAGTAAATGATTTATCAAAATGACCACCTCTGGGAGTCAAACATGTGTGATCATGGAGGTCGAAGATGGAATTAACCAGCAAGAAAGATTGAAGACAATAGTTGGAGTTTGAAGTTGTTTACTAAGTGTTGAGTAGTAGGATGTTCAAATTCCGGTTTACTAATTTCTAGAATTTTTGAAATTCAAATAGTTTTTTGATGAAATACTGATGTATATGGATTGTTATGTATTTTTTAGAACAAGAGAAATCAATTATATTGCTTTTGTTTTGGAAAGTTTGTTTGTTATGAGACTAAATCAATGGAAGTGTGGGTATAATTATTAAAGAGTGATAGTATACCTCTAGGTTTTATGAAGATATTTATAATAATGGGAAAAAAACATAATAAACAAAGACATTGTGTGGGTGAGAAAGTGTGAAAATGAGAACTCAGATAGATATACACACCAAGGTATTGTTAGGGGTGTCATAGTACCATCTATTAATTTTTTTTGAGAATATACCCTCGGCTGCCATGAAAAAAATGAGCACGATGTTCATTCCTATCCACTCAGTGTAGGAATGATATTCTTAAACCAAAAATATATATCTTAAAAAATGCAGAATCACAAACACACCATAAGAGAGAAATATACTTTTACAAATTTCTGATTACCTAAACGAAATTTCATGCAGGCTTCCAGATGGTCTTTCTAGTGTGATCCTAATCATTAATGATCGACTATGGAAGCTTAAAACTCATTTTGGAATCCTAAATTTCAAATATTGGAATCCCAACGGACAAATGGGCCTAGATAACAGAAAAAAATAATGAACTCTTCGTCACAATAGTCCATGTTCAAACTGACAAAACCACATGATACGCTACTCCAAATGCGATGACGATAAGTTGTTGTAATTATGTAGAAATTATACAACAAGAATGTATATCATGGATTCAATCCGATCTAACAATGTACTAAATTTAAATACTGAATCACTTCTACAAATCAATTGCAGAATTAAAAACACAATCGCCAATCACATGAAGCAAAGAAGAATCAATCAAACCACAACAAAAATATTTTCCCAGGGAAATATTGTTGCTCAAAACCCCACTATATTCTATTGTATATTCAACATGGATACATGAAACAATTACATACAACTCTTCTCACAAGATCCCTCCTGTACTCAGCTAACTGTCTCACGCTGTCTCAGATAAAATTGACCAATACTTAGCCAATTTACTGCCTCCAGACAACCTGCCTTGCTTGTGTAATTTGCGTGGAATTCAATCCCTATTCCATAGGATTTTTGGCCTTCCTAAACTATGCACGTATCATGGGAAATAAAATGGGTGTTTGGTTGCATGGGTGCAACCCAAAAATCCTACAACTGATAATCAACTTCCCTTTCACCTAGATCTCAACTGGGTCTCCACTGGAACTGACATGCATGCAGCTAATAATAGTAAATCCTCAGTTGCATGCGAGATCAATGATTGCGAATTAAATAATATTTAATTCAATTGATCTCTCATTAGTGTATCTAACAGTTACAACTAGCACAACCGAGTTTAACTCACTTAACTGAGTTAAAATAATGACAACCTGCATTAACTAATGCACCATTGCACTTCGAACTCTGTTACAACTAGAATTACTCTGCATGCCTCACCAACTACCCTCAGCTCGAAATTCATGAGATAACTGAGTTTATTATACTAATTTAACTATTACAAGTTATTTTGAGATTATATTGCATTTTATTTTCCATATTAATTAATGTATAACTAAAATAGACATGCACCAAATTTAGCCCACACCAGTGTAGGTGCTGCTAAAACCTATGGTCCCACACTAGTGTAGGTGCTACTTGGACCTCCTGGTCCCACACTAGCATGGGTGATAAAATTTAATTTTTAACTTAAAACCCTTCTCAACAAGAAAGGGATTATCCTTCACCCCGATCCTACCTCTATGGTATTCGAATTTTCTCCTGGTGAGCACGTTCATCAGAATATCTACATCCTGATATTCCATGGGAATGTAATAAAGTAACATTATCTGCCTATGCAAAGAATCTATGAGATGGTGGTACCATATATCTATGTGCTTGGACTTATCATGAAACACATGATTAATTGAGAGTTTAATGCAACTCTGATTATCACAATGTATCACTGTCAGATCCATCTGAGAACCAAACAAACCAACCAAGATATTTCTCATCCAGATAGCCTCACATGCAGCTTGAATTGCTTCCATGTACTCTGCTTTCGCTGAACTGAGTGCCACAGATCGCTGCTTCCTACTGTACCAAGAAACTGTTGTTGATCCTATGCTGAAGTTCCCTCCTGATGTGCTATTTTTTTCTGATGGAATTCCTACCTAATTTGCATCCGTGAAGCCTTGAAGCTTCACTCCCTCTGTCCATTTTTACGATAATCCATACTCTGAAGTTACCCTCAGGTATCTCAAGACATGCTTCCCCGCCTTCCAAAAGAGATTGGTAGGCTTAACCCTAGCTTGAATCAGCTGGTTAACTGCGTAGCAAATGTTTTTTCTGTAGACAGTAGCATCCACTACCTCTCCAGAAGTAGCAACCTCTTTCCTCTAGTTTCTAGAAAGAGGAGTGTCCATGGGTTTGTAGCTCTCCATGTGAAACTTACCCAATATATCTTTGGCGTACTTTCCTTGAGAAACAAAAGGTTCACCATCCCACTGTCATATTTCCAAACCAAAGAAATAATGAAGGAGTCCCATGTCCTTAATTTCAAACTCCCTTGCAAGATGCTCCTTGCATGAATGTATCAACTGCTCATCACCAGTCAAAATTAGAACATCAACATAAAGGCCAATAATAAATATCTTACCATCAACCACTATCTGGTATAGGTTTGCATCAGCTTCACTTTTGGTGAAGCCCAATCCGGTAAAATAGTTGTCTATCTGAGTGTACGAAGCATGAGGTGCTTGCTTCAGCCCATACAATGCTCTCTTGAGTTGACACACATGCAACTCACAATTGAATATCTTGAAACCTTCTGACTGCTCTATGCACACTTCTTCTTCAATAAATCCATTGATAAATGGAGTTTTCACATCCATCTGATGAATGTGACAACCCATCTTCGATGAGAGTGCAAGGATGGATCTAATGTAAGAGTACCTTGCAACAGGTGCAAAATTCCCATCATAATCGTCCCCTCAATATGTGAGAATCCTCGAGCCACAAATATGGCCTTGCATTTCTCCACACTCACATCAATATCTTGCTTTACCTTGTAGATCCATCTAGATCCAACCACTGATTTACTGACCGTTCTTAGGACAATATCCCATGCACTTTTCTTAACAATGGAGTCATACTCCTCCACCATTGCATCAACCCAAATTTTTTGCTGCACTGCCTCTTGAAAGGAGGATGGTTCAATCACAATACATTTGCTCATAAGAGCCATATATCCAGTAAACCTGTCTAGAGATTGTCTCTGTGTGCGCTGTGAAGTAAGGGCTCCTACATTCTTTGCAGCATCAAGTCTCAATATATCAGCTTCTGCGGTGCACCTTCTACCATTTTAGAAAATACACCCGATATTTGTGGGGAGTTTTAGTGTACCCAAAAAAATCCCAATCTCAGTTGTTGGTTCCAGCTTCTTCCTGGCATCTTTGGTCACATGCACATAAACATATGAACCAAAAATCTTAAAATGTGACACATCAGGTTTCTTACAAGCGAAAGCCTCTTATGGTGTACTCATGCCAAGTATCCTATGAGGACAATGGTTCTGCACAAATACCTTAGTGTTGCATACTTCCGCCCATAGTGCATCAGTAGGCCTTGATCATGCAACATTGCTCTTGCTGCACCCACAATCGTTCTTTTCTTTTTTTCAGTGACCCCATTCTGTTGTGGGTTATGAGGTGCTATCAGTTCTCTTTGAATTCCTTCTTTGCTGCAGAATTTTTTGAATTTGTTAGAGATGTACTCACCACCATTATCATTCCTAAGAGTCTTCACTTGATTCCTCATGTCTTTCTCCACCAGTGTTTTAAACTCAAAAAAATTTGAGAATTTCTGATCTTTCTTCTGCATGAAGTAGATCCAACACTTACGAGAAAATTCATCAAAAAATATCACATAGTACTTATGTTTTGCTGTTGAAGCAACATAGAATGGTCCACACACATCTATGTGAACCCTCTTAAGGATCCTCGAGGCTCAGTTCTCCTTCTCATGAAAGGTGGCATTTACATATTTTCGCATAGTACATCCCTTGCATGTGTCTGACTGTGCAAGTGTACCCTTGGGAAGACCCGTAGAACTCTTTTCATGACTTTCAAGGCTTTGTGGTGAATATGGCCCAATATCCTGTGCCATAACTCACCCTCATCTCGGCTTACGACTTTGTCTGCCTTGCCCATCAATTCTGCACAAACATATACATCTATCTTGTAGATATTCTTAACTCGAATCCTAATCTTCTTGGTTTTCCTGTTGTTTTGTGTCGCAGGAAAGATTTTCCTTCACTGAAAACAAAATCATAGCCCCTATCCTCCAACATTGCAACTAAGACTAAAGTTTTCTTCAAACCTGGTACATGCATTACATATTTTAATTGAAAGGTTTTACATGACTGTGTTTGGAAGGTAATGGTACCAATCTCAGTAGCATTGTACCGCCCATCGTCACCCATTTCAATATGCATATGGAGATCCTTCTCCTCCAAGCTACTGAAAATTTCCTTGTCTCCCGTCATGTGAAAGGAAGCACCACTATCAAAATACCACACAAATCCCAATGCACTTGAAACCATGCATGGGATCAATGAGAAGTGAAGCTCAAATTGTGAGGCCAAAGCCTCACCAAATACAAATCCTCCAACCTTCTTGTTGTTCTTCTTTTGTGGACAGATGGTAGCATAATGCCCATGCTCGTGATAGTGAAAACACTTCACCCTGGACATGTCCCTCTTCTTGTCATATTTGGACTCAGATTTGGAATGGAATTTCTTCCCCTTCCATTTCTTCGCCTTGGAAGCCAAAGAACAATCTTCTTCATCTTCATTCTTAGATGAAGATCCATCTTTGGTGTTCTGTCTGAACTCCTCCTGCACCAAATACGACCACACTCATTCCCAATCTGGCAACTTTTACCTCCCATTGAAAGAGTCTTGATAAATGTGCCAACTCTTGGGAAGTCCTAGGAGAGATAAACTCACAAAATCATCATCAGAGACAGTTATGCCAATGCTCCCCAGTTCATCCCGACATTGGAAAAGCTTTGTTAAATGTTTTGGCATGGAGTTGCTTTTCTCCATCTTGATCTTCCTGAGTTTATCTTTCAGTGCCAATTTCCTATGGTCACTACTGCTCTGAAATAGATCTGTCAAATAATTCCACATTGGACCTTGGGCACCCTCAGCATTGCATTTGATATTTAAAAAACTATCGGGAGATTCCATCAATCTGCCAGTGAAAGGGTAGAAATAAACGAGCTCCTTTTCCAGGCTCCATTTCAACCATTCAAATGTTACTTCATGCGAATTATTATCAAATCCATTTTGGAAGACAAGCAAATACTGAATATAGTTGGCTTATGCTAGCTGAAGATAAAATGGAGAAAATGGGCAATGCTTTTATTGCATTGGATTTTTGGGAAAGACTGTGGAACTACTCACTGTTCTTAGAATTCCCATGGAGAATAATTTTTCTACTACACAAAAGAAAAAATAAAAAATATAGTGCAGATGCAACAACAGAATTATAGCCAAACCTGAAGAGTGATAAATTTTTTAAAGAACAGGGAAAATTATTTTCCCTCAACACAAGGAGTTCATACAAAGTTGCGGAAATGAATTTAACGAAGACAATACAATTGCGAAACTCACTTAATCCAGACCATACAATTGCGGAAATAAAAATATGAAGGTCGTCCTTTTAATAGAGAGTGGCAGAAATTGAAATCTCAACTATAGAGGAGAAAATGAATCAAACAATTTTACTCACGGTAAAATAGAGTAAAACAGAGTGTTGCGGTAAGAACGATAGGTGAAAAATTCCAGAACTATATCGATACCAACCAAACTTTAGATTATTATTTAAAAACAAAACATACACATTCATATGGAGGTTGCGGCTCCTTCACCAGTAAAAATACTGTTCTTACTGAGAATTACATTCACCAAGGGTTGCGGAGGAACACACAGTAAAATCTGTAGCTTATGTTTTCAGGCACCCACCAAAATTTGCTCCATTATTTTCTCCTCTTGCCTTTCTAGAATTACATCTGTCACATTACTTTCAACTTACACTTCCATGTAAAATTAAAACATATATATCTAAGACATTTAATTCATGACAGACATAATTTAATACATAGTATGGGCGGACATCATTTTCTGAACATTACAGAAGTTTCATGATATACATAATTTAATACATAGTATGGGTGGACATCATTTTTTAAACATTACAGAAGTTGCGTGAATTAAACAACACTTGCGGATTAAATGTTTTCCCATACTCTTTCATTAATCATGCATCAAATTCTATTTGACTTTTAATTATTTAATTTGTTGCAGAATGGGTTATGCATTCTGATCAGAACTTGTCATTATTTGCAAGCGCAATCCACAAACTACAAAAAATTCACTGAGGTATGGCTACTGTCAGAAAATTAAATGTGGTGGTTGTGATTAATTTTCCAAGAAATAGGTCTAGGTTTTATAGCTTCAAGTCCCTCTAAATAAATTTTGATGTATCACAGGTTCAACGAATTACTTTAGATCTTGGTGGGTTCTTCAATTCACACACGACACCAACCAAATCCATTTTTTATTTTAGTAGTGACCAACCAAATCCATATAGCTCATCAAAATTCCAGTGCTAGTCATGAAAAAATAGATCTCAAACACTTCTGCAGTGTGAATGAGGAGTTACATCCAAAAGAAGCGCTTCTTGAATTTTCTTGTCACCCTGTCTACTTAAAATAGCATCTTGCATCGTAGCTCCCTATGTGATGGCTTCATCGGGTTTGCTATTCTTGCAGAGTTCCTTGCCATTAAAAAAGTCATGTAATAACAACTGAACTCTGGTACTCCGGGAATCCCTACTTGCTACATATGCCTATCATTGTTTTGGGAAAGAGTCTTGGCACCTCGTCCTGCACTGGAAACAATGTTTGTTTATCATCACTGTCAAAATGATTATCGGCTACCAAGTATACAAACACTAGAAATTTTAACATTAAAAAAATGGGTGGTTTTTTATAAACCCCTTCGCAGGTTAAGTGTCACCAAAATATCGTTGGCGCAAACACAATTTTTTTTAATTTGGGTTTGGTTGAAAGTTGATTGGTGGGAATTTAATTTTCAAATTTTTTAAGAATATTTGGATTTTTAATAATTAATTCATTTTTATATTAAAAAAATGTAATATTATCCCAAATAGGAATGCAACAATACAAGACAGATATGCAGGGAAATAACGCAGATCATCTAAGACAAAGAAGGAGGCCAATAAAGAGACCTTTCAAATGTATTTACAACAGAAAAATAGATGTACAATGAGGCCCATAAGATGCATAACTAGAGATACAAGTCACCAATAGAAGAAAAATCCTCAAAAGAGGTGCTGCAACCATATGTATAGACTGGAAATTGCCTCACGATGTTATTTTATTGGGCTACAAACAACTGTTGATTACACTTTAGATCTAGAGCATATAAGTGCATGAAAATTTAGATCTATAACAGATCAATACACTATAGAGGCTCCTCTTTCAATCCCCTTTGGGGTTTCTAGCAAAACACCATGTACATGAAGTAGATCCGAGATCTAAGTTTACAGATCTGTAGAAATATTCAGATATTAAGAAGTATTTAGAAACATGCAGATCAGATTTGATATGAACAAGGAATAGATCTCCTCCAATGGATCTCCAAAGTGAAGGGCAGATCCCCAACACTTGAAAACCAAATCTACAGATGGTATGCCAAAACACCTTGCAACAACACCTACAGGAATAACACATATTTGGAAGTAAAAATGCGCTGTAGGGTTTAGAACATGGTTGGCCTCATGCCAAGATCATAAAATGTAGCCCAAACACTCCAATACACTCCTCTCGATGGAGTAGAAGCATCCTCCACTGAAAAAGGGCACTGAAATGATCTAGATTTGAGTAGTTCTAGCCTCCACTTGCTGCAACTTTCAAATACAACCAAACCCTCAACAAGATCTACGTTGTAGTTGGAAGAAGAAGCTTGGCCTCAAGCCAGATAGTGGACTATGCATTACAAGAATCTCCCAAGAGCTACTCAATGGGAAGAGGTGGGATTCCCGATTAGGAACACCCAGTGCTAAACAACACTATTCTCAGCTAAATGACAAGAGAATGATATATGTCTAAATAGAAAATATATTCAGAAATACATAATCATCAACAACCTTTTCATGCTGCCATTCCCTTCCTTATATGAGTTAAGAACTTGTAAACCATAAACCACCTTCATTGAAATCACTTCTTTCACACAAGCCATCTCCATCTTAAACTGCGCTGTGCCTCATTGATGGCCACCCCTCCAAGACAATGATATAGATTTGGTCAAGGTTGACCCAGTCAAAATATCCAGCCCCTTTAACACCTAATGGTGCTTGCTTACATAGCCAAGATTTAGCCTTTTTCACATTTGGCATTGATTTATTCTTTATTAGGAGTTTTATGGACCTCCTTTACACTTTTATTCTTTAAACAAAGACAGAAAACAAAAATGAATATTCCAATTAGCTTAGGACTAATTAGGAATATTACAGTCCTCCAATCCCAAATGTTGCTTGTCCTCAAGCAACTGATAAGGTGAGTGCTGCAACTTTTCTCCTCCTCCATTGGTGACACCAACATGAGATAAACTTCCTCCATAAGGTAAGTGTTCACCAATCCATCCCTCCATGAATTTCTCCTCCAAAGTTCTCATGAGATGCAAATAGTCCATCCCATAAGGAGAAAATATTTCACATGAAACAAACATCATTTTCCCAATGTCCTCCCTAAAACATGCAACATAAGGTACATGGAGAATATCCATCCCATAGGGCACATACATACCTTGCCTCCTTCCTCCATATATCCCCATAAAAATTACAAGCACATAATCAATGTAGGGAATCAAAACAATATATATGCAAACATAAATTTGTGCATATGGAGGTGGGTCATAGTCCCACATGTGGAACCAGCGCAGTGCATCTCCTGCCTGCATCAGATCTAGATGTGGTAAGTGGTTTCCCCACCACTTACTTTCAGCCCATGTTATCTCACTATGGCTAAAAGTGTGATATATATTTGGTGCCTTAGGAAAGCACCCCTCATGATGTAAAATCTCCCTTTGTCCTCCAAGGGAGTGGCCATACTCAAAAATATTTTTGGCCCCAAGTTGGCCATGAATTTTATAAGAGACAATACTCCTCCTTGGAGTCATGGCCTACATAAACATGGTGAAAGAATACATACAATCAAAAAATAAAACATGATTTACATGAGTATGTTCTTCACCAACAATCCTCCTCATACAAATGGAGTGGTGCATAGATCTATCTCCTCTCTCAAACGAAGGAAGAGATGGCTGAAATAACTCTTTCATAGAGTCATGTAGCTGTCCCAACTCCACATGGTTCATGCATTCTTGAAAATTCTGATGTATTTCTCCTTCAAAGCCTTCCCAATCAAAGCACCTCATGATGATGTTGTAGATCTTCATGGAATATTTGTGGCTGAAACATAACTCTCCATAGGCTCTTTGTAGCAACTTATCCTTGAGCTTGGAGGCTCTAGACAAGAAGATCCTACCGTGATGATAGATGACTCCTTCTTGGACTAAATAGCCCTCTTCATGCAGCTGGTCATGAAGTATCATACAAGTGTGAAGATCCTTGGAATAATCCACCAACATTTGGGATTTCCAATATGGATCTAAACTCCCCAACAATGACAATGCCGAGGATGTATCAACTGAAATTTCTATCATGTGGCTTCTCTCCTCTTTGAGATCTCTCATGCCAAAGGTATGTGTATGAATGTCATTCCTTCCCTTCTTCTCCTCCCACAATGCAGAATCAGAAATGAGAGTGGGTAATGATGATGCTGGGAGAAGAACTCCCTCCTCCTTGAGCCTACCCAAGACTTCCAGCACTGTATCATTGTCTTCCAATGCTCCCATCCCTCCTGGATCTAAGATTTGAGCATCAAGTTGTGAGATATCTCCCACAAAATTTGAATTAGGTGGCCTCCCAGGTGGTTTGCCACTAGATAAAAGTGTCCCATGTAGTAATCTCATGAACATGATAGATGCGACAGTAAGGTCCTTGCTTCCACTGCGAAAATTCATCTTTGTTCTTAAGGTCAAGTACTTAGGTAATCCTCTCAAATATGCAAGAGCCCCTCCAATAGGAGAAAATTCTCCATTCCCATCTCTTGATGGTGTTGGCTCTCCTCCTGCAGTGTCAGCGTTGTGACCTCTTCTTGGTTCATCTTCTTCTTCCTCCTCACCATCTAAGAAGACCTCTGTGTAATGTGATTTTCTAGAAGCACATCTATGTCCAGGTTCCCATGATTCTTGGCAAGTGAAGCAAAGCTTCCTTATTCTTAGATCTCTCCGGACTTCATCATCAAGAGGCTTCTTGTATGATCTCTCCTTGGAAGGAGAAATTTTTTCTTCCTTTCCCATTGAAGGAAAAGAGGGCTTATGCTGAAAGCTTGCCTTTAATTTTGGCAAGGCATCTTGAAGGTCTCTAGCCCTTTCAATAGCATCATGCAGGGCTATGGGCTTGGTAGATTTAAACAACCCATGAAGAGGTTAATCTAAACCGTCAATGAACATGTACACCATTCTTACTGCAGACAAATCAGGAACCATAATAGATAATCTTAAAATTTAGAAATGTAATATTTTGTATTACCTGATTGTTTCAACTTTTCAAGGCTCATGAATGGTGCCTCTAGATCTCTTTTATCAAATCTTTCCACCAACCTTCTAGTGAACTTTGAATAAGTAGTCACATTGGAATGACCCAACGTAGACAAGCCATGGAACCACCAATCATGTGCTTCACCTTCAAAGTGCAGCACTGCAATATTTATAGCCTCCATATCTAGGACCTTGTTCAACTGAAAGTAGATGTCAAATTTTTCTACCCAAGATTTGGCAGAACAATTGGATGACCCATGAAATTTGGGTAAAAAGAATCCGCCCATAGAGTGGTGTCGATCATAATTTTGAATGAATCCACCACCTCTATGATGATGCCCTGGTCTTCTTTTTTCCTTTATGTGACAAAACTCCTAAAAACTCAAGTTATCTTTGAACCTCTTATTTTGAGACTCATATTCTTCAAAATAGTATTCAAGGGATTCATGCTCTTGAAACCCTTAATTTCCCACAACAAAAGGTAGGCATGGTAGAGCGTTGGGAAACTTGTGGTTGATGCACTGGTTGATCATTCCAGTGATGAGACATGCCAGATCCTTCTCCAAGATGAAATCTTTTATGGGATTCTTTGATTCTTTCCATTATCATATCTTTGATTTCTCTAGCAAGATCTTGCAGGGCTTTAAGAAGGATCTTAGGAAAATCCTTTTCTTCTTCTTCACTTCCAGATACAGGGGCTTTACCCTTGTCTTCATTGTCATTTGTGTAATCAAATTTATTCTTTCGTCTTCTCTTTAGATACCTCTTATCTCTATCAGTAAGAGGTTCTTATTCTTCAGAAGAAATATTGGCTTCTTAGAAAGCATAGGTTGTGCCAAGATGATGCTTTGATACCACTGTAATATTCCCAAATAGGGAATGCACCAATACAAGACAGATATGTAGGGAAATAATGCAGATCATCTAAGAAAAAGCAGGAGACCAATAAAAATACCTTTCAAATGTATGTACAATGAGGCCCATAAGATGCATAACTGGAAATACAAGTCACCAATAGAAGTAAAATCCTCAAAAGAGGTGTTGCAACCATATGTATAGACTGGAAATTTCTTGACAACGTTATTTTATTGGGCTGAAAACAACTGTTGATTACACTTTAGGTCCAAAGCATATAAGTGCATGAAAATTCAGATCTATAACAAATCCATACACTATATTAGAGGCTCCTCTTTCAATCCCCCTTGGGGTTTCTAGCAAAACACTATGTACATGAAGTAGATCTGAGATCTGAGTTTACAAATTTGCAAAAATATTCAGATATTCAAAAGTATTCAGAAACATGTAGATCATATCTAATATGAAAAAGGAATAGATCTCCTACAATGTATCTCCAAAGTGAAGGGCAGATCCCCAACACTTGAAAACCAACTCTACAGATGGTATGCCAAAACACCCTGCAACAACACCTATAGGAATAACGCAGATCTAGAAGTAAAACTGTGCTATAGGGTTTAGAACATGGTTGGCCTCATGCCAAGATTAGAAAATGTAGCCCAAACACTCCAATACACTCCTCCAAATGGAGTAGAAGCCTCCTCCACTGAAAAAGGGCACTGAAATGATCTAGATCTAAGTAGATCTAGCCTCCACTTGCTGTAGATTTCAAAGACAACGAAACCCTCAACAGGATCTGCGTTGTAGTTGGAAGAATAAGCTTGGCCTCAAGGCAGATAGTGGACTATGCATTACAAGACTCTCCCAAGAGCTACTTAATGGGAAGAGGTGGGATTCCCGATCAGGAACAACCAGTGCTAAACAACACTATTCTTAGCTAAAAAACAAGAGAATGATATATGTCTAAACAAACAATATATTCAGAAATACATAATCATCAACAAAATTTTCATGTTGCCATCCCCTTCCTTATATAAGTTAAGATCTTGTAAACCCTAAACCATCTTCATTGAAATCACTTTTTTGACACAAGCCATCTCCATCTAAAACTGCACTGTGCCTCATTGATGGCCACTCCTCCAAGACAACATTGTAGATTTGGTCAAGGTTGACCCAGTCAAAATATCCAACCCCTTTCACACCTAAGGGTGCTTGCTTACATAGCCAAGATTTAGCATTTTTCACATTTGGCATTGATTTATTCTTTATTAGGAGTTTTATGGTCCTCCTTTACACTTTCATTCTTTAAAAAAAGATAGAAAACATAAATGAATATTCCAATTAGCTTAGGAATACTTAGGAATATTAAAAAAATAATAAATATTTAATGAATTAAAAATTATTTTAGTTAATGTTTTCACATTAAGAGTATTTTTAATATTTATCAAGAAAATTAAAGTGGCTCTTGGATGGAGTATATTGCCAATATTATTTAATGTTCATGTTTTTGAAGGATATTGCCAATTGTGTTTAGTGTTCAATTTAACGTAATAGAATGAAGAATGATTACCCTCCTAGGAGCACAAAAGGCCATGATGAACCTCCTAGGTCACAAACCAGTCATAGGAATCATCTTTAAGGGACATGGAAAAATAATTTCATTCTCACATCCATTGAGAGGGAGAACCTTAAAATTATTATAGATGATAAAAATCATTCAAGAGGCATTGGTGAGAGATCCAACTGGTCGTCCTCTCCAATTCATATTAAGTTATGAATTATCAACCCCATCCATCCTCCCTCTCTCCTCAAACTTTAGGAGATGATGAAGCTAGTGGTAATTATTAAAATTCTATTAAATAGAGTGAATGTCACTTGAGATCAAAGAATCGAGGGGCATTGCAAGGAAAAAATTCCATACCACCCTATGTATTCTGACGATCCATAATTTATTACCAAATCTTGTAAGAAATAGGTGTCACCTCATGGAGAAATTTGATAAGAAATAGGTTTCACCTCATGGAGAACTTTGATCTGCCCTAATTATTCTGTCTAAGTATGAGCTCCAAGAGAAAAATGAAAAATTCCTATCAGCACATTCACAGTGGTAGATAACAGAACCAACCAGCTACCATAATGTTGGATTAGTTAAAGGAGTAAAACACATTATGTGTAGATTTCATTAATGTAGGAAATTTATTAGAGGATATAGATAAGTAGCTGAATAATGTAATCATATCATTAATGATGTTATGAAGTTGAACTATGGGAGACCTATTACACGTCATTTTGTCACCATGAAATTTTACAGTCCACATAGGTCTATCACCACCTATATCATGTTCCCTTAGAAGTAAAAAACCTTAATGTTCTTGAATCAAAGTCTTGGAATTGGAGAAACGCTCTATAAAACCATTAAAAGTCTACCTCCACACTTTTTCTAGCCTTTTCCTGTGGGTTTGCGGATGTTTGGTGTATAAACTACGACAACCCCCACACGTTTTTCTACTATTACCTTTGGACTCTCGTAAAAAGAAAAATTAAAGAAAAATTAAATTCTAGAAGCCTAGCTGGTCGAATATTATACCAATTGGAAGCTTCTTGAGTCGCGATCAGTTTGAGATTTATCCCTCCACTCATGTATCTTATCCCTTAGTCCATGGAGCTCAAATCCTTTCATGAGAGGAATCCATCCCCCTCTTCATGGAACTGAAACTACCTCCATTTCCCTATAAATTGAGCTCAAGTTTTAGGTTGAAGGGTAGCTGGTAGATTGTAAATGCTAAGATTGTAAAAGTAATTGCTGAAGAGAATTCCTAAGAGTGCATACTTTCTACACTAGTTATTGTCAAACTGGCATTTAGAGAGGAAGGCTTGTCAAACTGAAGGAGGAACGATTGTTCAAGACCCCGAGAGAAATCTGTACAAAATCAAGGAATCAAGTTGTAAGATTACTCTTTTATTCAAGATAATACACATGGATCTCTTTTTCTCATTGAGTTGTTCTTATGCTTATTGAAATAACATCAAGAATCCTTGATCACTAAGTTGGGTTAGCTGTTCTTGATTATTATATGTTGCAGATGCTTTGATTCTTTTGTTTTGTGTTTGATTGCAAGTTCTACTTATTGGAGAAACCACTTTGGAGCGACGGGACAAACGACGACATCAAACATTGGATTTCAGGGTAGGGGCATGTCCTCTCTACCTTCTTATAATAATTCTGAAATGCAATTAATATAGAGAAAAAGGTTTCCAAATGGATGTTTGTTTCTAGCTATTCGTTGAATACTAGGGAGATCGATCTTGTCCGCAAGAGGGATTAATCCACATAACAAAATGGCGACTCCACTAGTGAACCAGAAATTAGTTTTCTTTATTTATTTTCAGTTTGAATTTTAGATTTTTCTGATCTTGAATTATCTGAGATTGGGTTGGGTAGATAAATTTTAAGAATCCCTAAAAAAGAAAAGTTTATTATTTATTTTTTCAAAATTTTTCCTTGCCTTCGCGGTTTTCAGTAGAAAACAATGCGGAAACCTCCACATCTTTTAATTCAAAACAATGCGGATCAGATTTGTTTCCGTTAGAAACTGCGGGCCCCTAGAAAATTTTTGAAAAAATTAAAATTCTCTTTTTTAAATCTAGATCACCTGTTTCTTTGTGTTTGCCCCATTATATCTTAGCTGTTAAATCTTATGTGTGAATTTATTTTCATCAAATTTTGCATTTGTGTGATTTATCATCCTATTTGCATGTTATAAGTGAGAGTTTGCCCTACTTTATTGCTGCTCCACACAAGATACCTTCATTTACCTCAACTTACTGGTATGATGATATTGTCTTTATGAGCCATTAAGATCATTGCAAGCCTTACTTTTATGAAAATTGATCTCTTTTTCATTTGCAAATTTGGAAGAGTGTGTAGCTTACTAAAGTCTGATATCACACCAAAGCATTTTTGGATGTTTTCATTTCTGCTGAGGTAAGTAGAAAATTTTCTTACTCTGATCACAAACTAGGAGAAAATGTCCTCAAAAATTCTAGATAGACTTCAAAACCAGTTTTGTCTTTGATTTTGAAACTTATGTTTTTATAGTTTTTAGATATTGTTTTCTTTTGGAAATGGTTTGTTTATTGATTTTTAGTTTCTGATTTGATTGTTCGAGGAATTTCATTTCAAAAGAGTAATTGATCATTTTTTCCAATTGAGTTCTTTACGAAAACATCTTCTTTTCAAGAATTTTTTTTATGAATGAAAGAATTGGTGCTTTGAAAATTGTTAAATATCTCAATCTTTCCCTTAAATAAGATTCATTGAAAATAAAGAGTTTCACTTCTCATTTAGATGCATTTAGCGTATTTTTGAGTTAGGTCAAAAACATCATTAAAGTTTCAGCTCCATACCTTTTGTATTAAGCAACAGCCAAATTAAAAACAACGTGTTAATAAAATAAATCTAGATATTTTACATTTTCTAGGGTCATTCCACAAACATAGCTTAAGCTAGTGTTTTGGAACGGGTTGTAATTAACATTCCAAAACAATTTAAACAAACAAGTAGAATCTTGTGGTAGGAAAATCTAATTGTAGCATTTGTGATCTGGGAAGCTCTTCTTAAAAGAGTCAAGCATGAGATCATGTCGGAACCAATGAGGTAACCATACATATCTCATTAGGAAAGATAACAGATGTTCACGTAATACAAATGGTAAACCTCAGATAGACCATTGTCGAGGAGCCTGAGGTCACTTGTTGGGAAACCTCAGATTTACCATATTGAGGAGACTTCAAGGGGATTGAGATTGTTGTGTTTCGATTTGATTATTTCCTTAGTGACTTTAGATTTTTTTTGTTGAGATTTTTTTTGATTTAGTGCGTTAAATTTTTAACCGTGGCTGAATTACCGAGACACTCCCATAAAAAGTAGGGGAAACCCCCTGAGTACACACCAAGTCAGTTAGAAAAGCTCAAATCTAAGAGAGGCCAACCATCGGGGACCAGATCAATTGCCATATCCTAAGGACTTTATTGTGGTGAAATCACCCTTACCTCTTGAGGGCTGGGACGAATATACCAGTGACCTAACTTGAGGCCATCGCATATGCCATGATGGTGACCTCCTGAGGAGCATATCAGACTTGAGAGCTTACCTGACTTGAGGGTGGTGATTTCATACTGGTAAGTCCTAAAGGCAGACCACAATGTCATTAGATTCACTATCATGTAGTAAGCTATGGATTAAGCTAATATTACTATGTAAGGATCAAACTCAAATAACAGAAAGTTATCAAAGAAAACTAGAAATTTCTCAACTAGTTGAACTTGCATCTACAACTAGTGAATTATCAGCTATTGAACCTGAAACTGAACCTACTTGAGCCTACTTCAGAGTTCATAACCAGAACCCCTGGTCGTCCTCATGCACCTCGAGTGAAGTTCTCATCACTGAGAACCTTCCTCTTGGCCTCACTAGTATCGAAGAGATTACTAACACAGAAAAAGAGGTTATATTTCCTTCACGTTAAGAATATTTAGATCTAAGGCAAAGTGAATCAATTTAATATTATAGGCCTTTCAAACAAGATCCTTGGTATTCTCAGTTAACCGAATTTCTACATAATACTGGTCTCAATTATTCGCCACCCCGTATTCCTTTTTACACCATATCTAGAGGTAATTACAGACCTTCATTAAGCATGTATAGTGAGTCATCCATGTTTTCTTCATCGCAAGAAACTTTTTTGTATGGTGGTCCATCTGTTCCTTCAGGATACTAGTTGCTTTCGGGTACTTTCTCAGGAGCATCTCCCTCTCCCAAAAAATTTTTACAATCACCTAGTCCCAATGAATAGCATACCGAAACTTTGAACATGGAACAAGTATACATGATGTCTGGAAATATTCCTAACCCTGACCCTCAAGGTAGAAATTTTCCACCTTGAGGGAAACCTCAAGGTAGTAATTTACCGCCTGGGGGGCAACCTCAAGGGTAGTACATACCTCAAGGACAATATCAACCTCAAGGAAAATACTCTATTCTAGGGCCACAACCTCTTCAAGGACAATACTGTATGCCAGGGAAATAGTCTTTCCAAGGACAACAACCTCCTTTGGGGTCGCAATTTTATCAAGAACAATAATTGTTTCAAGGTGGTCAATCTCTTAGTGGAAATTATCAAAAAAATATCAAACTTATGTTCCGAATTATCAACCTGGTTATGGTCCATCTTACTTATCACAACCTTCAATACGAGCTTCTTATCTTGAAGTAAATACAGTGTGGAATCTATCGTTGAATCAACACAATTTGCAACCTATTGTGTAAGTACCTTATAATCAGCCTGGTTAGCCGATTGCTTACACTCAAATCCAACAACCTGTGCAACCTACGCTTCAAGTTATACCTCAGGTATCTGCACCTAGTAGTATTCAACAACCTGGTCCGAGTACACCTAGAACTCCACCCCAAACTGCTGCATCAACTTCTGTTCAACAACATACCACACCTATCCCTAGAATTTCTGCAGCCCCTATTTCTACAACCCCTCAAGTATCACAACCAATCCCCCAAGTCACTGCTCATCAACCTAGACCTACAGTTCAAACTACTGTTCAGACATCTGCGGGAAAACCTGGTACAAGTACAATTGTAACAAGCCAACCTTATATAGGTCAGTTTGTTTATCAACCCTATCAAGGGTAGTATCAATATGGACCTGTAGCACAAAATCCAGTATATCAACATCAACATACCCTAATTACACATATAAGATACCAGCTAAACCTCAGTATGGTGTGGCTAACCCTGGTTATCCCAGAGGCATTCCAATCCCAACTACATAGGCTATTGCAAGTTACCATGGATATCCTCTTCCTGGTACTTGTATAGTCCCTCAAGGTTATCATTTTTCTCAACAGAACCCTAACTGTCAGTTACCATTCATTGCAACTTTGGATTTACCAAATTTGTCGTGCCTCACGAATGATCCAATTTATTATCTTCTGTTTTGGCTGCCAATGCTGAATAGGTTTCCCAATGATATTCCTAAGTTTGAAGGTAAATCAGGAGAAGACCCCTCAAACCATGTCATGAATTACCACCTCTGGTGCACATCCAAATCTTTAATCGATGATTCCATTTGATTAAGACTATTTCAAAGAACATTGATAGGTTTAGCTACAAAGTGGTATATTGAACTACCACGTGGCTCACTCAACAATTTCAACGCATTAGAAACAATTTTTTTAACACACTTTCAATTTCCAGTCTATTATGACAATGGCACATAACTCTTAACTTCATTAAAAAAATATACATCTACATACATTTCAGATCACATACATGAATGGAGACGTAGACGACGTTTAGTGAAAGTTTTTATTCCGGATCAGATCTTAGCAGTATGGTTTATCAAATCATTACTTCCAAAGATCACTGAAGATGTGGCTAAGGGAATTGTTGTTACAGAAGAACATGTCATAGCTCAAGCACAGTACTTAGACCTTGTATATACATAGTTTGGTACTTTATACGAAAAAATTCCAAAATTACCACGTACAGGTCAAATAACTGCAACTCCTTCTGGTTCTCATGCGGCAAACGATGTAACTGGTTTAGTTAGCGCTAACAAGAATAAGAAGAAGTCATAGAAAATTACTTCTCCCATTATAACTTTATTAGATTCACCGAAAGGAGATTATTCCCTTGAAACTTTTGCTGACATCCATGTTGTAGACTCATCTACAACTAAATCTAAAATCGGTAATAAGAAGAAAGGAAAGAATAAAAATAAACAAACTACATCTCCCAAAGAGAAAAATAAAAAAAATGAGCCAACTGATGAAAAGCGAAAGCCTCATTATCCTTGTCTTATCTGTGATGAGGATCACTATACCAAAGAGTTCCCACATCGGTCTGAGGTCTCCAAGTTTGTCAAAGGTTCACCCACACCCGTTGTATTGAAGGATCCTTTTCCTACTCAAGTTATGGTTGTGACAAGATCTCAAGATTATAAACTAAAAATCCTGTAACTGGTAAAGAGACAAAAATTCTAGTCAAACACCAGCTATATCTCCTTCAGTTTCCGAACCACTTAAAATTGAGAAACCCAATTCTGATCTAGTGATTAAACCACTTGCTAAAGGTGTACTTCGAAAGTCAACTTTCAATCCACATGCAAGAGCTACTCATAATTACAATATTGTTGAAGATTTGGCGATATCCCCTTTAGCAATGTCAGCCTTAGAAGTGATACAATCATGTCCAACACAAAGGAAATTAATATTATCAGCTATCATAGCTATTGATCCCCAGGATTCCAACCTCATGGTCTTTGATCTAGAAAATTTTACACCGATACTCCCTCATCAGATGGATTTTCAGATACCAGTATTAGTAAAATCCAGACGACTGTTTCATACTGTGATTGATGAGGGGGCATCCATGTGCATAATGTCATTAAATTGTTGGAAAACCCTAGGTTCTCCAAAACTCAACCAATCACCAAAAATCCTTAAAGACTTTTATGGAAGAGGATTTCATCCACATGGAATACTCCAGGATCTACCTATAGAAGTAGAAGGCAAAACTGTTAATCTAGATGTGGAAGTTGTTGATGCCCCTCTTGATTACAACCTTCTTTTTGGTCATAGTTGGAATTATGCCATGACTGCTATCATTTCACTCGTATTTCGACTAATCATGTTTCCTCATAAAGGAAAGATTGTGAAAATCGATCAGTTATCATATTATTCATCAGACCCTACTTCTACAGACAATATCCAACATGTTGGAAAAACGACTATCCCATACGAAGATGTTGGTGTAGGATTAGTAATGGATTCTGCTCTCATGGGAAATTTTTCTATACCTCCACCCAACGTACTGCGTACCATTGCCAACATAAATATGATCTCATCAAGCACTATGCCATTCAATGACACTTGGGTAGTGCCTTCAGAATCAGAACTAGACTCTTTTGATGGCGAGATGCCTTTGAGTCCTTTTGAAATGGCATATGTAGCAATGCAATCGTATTCCGACACACTTTCAACTACTCCTGATCATATGAATGTGATCACTGAAGAATCTTCCTCACTATCAAACTCAACCTTGACATCACTTTCCGATCCCTTTCAACATGTGTTTCACACTGATGAAAGTATTCATGAATTTTTGTCATTAGATGAACTACCCTGGAATGATCTGCATCATAGATCTTATTTTTTACCTGATCTTGATAAGTTTGAAAAATATTTTTCGTCTATTTTTACGATTGATTATGTCAAGGAACCACAGAATCCTATATCGATTTCACATTCGTATTTTGAAACTAATTTGGGAAATATTTCTACAACAGTTCCTATTGACATATCAATTAAACCTGGGATTATTGAAAACATTCATATAGGTGCTTCTTGTACGATTGAAGATATTAACACATACAAAGCCCTATTTCCAGAATTCTGAGACATTTTTTCCTGGACTTACGAAGAGATGCCAGGAATTGATCCTAAGCTTGTCATTCATGAAATTAAGACATACCTAGATGCCAAGCCTATTAGACAATGATTACGTCCAATACATCCGCGAAAATCTGCTGCTATCAAAGCCGAAGTTGAAAATCTATTATGAACATGATTTAATTGTCTAATTCCATTGACAGATTGGGTATCTAATATAGTTCCCATTACGAAGAAACAAGGGACTATACGAGTATGAGCCGATTATAAGAACATTAATAAAGCATGTCCAAAATACAATTATCCTACCCCCTATATCGACCAAATTATTGATGATTGTGCTGGAAATGAAAATTTCTCATTTATGGATGAATTTTATGGTTATAATCAAATCAACATACTCCCTTCTGATCAGCAAAAAACAACATTTATATGCCCTTGGGGAACATTTTCCTATTGCAAATTACCTTTCGGATTAAAAAATGTTGGTGCAAATTTTCAAAGGGCTATGTATTATGCTTTTCATGATATCAAACATATTGTACAACCTTATCTGGATGATTTAACTTCTCACTCTTTACGTAGAGAAGATCATCCTACACACTTAAGAGCTATTTTCATGAGTTGTAGGCATTACAAGATTCATTTGAACCCACACAAATGTGTTTTTTGTGTGCAATCAATATGATTACTTGGATTCATCGTTTCGAAAGATGGCATTCGAGTTGATCCCTCGAAGGTTGAGGCCATCATCAACTTACCTCCTCCTTCCACACTTTGCCAACACCAAAGTTTGCAAGGGAAAACAAATTTTTTACGTAGATTTATCCCGAACTATGCCGAGTTAACAAAAGGTTTTACCCAGTTGTTGAAAAAAAGTGTTCCTTTTATTTGGAATGAGATTGCTGATAAATCTTTTGATGCATTAAAACACACATTGACCCATGCACCGTTATTACATCCACCCAATTACCACTAGGACTACTTTTTATACTTAGCTGCCTCTGATTCCACCATTGGAATGGTTTTGGTTCAAGAGGATGAATCTCACAATGAGAATGTGATATATTATCTAAGTCAGAATCTCAACCCAATGGAAATCAAATATTCGCATGTGGAGAAAATGGCCTTGGCAGCAGTCTAAGCTGTCCAACGATTTCGTCACTACATACTATTACATAAAAAAGCCGTGATATCTAATTGCAACCCAATGATGTATATCTTGTCAAAACAATTACTCGGGGGAAAATAATCTAAATGGATTGTCATCCTACAAGAGTTTGATTTGGAATTCGAGAAAATCTAAATCAAAGAAATCACTAGTGTTTGCAAAGCTTATGTGTGACTTTCCCAATACTGAGACAAAAACTGTGGTAGAGAATCCCATCGTAGATGAATCTCTGTTTCTCATTAGTACATTATATCCATGGTATGGATATATCATTATATATCTTCAATCCCAAACCTTTTGCCGAAATATTTCACGTTCAAATCGATGGAGGATCCGATATCAATCCTAGCAATACAGTATTGTTGGAGACACTCTTTATCGTTGTGGTGCGGATTCTATTTTTTGATGTTGTATAAATAACAAAGAGGTTGAAAAGGTTTTGAATGAATGCCACTCTAGAGTGTGTGGTGGTCATATGTCTGGGTTTTCCATAGCCCAAAAGATATTGCACACTGGTTATTTTTTGCCATCATTATTCAAATATTGTATTATTGCAGTTCGAAAATGCCACAACTGCCAAATTTTTTATCGAAAGATGCGTGCACCTCTATTTCCTCTTCACCCAATCATTGCTATCGGTCCCTTTGAGAAATGGGGTATTGATTTCATTACATGTAACCCTCACTCAACCAGGGGGCATGGGTATACTATTCTCGTTGTAGATTACTCTACCAAATGAGCCGAGGTGATGCCTATATTCACGACAGATGGAAAAACTGCAACTACTTTCATATTCAATCATGTGATTTCTCGTTTCAGCGTGCCTCAAGCTATTATCACAGACCATGGGAGTCATTTTCGAAATATTATGATGACCAAAATTTCCGATCAACTTGGCCTGCGCCATGATAATTCTACTCCATATTACCCGCAGGCTAATGGTCAAGTTGAAGCTGTCAACAAGGTTTTAATCACCATGATTAAACGGATTATCATAACTCACAAATCGAATTGGCATACCATGATTTTTTCATCACTATGGGCATACCAAACCTCGGAAAAAACTGCTACAAGGTTCACTCCTTTTCAACTTGTCTATGGTTTAGAAGTTGTGTTACCCATTGAATGTGAAATATTGTCACTCAAATTAGCCATTGAGTTGTTACCAACTACCTATGAATAGGAAAAACACTTTTTTGTACTTAGCACAATTAGATGAGACTTGGCGAACCATTGCATTGGCTACCGAAGCTCATAAGAAAAATGTGAAAGCTCAGTATGATCAAAGTGTTAACCCTCGTGTTTTTTCAAAAGGTGACCTAGTTTTAGTATATTATCAAGCTAACGATAAGATGGGCACTGGAAAATTCGAACCGATGTGGCATGGTCCCTACATTGTCAAGCATGTGATTGCAAAAGGAGCATATGAATTAACTGATTATGACGGGGTCTCTTTAGATAAGCCCAGAAATGGCCTTTATCTTAAGAGATATTATGCTTGACTTTTGTGTGAAGATCTCTCTTGTACAATAGTTACATTTTAGAATAGTGTGCCTTATATTAGATAAGTGTGCCTAGATTAGTTTTTCTATTACTACTATCGTTTCTTATCTTGATTAATTTTGATATTGAAGATGTCGACACCCCTTCAAACATACATTGGTTTTGCTAATGGTGTTTGTCATAGTACACGGAATATCTCTTCCATGACTTGGGTTATCTATTCACCCACCAATGAGTTAGTTTCTATTCATGCGTTATGCCTTGGTAAAAAAAATAACAATATTTTAGAATATAGTGCAGTCATTGAGTTATTATCTGATGCCATTTCATTTGGTATTCGACGTTTGATCATTAGGTTGGATTCAGAACTCATTGTATTACATTTAAACATGGTATATGCAATTATAAATCCAATGTTATTGAGATTATTTTTGAATGTTTGTCTCTTGGAACGACAATTTTATTATATTGAATATCAACATATTTCAAGAAATTTAAACACATTGGCCGATGCATTAGCTAATCATGTTCTAAATAGACATTTGAAATATTAACAAAGTAAACCAAAACAACATTCAATCCATGTTGAACAAGATACTCAGATAATGAAAATAGTAATATCGTTAGGATATAATAGTTTGTTTTCAAAAAATATTTCATCATCTGTGATCATAGTTTCAAACACCTTATGATCTAATAGATACCGATACAAAAAAAAAAAATGTCGATCCACAATGATCATCCACTATCCGTGATGATGATCATGGTAATAGACTATAACACGTGCCACCTTGCGTAGAAATCTCCTAAGTGGACCTGGAACACCTGTCACGTGTCTCTGAGGCCTGAGAGGAATATCATCTGTTCCTGTCTTAGGAATATCTATGGTCAACCTCTCAAGGTTGTGCTCCATGTCTGCTAGGATTTCTACTACCTTGTCCTGTGGAGGTGCTACAGGCTATACTTCCCGCCTATCAAAGCGACGAAGTGTTGTTAATCGTCGTGGATCGACATCTGCATTTAAATATTTTTGTCAGTATTGGACGATAAAAAACAAATAAAAATTAGATTAAAAACATCAAAATAATTCGCTTACCTGTCTCGTCCCACTGTGCCCCCGAAGGCAAAGATGTTTTAGGATCACCTCTGTAATCCATTCCTACATAAGGGAAGTCTTCGATAGTGAAGACTTGGTTCCTAAGCCACATAAAGTATGTCATAGTAAATTGAACCACTGAACAACCATCGCCACCATGGCAAGCCATTAATGCCACCCACCGTACCATCCAAGGTTCTCAAGGTTCCCCATGATCTACTGGAATCAGCTAAGGAGTGAGAAGCAAGATTATCTCTAAAGAAAATGAAATGAGAATGGTGCCATACCCGAAGTTTTTCAACTTCACATTCTTTGCTCTATTTAATTGGCCTTTCATATTGTCCAATACTCCTTCGCACTAGTTAAATATGGTCGCTCTGAAACACTCTACTGCGGTTTGCATTTGTGATTTAGTGGCCACATGTGGAGCTGCACTCCCACACAATATGTTTATTGTAAATTCTATCACTTTGAGATCAAATCGAAAGATAGTTTTAATATCTATGCGACTATCCTTTAAGTTTGCTTCATTACTGCAATACCGTTCTTTGTATCTGGCGATGGGAAGACCTCCCTGTTTGGCCTCAAATAAGGATATGCTTCCTCCTCTCTGGGACAATCCAGTAAGGAAATAAATGTCCTCTAGCTCAATTTTGAGTCGGTGGTCATCAATTATGAAGCATTGTTCTTGAACCTCCTATGCATTTACAAGCCATGTCATAAACTCCACTTGTGCCTTCATTCCTTGGATAGTGCAGAATTTATATAAACCACAATTGTTCAATGCACGTATTGTTGCAAGAACTTCCATGGCTTCATTGTCTATAAGCTCATGTTCATGTTCTCGCCACTCCAACATGGTGGAAAAACCTACAAATCAACACATTTAATAGTTAAACACCATTTGGAAGCAAAATTTGAACCATTTTTAAGAGAAATTTTGAATTTTAAAATGTTCACGATGCCCCCGCAGATTTTGTGAGCAGACAGTGCAGATGTCCGCACACACTCCACACAAAATCCGTGGCAGCCCAATAGTTTTTTCTTTAAAAAATTATCAGGGTCCGCAGTTATCACGTGAATTACCTGCGGACCCTCGAGATCGCATTTTTAAACACAAAGACTCCTAAAAAATGAAATTAAGACTCAAAAAGAAAAATGAAATGGATAGAAATGAAGATTACGATGATGTGGATTACTTGGTTCTGACAATTCGAGAAATGGACAGTCGGTTCTCCTGATATCTGCTCTGGAACTTTTTTAGCCAAAAGCTCTCAATACATTGCTTTAAACACAAAAGGTGAAAATGATTTTTCTTTAACTCCTTTTTATAGTTTTTAAATGAAAAAAATATTATATTTTATTTATTTTTCACTTTAAATGTCATCTTTTAAAATATTTTTACTTCTTGGAAACATGTATGTATAATATTTTGAGTTTTTGTGTAGGATACAAGATTTTTTGGTGAAAAGAATTATTTTGACACTGTGTATAATTTATCACTTTTTCGGGCTCTTTAAAATTACAAAAAAGTGAAACCCTGGAGTTCTCTTTTAAGCCCTTTTCAAACTCTCGAAATATGAAAAGATCGCCGAGTCCTTGACTATTCTAACTCATTAAAGTAAATGAATAGTCGTCCTTTCAGTATACGTTTACCCCTTTTCTGGACAGAAATGGACTAATTACGAAAAAGGTATACATTGACTAATCATGGTCAAAATAGTTCTCTCCTACATTATTTTATCCTTTTTCAGGCTTGAGAGACTAAATTTACAAAAAATAAAAACCATGGAGTTTACTTATTCTTTTCTTCTAACTCCGTAAAACTAAAAAACACTGAGTTTCTCGTATGTTGGACTCGGTAAAATTTAGTAGTAAAGGAGCTGTCGATTACAAATAAGACCGGACCACTCCTTCTTAGGGTTCGATTTTAATATTAATATGGACTCATCCGAAGGATGAGCTTACACAAACAAGAAAATGTTATCCTCCTCAAGCTTGTCAAAAATAAAGAGGTACTTTCCAGTAATGGCGGGGGAAAAAGAGAGAAAAAGAATCCAGTTGTCACCCTTGTTTAGAAAGAAGCATGCCACTCTTGAACACAAAACTTTGTTACACTTGTACTTGGGCTGGGAAATCCTTTTTATAAGATTTAGTCAAACCACATTGAAAGTCTTCAACCTATTTCTCGGTATTAGCTTTAGTTTAAATGCTACCAAGCCATTTGTAGTGTCGTTATGTGTTCAAGAGAAAGTTAAAATAAACCATTCATTGCAAACATTTGTTTCCATTCACGTTGAACATCCCTGAGTCAGTCCTTGCAAATATTTATTCAAAACTTGATCTAATGGTTTTGCATTGTGGGATTTTCTACAATGGATCAATTTTTATCAACGTTAGCTCATCATTTAGAAAGTTTATCTAGAATCCTATCAGTACCTTGGGATCTGTATGCCCTAATGGCAGGTTTCTCGCCTTCGACGATAGGTTGCATCATTGACCTTTGATCGAATGATTCTATGAAGTGTTCGACTACAAATAATTCATTCATACTTCATGGATTGTACTGGAGTACTTTGAGAACCATTGTCATTATTGGTGGTTTCTCTCACACTTGTTAACAACAGGGAAAATTTTAAGAACCCCCCTAAATTTATATATATAATAAATAGGCGATTCCCCATGATACATAGGAAAAATGGAAGGCGATTTTATTAATAATATAATATGTATATATAATTTTTTGGCAAATCTCTCACGAGATTATATTATCTTGTAAAATCATGGCGAATCACTAGTACAAATAGCGAATCACTACTAAAAAATGGTGAATCGTTGTCTAGTGGAGTTCGGGGTGTTGGTTCCAATGAAGATATGGTAGTTGAACCAGGAGTAGAAGGAAGAGAACCACCGAGACCAAGCATGGCACATGGTGACTCGTGAGGGAAGTAGTTCTCGTGTAGTTTGGAAAACGTGTTCTTCTAGTTCTGCTAAGCGTAGTGTTGTTTGTCATGCTACTACTAGCACTGATATTGAGGTTGAAGAGGAGTTTGAGGAAAGGTAGCAGTGGTGGAGAATTACAAAGAGTACCCCATGATGGGCTCCATTTTTCCCTTTAGTATTTGTGCCTGCAAGACCTTCTGTCCATTGAACCAACAATTAGCCGTTCAACCAACAATCAACTTGACTGAGTTGATTAGGTATGAGTCAACTTAGACTAATCTTCAAAACTATGCTTTGCACTATCCCATATTTATCACACTAATGCTACACAACATTGTGCATTTGCACCTAACTCTCAATAATTTTTTTCCAAGAAAAATCTATAATAAGAAAAATATTTTACTATATTCTAAAAGGTGAAGATGTCGAAATCATGCCACAAAGTGAAAGGAAATAAAATATCTTTCCTCAAACCACCAAGTATATAAAGAAAACAATAATGATTATAATAATAGAACTAGATCTATCGATCTATCGATCTATGCATGATATGAGAACCATAAGCATTCAAGGGACTGATTTCAAACTCAACAAAATCCTCTAAACAAGAAACAAACAAACCACTAAAATTTTCAAAGATATCAAGACTAGACATTAACACAATTTCATGTACTTGAATAAGCCCATTGTTGCTTAGCGTTAGACTTCTTAAATTAGTCCTTTATCATTTAATACTAGGACACTATCTATGTGAAAAGAAATAGGTCCCAACTTCATCAAATCCGACTTCATTCCAATCAAAGATCAAAACTAGCTTCGTTTCCAATACCAGTATAAAATCATACATTTTCCAAATATCAATAATTATTTTCCAAGAAAATATAAAACTCGAAACTCAGCAAAATTCCCCAAACACAAGCAACATATATACCATTAAAATTTTCTAAGATGTCAAAGCCAAACATCAAGGTAGTTTCATGTACTTGAATGAGCCCATTGATGCTTTGCGTTAGTCTTGTTAAATTAGTTATTTATCATTTAATACTAGTCAAACATTGTCTATGTGAAAAGAAATAGGTCCCAAAATCAACAAATCCAGCTTCATTTCCTGTCACAAATAAGAAACAAGCAATGTAAGGATTAAATATGAAACATCAATCTTAAAATAACACGCATGAAATAAATGTAGCTGCAATGTTATAATGAAAAATACAAAATATAGAACCCATTTTTACCTGAATTTGACATGTAGTAATCTTGCATGATCAACGGAACATGTATACCAAAATAAGAGTCCTAGGGTATTTCAATTTCCCAATTCTCATCTTGGTCATCATTTTCTACATTGTGAACATGATCTTCTCCAGATGTACTATCATTATGAGCCTCCAAAACATTATGTTTTGTATCAAGTTCATTAGATAAATTTGTTATATTGTTTTCTCACCTTCTATTACAATCTGATCGCCAAAGCGCTAGTGCTCTTTCATATGGAAAATTGTCAACGTCATACTTTGTTACATATAATCTTAAACATGTATCCACATGTTTATCAAGCTTGTTCCTCAACTTTGACTTCAAAAATGATAGTGCACTAAACATTCTCTCATCCTCCACTGATCCCAAAATCATGGTTTGACACAAATCTACTAATTTAAAATATTCTGATATGTTTTCTTGCAGGTATTGGCTAGCACTTAAAGTATTCCATAATCTTGTTATAGCACCATTTTCATTAGGATTCTACAAAAAAGGATATTGGTTCCACATTGTTTCAGCAAAGCGTCCACCTTTTTGATACAATTTTGATGAATCTAAAATACCTTCAATCTGTTCTCCATGTATCGAGACTTTCTTGCAAAAGTGGTCTACTAAACATTTTAATATCTTTTGAAAATCGACTTTTAAATTTCTTGGACATTGACAATTGTTCCAATATTGAGGGTTTACCACACACATGGCCTCCAACAATTCATCTCGAGGAAATTGTTCTCTTGTCTCTGATGATAGTGATCTTGCAATTTCTATCAATTTTTGTCTCACTGAGATCACAATATTATCAAATTGGTCTCTTGACACGGGGAAATCTTTGGTGATTCTTCCCGTCTTACTAATATAATGAAAGGGGACCATATACCCACGCACTGTGAGACATATTATCCCTTTTTCATCAAACGTCAAATAATTTTCAGTATTTTCTATATTGATGATCTTAGTCCAACTTGTAAACTCTGGACCAGTAAAAGAGTCTGGTATCATATAAAAATTATCTAATGCAAGGCATGTTGACTTTCTCGCATTTGTGTATTCGGAAATATACATTGTGCGATTCTGAGACATTTTCACAGGACATCCATTTCATGTAACATAGGAAGAATTCCAGCCAATGTTAATAATGTTTCTATATTAGTTAGTCGAAAAAGAAGATCTTGACCTTTATCTACATTGTAGTGATTTTCATACATCAACCCTACCAAAGATTTGAACTCACTAAATAGTCTTTGAGCTGGTCCATTTAATGAAATCCATCTTGTGTCAACATCTTTCAGTAGTTTTTTTCCATCCGTAACACCATCTGCAAATTGTTGAAACTCTAAATATCGTTTGGGACTACGAGAAAAGTATGCATGAGTCTCACGTACAAGATCTTCAACTTTTGAAACTGATGGAAACTTGCTTACTATTTTAAATTCAAGATTCATCCTATGAGCCATACAATGAATATTAATCATATATGGCGAAGCTGATAGTTGTATTCTAACACAAAGACCATTCCTTTATCCTTGCATTACCGATGCTCCATATTCTCCAACACATACCAAATTTTTTTCAATCATTAAATGATCCATACCACTTTCTTTCAAAGTATTAAGAACAAGTTCATAAATACTTTTCAACTGTAGAAGTCTCTCTCATCTTTTTAATCCCAAGTAGATAGGAATGCCTAATATGGTCATTAACCATATAAATGCTCATGCAGATCCATGAAGTATTATCAATAGTTGTAACCTCATCCAAAGACAATGCCAAAAACCTAGCATTTGCAATCTCCTATTTCAAATCATCAATTTCTACTTGAGCTAGATATCTTGCCCATTCCCAACCACTAGTTACGGACCAATGAGAAGATGGAAAGTTTGGCACGTGAAGAAAAGATAGAAATTTCATCTGATCTGGATAATCTGTCATAGGAAGACCTTTACATAAGATGTGAAATATAGTGCTCAATTGTATCATCTTGTATAACAAACTTCTTTCCATCGTCTTTTCAAATTGAGATATGATGGTTCCTCCACTTGCCTCAAGTTTCTTCTTACTTATTAAATATTTTTTGTATTCTTCCACACATTGGCTATGTCGACATTCCTCCAAAGATTTCCATCTAACAATAGATTTCTCTTTACCATTTACAATTTTCTTTTCATAAACCTTTCCTACATGCTTTTGTATTGTATCTAGCTTCATCTGAAATTTCACTACCTTGCAACTTTTCCAACTACACGCAAGACATTTAACTTCTCCTAAATCCTCATTTGTAGAAGGTATTTCTTCAATGAATGGAAAAATTGAGAGCCAATCATCTTGGAATTTTCTCCCTATGGTCCACTGGCCTTTTTCATTAATTTTCCGCCGTGAATGTTATAGCATCATTTCTCACCTTGACATGATTCATGATTGCTTAGATGGTTTTGGGCACCCATTCCTACAGACTTGGACAAATTCACTTAAAAACAGTGTAAAATCCCCCATACGCGACTATGCCCGTGCTTTTCCGCGTGTATACGCGAGTTCAGCTAGACTTTTCCGCGTATGCCATTAAAATGATTAAAAAATATATAAAAAATCCCTAATTTCGCGCTGGGTTGATGGTTACTCAGGTAGTTCAACCACCCCAGCCCGTGGCCAACTGTTTCCAACTGCCGAAACTACTTGGAGGGACTATAAAAAGCCCTCATGTGTATGGCCTAAGGGAGAGAGAGAATTATTGATATTATACTCTGTTGGTATTCCCTATCCAAGTCCGATTCCCCGTGCCTCCTGCACTTTCCCAGTTCATTGTAGGAAACCCTTGTTTCCTTGAGATACACATCCCTTATATGTTATCTCGTATGCACCAGTTTGGAAGGAGTCTTAGCGAGGCAAGGGCTGGACGGATCCGGACGACGGTCTGCGAAGGCCTTGGAAGGATCAGGTGATCTCTCCACTTACTTTTGTACGTATTATTTTTATAATACAGAAGTATCATGCTGTTCCCGAAGTAAATGTGTTAGTGTATGCTTTAATGTATGAAGAATATTTGTTATACAAGCATTTATGATGATTTATTTAATGTTTTATATGAATCTCGCTAACATATAGAGTAGAAATATACTGTACAACTTGTCCTTCGTGCTGGTTTCTTCTTGTATTTCAGGTGAAAGAGGAAGGACTTCCAAGCTGTGGGAGTTTGAACTCCACGGATCTACTCAAATCGGAGACCAGCCCGGCAAACCTCTCGTTCGCTCATTTTTGCTTGCGATCGGTGGCAGATCGTGTGAGTTCTGTTAAAATAGTACGCCCTCGTTCGTGAGGCATGAATCCCAACCAACCTCAGGTGTTAAACTTCTGATAACCCATCTCCGCTGGGGACTCACATTTTTGTGATTCTCCCCCGTTGTTGTTTCCGGCAATTGCTGGTAGAATTCCTCCACCGCCTCCGTCTTTTGTTCAGTCCACAAATTTTGCTTTCATACCAACAGAAGCTTTATACCTTTCCAAAGCTTGTACTTTTTATTTTTCATGATCTTTCTTTGTATACGTAGTTTTTCTTGCACACAGTCGCGTATACCCGCGAGTTTGTGTAGAAGGATCCGCGTACACGCGGATTTCCCTCGACACAGACGCGTATACACGCCTGTTGCATAGCTGCAAGGTCGCGTATACCTAGGCTGAATTTGAAATTTCAAGATTCGGTGTTTTTGGTCTTTTCTGGTCGTGGAAGCCCGTGTTTCCGTTAGGGTCTTTGTACTTGGATCGAGTGTGATGTATGGTTTTAAGTCTTGGTTCTCTTTCGCTGGGTTCGAAAACCCGACTCGTTGTTCGTTGGTGCTAAAGACTTCGCATTGAGTTCCAAGATCGTCGAGCGTTCTTGGTCACTTCCGCTTATCGGGGAACAGAGCTGGCTCGACTCGCTTCCGTTCGTGTCATAGTTTTGCATTGCGTTCTTTGCTTTGTTTTCGATTGGTTTTCTTGAGTTTCATAAGCTAGGGTTTTGTTGCATTTTCGAAGATCTTTTCTTGTTTCTTTGGAGTTTTGTATTGCAACGAATTTGCACTATTTCTCTTGGCTGTTTGATTGAGTTTTTAGTCTTCCGTTGCCCTTATTGATCTTGCTATCATTAGTTTTATAAGGTTTGGGGGCATAGTTGGAGTTGATGCTTCAAATTCGGTCTCATTTTGGCTTAGATTGAGATAGTTGTTCTTGGTTTTCTTGAAGCTCTTGTTTTATAAAACTGAAAAGCCCAAAAACATTTGTTTTTCTTTTTGTTTTTGCATATCAAAAACTCAAAAAACATTGTTGCTTGTTTTTGTTTTTGTTGTTGCCTTTTTCATTTTCGTTTGGCTTCATCTTTTGGGACTTTAGTGAATTTTCTTGCTTCTAGTTTCCTGCTTGATTGTGAAGGGAGGTTGTCTTTTGATTTATTCTTTTTCTTGTTGAGTATTTTGGTGTCTTATATTAAGAGTTCTTGTTTCCAAGAATTAGCTTTCTGGATATCAAAAGATTAGTTGAAACTGAAGGAGCCTTTTGGGAAATTTCACCTTGTTTCAAGGGACTTTCTGCATCTTAGAATTTACATGTTAGTGGTCATTTGCGTTAGGTGCATTGAATCATTTAATTAGCTTCTTAATTTTTGTGCGTGTGAGTTTGTAATTCGAAAAGAAAAATACATTTTTAGCCTCGTAGAACTTACATAGAAATTGCTCTTCATCGAAAGACTAAGAACTGCATGTGCATGTAGTCAGGTTTTTATTAATTTCTTTTGCGTCAGAACATCATTGGTTTCAACTCCATATCCTTGTGACTTAATACAACAGCCCTTAAAATAAGCGATCAAATCTAAAATCAACTAGCAAGTTTTATTTAGTGTCAATCACCAACTAGCTAGGTTGTAGGGCCTTGGAATAGGAGAGAGGAGAGTTAACTCTCCAAGGCCGCTCAAACAGACATAGAAGTTTACTAATTGAGCAAAATCCAACTCCGTGAAGTGGACTGGGAAAGCTCTCATCCGAGAGTCAAGCGCGAGGGGAAGTGAAGGTTAAGAAGAGGGATACCCCCCCTCCGATTAGCTGAATCTAACCTCAAGACCGTTCCGCCCAGCCTCTGATATGGATTGGTGTCCATAGTTGCTGTTCCTAGGTTCCACACAGGTGACTGCGGGGGGGAATACCCGTGGTACCTGAGGCAGACGTCGCATCACTTCCAGCAGTACTTCTGGGGGGTGCCCTTGCGAAGCTTGGGTGCTTGAGCCGGCAAAGGCTGTTGTTAGGAGGTCGGCGTAACTGTTTCCGATACCTTCGCTAGTTGTTCTGGGACCTAATCATCCCAGACTGCTTTTGGAAGGTCCTATACTTCGCTTTCCTGTATTTTGGTGTCCGGTCCTCATCACCCGGAGCGGAAATACTTGGAGGCTGTTTGCTTGCTGTTTCTCAGGGTTTTGATTTTAGTGAGTGCTCTTTGCTCCTAGCTTGCCTAGCTTTTCACTTTTCTTGAGTCTAATATAACAAATTTGTAAAAGTGGCTGATCAAGCGCCTCGACGTTCGAGGAGAGTCCGGGGGTTATCTCCCGAGAGTGCAGAGCCTTCTTCGAGAAGGCGTAGGAGCAATCTAGCAGGTGGTTTTCACCCTGTAGAGTCTGACGCTGTGGAGAGAGATCCTCCACTAAGGTCTGAAGGTTTCGTTGCTGATTCCGGTGTCGGTTCCGAGAGGAGCGTTTCGCTCACCTCGAGGGTATTGTTTCCTCAGGAGGAATATTTTCAGATAGAAGATATACCTGAGCCTGCAGCTACAGGTCCATCTCCTCTTCCTCTTGGTCATCCGTTTATTATAGAGTACGTCGGACCGGAGTCTGAGAGACCGCCGGATCTTCCATATCTTTCTTATCTTTCGATGGCCACGACTGGGAACGCGGCTTCTACCGTGAGTGCTGCGGGCATTCAGACCCCTGCTTCTGTCGAGGCAGGGGGCACTATTTCTCTATCTTCGAGTGCTTCTAGCACTGCTATGTTTGGCTCTGGGTTCACCCAAGCATATGCTTCTCAATCTAGTCCCTTCGTTTCAGGGATGTCCATTGCCGGAAATCCCTCTTTTTCCTTTACCGCCGGTGCAGCTGGATCTACGCCCATGTCCAACATGGCTAGTGGATCAGCTTCTTTTCAGGGTTTCCCCTTTGGGACTGGGCATATTCCTAGTCCCAATCCTTCTTTAGGGCCGTTTCCTTTTACGTCCCAGACCCAAAGTTTCAATCCTTGGGCTCAGGGGCCAAGTTCGACTGCTTTTATGGGGTGGAATCCTATGTTTGCAACGTCGGGGGCAGGGAATCATTTCATCGCGAGTCATCCAGGGAATGCTTCTTTCCTTGCATCGAGTGCTTATCAGTCTCTTTCTCCTCTATCTAATGCATGGAACCCCTACCAGGGGCTTACATCTTCAGTCAATACTGCAGCGGGGGGAACTAGTCTGGGTCTTGGTAACTCGGCGTGGGGAGGAGGTTCTTCTCCGTTTTCTACGGGTCCTTTCTGGCAGCCTGGTGCCTCATCAAATCCAGGCTATTCTTTTCAGAATGTGGGAAATCCATCCCATCAAGGATGGAATTCTCAGGCTTCGCCGCGATTACCATTTCTGGCAACGTTAAACTTGCCAGACTTGGCGAAGTTAACTAATGACCCGATTCGGTATAGTCCGGGTTGGCCTCCAGTTCCAACCAAACTTCCTTCAGACATTCCTAAGTTTGAAGGTAAGAATGGTGAAGATCCGGTAGACCATGTCACCACATTCCACTTATGGTGTTCATCCAACTCTCTGATCGACGATTCGATTAGATTGAGATTATTTCAGCGCACCTTAACTGGAAACGCCGCGAAGTGGTATATAGAGCTTACTGGGGGCAGTTTCGCCACATTTGGAGAACTGGCTGCCACTTTTCTTAACCATTTCCAGTTGCCTGTCAGATATGAGGCTGGGACCGAACTCCTGGCTAATTTTAAGCAGGATGAGGCAACTCACATTTCTGATCATATTCAGGAATGGAGGAGAAGGAAGAGGCTTATCAAAGCCCATATTCCAGGTGAGTTCCTTCTCGAGTGGTTTTTGAAGTCACTACAGTCAGATATTTCAAAAGATGTATCCATGTCAGGGGTATATTCCGAGGAGCAGGCCATCTTTAGGGCCCAGCAGTTAGAGTTGATCTATTCTCAGTCTGGCATGCTTTACAAGTATTTGCCCAATGCTCCTCGCTCCAAATTGGATCTATCGAAACCCAAACCCGGTCCGCATGGTGACGGACTTGTCGGATCGGTCAGTAGTAGTGCAGCCAGCCTGCTTTCTCAATTGCAGCAGTTGTCTTTACAATCTGCTCCTTCTGGTCAGGCTGTGCCTGCTGATTCATCACCTTCCCAGTCTTTGTCCATTAATGTTGTCCAGTCTTCTGAACCCAAAGGAAATCAATAGTCCGATGGGAAGAAGAAGGGACGTAATAACAAGAAGAAGGGAAAGAATGGGAAGGGCAATGCAAATAAGACCAATGAGCGTGTTGGTGAAGGGAAAAAGGAGAAAAAGAAAGTTAAGTTTCCGTGCAAGCTTTGTGCCGGAGACCATCTCACGCATCTTTGCCCGAAAATTCAGGATGCTCAGCGCCTGTTATCTCAGCAGGGTTCTTCTAGTTCCCAGGCTGTGCTAACAAACCCTTTTCCCCAAGGGCAGCAATTAATTGCTGGCGCGAATCAAAATCCCGGGGCTTCCTCTGGAGGTCCTCAGGAAGGGGAAATTCCATCGAATATCTTTATGATGAGTGCTCACGTGGATGTCGCTACGAGATCCCGTGATTATGGCGGAGAGGAATCTTCGAAAGCTAAGGAAGTTCCTGATGCTACCGAGCCGCTTCATATCACGAAGCCAACTGTCGAGTCTATGCCTCGGATACCGAAGGCATCCTCTAAGCGGTCAACGATTAATCCGAACATGAGGGCTGCCCATAACTACTCGATTGTAGAAGATCTGGCGCAGAGTCCTTGTGCTATGTCAGCTTTAGAGGTACTCCAGTCTTGTCCGGCTCAGCGCAGTGCTTTGCTCACTGCCATTGGAGCTATAGATCCTAAAAATTCTCTTCTGATTACCTTTGATATGAAGAATTTTAAGAAGAGACTTCCTCATCATATGGCCTTCCATATTAAATCATCGTACCGGAAGACTAATATCTTTCGCACGGTCGTTGATGAGGGTGCTTCTACTTGCGTGATGTCTCTCGCATGCTGGAAGACACTAGGATCTCCCAAAGCTGTTCCATCTAGCACTATGCGTATTCGATGGCCATTCTCATAGGCCCCATGGTATTGTCCCGGCTTTGCCCATCTGTGTTGGGGGAAAAACCGTTAACATAGAGGTTGAGGTAGTAGATGCAGCCTTGGACTACAACCTTCTGTTGGGGAGGAACTGGATATATGATATGGATGCCATTGCATCTTCACTATTTCGGATAGTATGTTTTCCCCACGAAGGGAGGATAGTTACGGTGGATCAACTGGACTGTCCTCCTGTAGACCTGGATGCACCTCCTGACTCATCTGTTCCTAAGTTGGACAATACTAAGGCACCTGTCGAGAATCTGGGAGTTGGAATGTATTCTTCCCTGATGGGATCTTTTGATCTTCCTTCTCCTAAGGTGTCTATCAATGCTATTTCATCCTCCAAGGCTCCCCTTCGAAGAGAGTTCTTTCGAACTCATTATTTTTCGGACCCTTGGACCTTACCTTCCCCAACTGCCACTTTGGAGGAAGGGCAAGTGGGTGGAATGGCATTCCCAATTTCTGTAGCTGAGATTGCATATCAGTCTGTTGTTGACACTGCAGAGTCTGATCCAGCTCCTCTTTCGCCGGAAGAGTTGGATGGTGATGTGGCTCCGGCTTGGACGCTTACTTCTTCTTCTGCCCATGATTGTCTAGATACCACTCTTCCATCTGAAGAGGCCATCCTGGAAGCAATGACAGGTATAGAGAGACCGTGGGATGACTTGCATCATCGGTCTTACTTCCTACCTGACTTGAGCGAAGTCGAAGCTAGTTTTCCAAGTCCTCAGTCTCCTGGACCTGTTCACCCAGTCTTGAGCCCCTTAGCACCAGCATAGGTTTATGCTGAAGGGAACATGGCTGTCATCTCTCCGACTATCCCGGTGAACATCTCCAGGAATCCCAACATTATTGAGAACGTTTTCATTGGAGCTGAATGTTCCCGTGAAGAAGTTCAAATCTATACCGAGCTCTTCAAAGAGTATAGGGATGTTTTTTCTTGGTCTTATGAGGAAATGCCTGGCATAGACCCATCTATCGTCCAGCATGAGATCAAGACGTATGAAAACGCTAAGCTGGTCAGGCAAAAACTTCGTCCGGTTAATCCTAGGAAGGCAGCAGCTATCAAAGCTGAAGTTGAAAAGCTGCTTAAGGTGGGATTCATTTTCCCAGTTCCTCTGACTGAATGGGTTTCAAACCCCGTTCCGGTAGATAAAAAGCAAGGAACGATTCGAGTGTGCATCGATTTCAGAGACCTGAATAAGGCGTGTCCTAAAGACAATTACCCCACACCTTTCATTGATCAGATTATTGATGAGTGTGCCGGTAACGAAATTTTTTCCTTCATGGACGGTTTTTCTGGTTACAATCAAATTACTATCCGTCCAGAAGATCAACATAAGACCGCATTTATTTGTCCCCGGGGTACGTTTGCATATAAGAAAATGCCTTTTGGTCTGAAAAATGCTGGAGCCACTTTTCAGCGGGCCATGTCCTACGCCTTCCACGACATCAAGAAAATTATCGAGGCATACTTAGATGATCTAGCTGCTCATTCTCGAAAGAGGATGGATCATCCGGGACACCTCCGGCAAATATTTGAGAGATGTCGTTTTTATAAAATTCGTTTGAATCCGAACAAGTGCGTTTTCGCGGTAACATCCGGTCGACTGTTGGGATTTATCGTGTCTAATGAAGGGATAAGGGTAGATCCCTTCAAGGTTGAGGCAATACTTCGGTTGCCTCCCCCGTCTTCAATCCGTCAACTTCAAAGTCTCCAAGGGAAGTCTAACTTTCTTCGGAGGTTTATCGTTAACTATGCTGAGATTACAAAGGGATATATGAGATTGTTGAAGAAAGGAGTTCCTTTTCTTTGGGACGACTACGCTCAACGCTCATTTGATGCCTTGAAAAAGGCATTGACCTCTGCTCCTTTACTGAGTCCACCCGATTATAGCAGAGATTTTTTTTTGTATCTGGCTACAGCAGAATCTACCATTGGTATGGTTCTGGTTCAGGAGGATGATGCTCTGGCTGAGCATGTTATTTACTACCTTAGTCGAGGACTGGTAGGACCTGAACTACGATACACCCCGATAGAAAAATTAGCCTTAGCAGCAGTTCATGCTGTGCAGCGACTCCGGCATTATATTATTCTTCGCAAAAATTATGTCTTGGCAGCTGCCAATCCATTTCAGTTTGTCCTCAGCAGGCGAGTGATTGGGGGCAAATATAATAGATGGATTGTGATTTTACAAGAATTTGATCTAGAATTCATGTCTGCCAAATCCAAGAAGTCGTTAGTTTTTGCGGAACTGATCTCCGAGTTGCCTTGTGGAGAGGTGATGATCTATGATGAGTCCTTTCCGGACGAACACTTGTTTCTAATCTCTCCACAAGATCCTTGGTATGGGGACATCATTGTATATCTCCAGACTGCGAAGTTTCCCTCTTCTTTTTCGAAAGATGAGCGTCGTAAGCTGCGTCACTTAGCTAAAAGTTATCCGATTATTGGTGATGCTTTGTACCGTCGAGGGGTTGATTCAATCCTAAGACGCTGCTTAACTTTCGAAGAAGCTGAGGCTGTGCTTAATGATTCTCACGGTGGAGCTTGTGGGGGTCATTTATCGGGGCTTGCTACAGCCCAAAAGATTTTGCGCGCTGGCTACTTCTGGCCCTCGATTTTCAAAGATTGTATTGAATCGGTCAAGAAGTGTCATCCTTGTCAAGTGTATACCCGAAAAATGCGCGCTCATCCAGCTCCGCTTTTTCCAGTCATTACTGTCGGACCCTTTACAAAGTGGGGTATGGATTATACTACTTGTAACCCGCCTTCGGCAAAAGGTCACAAGTACATTATCGTAGCGGTAGACTACTTTACGAAGTGGGTCGAAGCTATGCCTACATTTGGGAACGATGGTGAGAATGTAGCTCTTTTCTTCTTCAACCAAGTTATCGCTCGGTTCGGTATACCTAGAGAGATTGTCACTGACCATGGCAGTCACTTTCAGAACAGTATGATGGCTGAGTTGGCTCTTAAATTGGGTTTCCGGCAGGAGCATTCATCTCCATATTATCCCCGTGCCAATGGCTTTGGGGAAGTCAGAATAAGTCTCTCGAGACAATTTCTTCAATCTGAGTTACTGATAAACATTGATCCAACTGGCACATTATGCTATATCCTGCACTCTGGGCATACAGGACGTCAGTTAAAACTGCAACTGGCTTTACTCCGTTTCAGTTAGTCCACGTGGTGGAATCCGTATTTCCCATTGAATGCGAGATTCCTTCCCTTAAACTGGCTGTTGAGCTTCTTCCTGACACTTCTAGTCTGGCAGAGCGGCTTCTTCATCTGGAACATCTTGATGAGCAACGTCGAGATGCCGCCACGTTGAACGAAGCGCATAAAAACCGAGTCAAAGTCCAGTACGATAAGGCGGTTAAGCCTAGGGTCTTTTCCGAAGGTGACCTTGTTTTGGTCTATGCTCAAGAAAAAGATGCCTTGGGGGCAGGAAAGTTTAAGTCGATGTGGTATGGCCCCTATATCGTCAAAAAGGTCCTTAAGAAAGGAGCGTATACCTTGGTTGACTTCGAAGGAAACGAGTTGTTGGAGCCCCGAAATGGGCTCTATCTGAAGAAGTATTATGCCTAGGCTTTGGCCTGGCATTTTGCTTTGTATATAGTAGTTTTTGTCTTGTACATATCTGTTTGATTTTCGATTTTTGATGGGATGGTGATGTTTTTGATCTGCTTTGGCAGGTTGTGCTGATGTCATGAGTCATTATGGTTTCGCCGATGGTGCTAGTAGACACACCCGGAACTTAGCTTCCGCGGCTTGGGTGCTTCATTATCCTTCCGGTCAGCTGTTGGTATCAAGAGGGGTCTGCATTGGTCCTGCTTCCAATAACGTAGCAGAATACACTCCAGTCATTCATCTACTCTCGGAGGCAATATCTTTGGGTGTTGATTCGTTGGTAGTTTTCTTGGACTCCCAGCTGGTGGTGTCGCAGTTGAACAACACTTATCGGGTACGAGATCCAGTTTTATTACGATTGTTCTTGAGGGTACGTTTGTTACTAAGGTCATTTCAATTTTTAACATTCATTCATATTCCTCGAGCTGACAATTGGTTTGCTGACTCATTGGCTAATCAAGCTTTAGATTGGCATATTAATCATTCAACACAATAAAATCTAATCATCAAAAACATCATACATTTGATACATTTATCACATCACATCAAAATATCGCTGTATATATATCATCAGTATGTCAAAAAACTTCACAAAATTTTGGATCCATCAATGCCGTACAAAACTTGGGCTTATGCCCCATCATGTTCAGTCTCAAAAAATATACAGTCATCCAATATGAAAATCTGTCTAATCCTGAGGACCCTGCCCAACATTCCTATAGAACATCACTGCAGTGGCCACACGGCGGAACAGTCTAACCCAGTCCCGGGGTACTCCTACAACCCGTCTCTGGACGGCTTCTGGCAAGTCCTCCACAGCAGCCAGAGGGATTTGGCGGGTCAGTCCCTCCAAATTTCTCTGAACGGCCTGGAGTGTCCTATCAGAATTCGCTGTCTCTGCTTCACCTCTGCGGCGTTTATGACGTGCTAGGCCCTCAGGACGTACTGGTCCAACATCTGAAACATGATCATTTTTCATTTATCAGTCATTATGAATCCAATCCAAAAACATGTTTGTTTTTCATTTTTCATACATATTTGAAAAATCCAAAAAAAAATCATATAAGTTAAAATTTTTTGAAAAACTTACCGACTGCTCCCCATGCGGCACCGGGTGGAAGTACTAGATCTGGATCTCCTCGGAAATCCATCCCGGCATAGGGACAGTCATCTACTGCGATGATCTGTTCTCTCCACCATAAGAAGAACTCATCATCCCAGGTAGTTCGGGGTACCTCGCTGCCCCCCAGTCTCTTCATCATGTCTGCCCAACGGGCAATTCTTGGGTCCCGAGGGCTGCTGATAGTTGAGATGACTTTGGGTCTCAAAGCCGGAACTCTCTCGAAGAAGAATGTAGTCAAAATGGTTCCATAGCCAAAGTGTTTTGTATGTGTTTTGCGAATGGAGGTCAGTTGTTCAGTAGCAGGGCAGTGCACCAATCATACACATGAATTAAGCACTCTACAGCTATGCTCATGTGCGCCCTGGACGCCTGATGCAGTGAGGCAGATCCTGCCACTCCGCCGATGGTGAACAGGAGGATCTTCATGTGCAAGTCCCTGATATCTCTGATTGCAATCTGTGTGCCTACTTTTTTGGAATCTTCTATGCAATAGAGTTGGACATAGTCCTCCACGGTTAATCCTCCCAGGGGCTTTCCGTGCAAATCCACTGGGTCTCCCCTTCTGGAGAGTCCCGTGATGAAGTATATATCTTCCACCTCTATGCGTAGTGGCATTTGATCAATGATGAAACAAGCCTGATCCGGTTCCCAATAATTTACCAGCATTTCAAGCAATCTCACATTACTTTTCATATTGGGCATTTTGAAAAATTTGAATAATCCACAGTTTCGGAGGACATTTTGTGCTGCGCGGTCTTCCATGACCTCTTGGTCCACTGCACTATGCTCGCGTTCCCTCCATGAAATTGTCATCCCGAAGAAATTCATTAAAATTTGCATTAGAAACTCATTTTTAAAATTCGGACGTGCGCATACGCTAGTTTCGCTGTGCACAGCCGCGTGTACACGCGGCTTTCCTTCTTTGAACCCGCGTATGCGCAGGTACGCGTTTTTTAATAAGGGTTTCCACGTAAAAATCCACTTAATTTTAAATTTTAAACGGACAAAATGAATCAACAGGATGAATAAGGAGCCTACCTGAAGTTTCGCTGAATTCCGACGGTCGGTTGTTGCTGGTTTGACGAAACAAGTTTTTAGCTCCAGAGCTCTTTTTCCAAATCAGCTATGCAATAATGAACCATTTGAGAGGTAATTTGTGTATTTATGGCTAAAAATTGAAAATTTTCGTAAAAATTTCCTTGTGCTTATTTTTTCGATCTGTCTTATGCTGTATCACTCGATTGCTTGGAAGTGCCCAGTTTGGTATATTTCAGGTACATTTTGACATTTTCGAGATTTTTCCCGGTTTTTGGCCCATGTGTTCAGACTCTTCACGGCAGGTATATGATCTTCACTGGCATATAGGTTAGGGAATCACTTTCCATTGCATCTTGCATTCTAGCCTCCATACTGATCACTTGCCTTAGGGTCGATCCCATCAGGTCATGAGTATTATACCATTTTCACTCGCCGATTTTTAAAAAATCATGACTTGATGGTAGAGCCTTCCTTTACATGGGCTTCCTAGTTAGTTCCTCGCTATCACTTGTCGCCCATGCTGCTTTTTATGTAGGCTCGGGAGTCCTCTTTAGTCCCGCCATGTCTTTCGTGTTGAAGCTTCATTCTTCTTCTTCATCACTTATCCTTTTTTTGGCTTATACCCTAGAGGCTCCCTGGTGTCGTTCAGTTGTATTACTGCATTGCATATTGGCTACTTGTTTATCCTGGCCTTTAGCCGGCTTCATTTGGACTCGATGTTTAAGCCAACTTTTGACCTTGACTTTCTATACAAGTTAACCGTTGCATGCACTTAGCTATCACGACTTGACACCTTTGTACCCATGGATGGAACGTTCCTCTGAGTATCACTGACCAGTTTTCGCCACCTCGCATTGAGCATAGGATTGTTCCAAACCCCGGAACTAGTGCATCTGCTTTTTTCGATACTCGTTCTATCCATTGTATCATAGCATTCTTTTATTCTTTTTCAGGCTTATTATGAAAAATACAAAAAAATTAAATATAACAAAAAGAGCGGGAACGGGATGTATCTTCGTTATTTCGATGGCAGTACAGAGTCAGTTTGTCGCCCTTGAACAAAGCACATATACTTATATATATTTCCTTCATTTGGGATGGTTCTAGTTTGACCTAGGTTCAGCCTTTACCATGTTTCACTTATCAGTTCTCCCCCGGTTGGTTATCTCTTCCAATCATATGGAGAGTTTGTTTTGCCTCCTGCAGGACAGACTTATACAGTGTCACTTTTTACTGCCATGGTCATCACAGAGTCGTGCTTTTGTTCAAGGGAAGTCTAGCCTGAGTCGGCCATTCTGCGGTGTCTCTTGACTCATTATTCAGTCGGCCTTCCCGGTCTTATCAGTATCATGTTCTATCACATCAGATGTTTTGATCTTCTGCTCGTGCTGGTTTGAGAAGGTCCCCATTGACTTCTTGCCGGCGGGTTTGTCTCTTATCGACTACGACACATTGCTTTGAGAGCAAGCCTAGAGCCGCACCTTGGGCCTATTTTCATTATTGATAGGTGACCTCGTGCTCAGCATTTGATCATCATCATGGGTCTTTGACCGAGTGGTTTCCCCTGTGTTCGACGTCAGCACACATTATCACACTTGGGATTCGTGCAGTACCTGGATTTCCATTTGACCCTATCGGTGGATTTCTCGCCTCTGTGTCAGCTTTCATTATTGGTTGGTTCAGAGGGTTTCTTCCGTGCGCTAGCTTCACCTTGTGCACGTCGGAAACGTACTTCGGTTTTGGTTCCATCACTCTCCTTCGTCCGATTCCTTCCAAATCTTGGCCTGCGGGTTACACTCGCGCTGGACTGATGTGGGATGCCTTAATGCCTTCCTTCCAGCAGATATTTTCCCATCGACTCCGACTCATTGCTCTGGGAACAAGATCTAGAGTCTTTTTTTCAGTACCTTAGGGTTTGCAGTCATCAGTGGCAGACTCTTCGCTATCGACAGTGGGGATTCATTATTGCCTCCTGATTGGTAGATTCTTTCAAGTGTTCGACTTCAACTCATTCATTCACACTTGTCAGATTGTACTGGGGCACCTTGACACTCATTATCATTATCGGTGGGTTGTCTCGCGTTGGTTAACGTGAAACATCATTGCCCGGTAATCCAACGATTTCTCACATGGTCGACTTCAGCTCATTTATTCCCATTGTGTAGAATTGTGCCGTTGTGATCGGTGAAGACCTCGGGTTGTATCAGCATTTCTGCTCATCGCGATGCCTTCGGCCGCGTTGTTGCTCACCCTTATATGTTGGGGCCGAAACATGCCAGCATCTTTATATGATCCCCGAGTTGCGTGATTGTACCGTTTGATCCGCCTATTATCCGGGTACTTGAGATTCAAATATTTGATCGTATATCCGCTGCACTATCTTACCAACTTTTCTATATGTGATACTTGGACATTGATTCAGACTTATATTTCCGGGCCCTGGTCAGATGATTCACTATGTACTTTCAGTTCAGTTATACTTGTATACATGTTGGATCTATTCAGTACTTTCTATATATATGATGTATTTTTGACTGAGCATGGGTATGCCCGCCTTAGCATGTGTTGACTCTCTGATTTCTTTCATTGGTTTTTGGCAGGCTGAAATCTGGTGAAGTCCTCTCTTGTCCTTGCGAAGTTCTTTCTATGTGCATAATACATTTCGGCCATCATGTACCCCTTCTGACCTCATATATTAGGGGGCATCCGTTATAGCATCATTTCTCACCTTGACATGATTCATGATTGCTACATGGCTTTATGGGCACCCATTCCTACAGACTTGGACAAATTCACTTAAAAACAGTTGAAAATCCTTCATACGCGACTATGCCCGTGTTTTTCCGCGTGTATACGCTAGTACAGCTAGACTTTTCCGCGTATGCCATTTTAATGATTAAAAAATATATAAAAACCCCTAATTTCGCGCTGGGTTGATGGTTACTCAGGTAGTTCAACCACCCCAGCCCGTGGCCAACTGTTTCCAACTGCTGAAACTACTTGGAGGGACTATAAAAGACCTCATATGTATGGCCTAAGGGAGGGAGAGAATTATTATTATTATACTCTGTTGGTTCCCTATCCAAGTCTGATTCCCCGTGCCTCCTGCACTTTCCCAGTTCATTTCAGGAAACCCTTGTTTCTTTGAGATACACATCCCTTTATATGTTATCTCGTATGCACTCATTTGGAAGGAGTCTTAGCGAGGCAAGGGCTGGACGGATCCGGACGACGGTCTGCGAAGGCCTTGGAAGGATCAGGTGATCTCTCCACTTACTTTCGTACGTACTATTTTTATAATACAGAAGTATCATGCTGTTCCCGAAGTAAACGTGTTAGTGTATGCTTTAATGTATGAAGAATATTTGTTATACAAGCAGTTATGATGATTTATTTAATGTTTTATATGAATCTCGCTAACATATAGAGTAGAAATATACTGTATAACTTGTCCTTTGTGCTGGTTTCTTCTTGTATTTCAGGTGAAAGAGGAAGGACGGTTGCAGGGAGTTTGAACTCCACGTGGATCTACTTCAAACGTAGGACCAACGGGTAAACCTCTCGTTCTGCTCTATTTCGTTTTCATGACCGTGCATGATCGTGTGAGTCTCTGTTAAATAGTACGCCCCTGCTCTGTGGAGGTTGAATCCCAACCAACCTCTAGGGTGTTAAATCCCCGAAACAGAACTTGGCTCGTGTCACCTTCCAAGGAAATATTTTTAACATTTTCATCATTAATTTCCGTTGAAACTGCATTTATCTCACCCTGATCACTTGAGGAACCTATTATTTCATCCATCATATGGATATCAGATGCATTTTCACAAGAGTTAACATCTCTCTCAGTAACAGATTGTTCAAAGGAGCTTGAAGCATGAAGAGAATGTGTATTCTTGGATTGAGAATGTTTAAAGTATGATAATACATCAATTTGCCTTGATAGTTTCTTCCCAGGATTAGCTTTTGACATCTCACTGAATATTCCAGAATTAAAACTTCAAATCTATCTAGAAACCTGCATCAATAGTTTCCAAGAGTTGAGAATTACTAGATTTGTAAGTAGCTTTCAAAGTAAAATAAGTGTAATGTTCACAAAAACCATTATGCAATTTTTTATTAAAATGTTGTGCCAAGGCCCAAGCCCAAAAGAAAAAATAAATCATTATACACAAAACAATAACATCATGAGTCACCATCTATAAAACAAAGAACATCATTCAAATGTAAAATATATAAAAATTTCCACTAAATTAATTAAAATCTCCAAATCACCTAATGAACACTTGAAAGCTTTAAACAAAACAACAAAATATTACAATAAATTTAATCATCCTTTACAAAAAACCTCTCCCTTAAGTTGTAAAGAATTGGTTATAAGAAGTTGAAACATATCCTCTATCATTTTCCATGATAAAAGTGAGGAAGGAAACTAGTTAGTTACTAGTGATTATTTTACTTATCAATGGAAAGAAATCCCTTAAGACATTGTCCTCCTATTGACCATAGTTTCCTTTCCATAGTGAAACACGTCCAGTATGGCCATGAAATAACCTAAAAATACTCAAATGTTTTCCATGATTTGTAAACACACGGGTGCCATGTAAAGTTTCAGGCCCAAAAAAGCACATTTGGGATCCTATAAACCAAAATTAGTTATTGTATCAAACATTTAAAACTCCTACTTAGCACTTATTGTTTGTTATTTAACCAAGTTACATTGAAATAACAGTCATGGGATGTTACCAAAGAGTTAACCAATAGATAAATGCACACCACAAATCATACATTCACTAGTGGAACTTCCCCTCCCATGAATGCCCATCTAAGGGAAAGGTGCAAAAAAGAAGAAAAGAAGTCAGCGAATCACCACAGTCAGCCAATGATTCTTAGTGTCAAATCATTGGAAACTGCAAATCAAGTGAAAATTTAACCCATGCATTCTTGGGTTGACAAAAAGAGTTTATAGCAGCCACAAGATAATCATTCTATGAGTCTACCCAAATCTAACACAAACTCCTAAAACTTGTTGATTAGAAATTCCCCAAGAATTTTCACTTGGTTCATTAGAGAATGAAAGATGAGTGCAAATAAAATTCCATGAAAGACGAGTGAAAATATCCTTCCATGAATGGATATCACTCTCCAAAATCATTTTGGGCATATTCCAATATGTAGGAGCCAGGGAAACATGGTGCATAACAACAGTCTATTGTCCCTGAATTTAAACCGCATCAAGGGAACATTTGCACTCTTCACACATTGAACATTGAAGACAATTAATTAATGGCTGACACGACCATAGCAACAAAAAAATCAAGTAGAGGCTATAAAAATATTATGTGAAAGTGAGAAAGAGCACCCATCATGAAGCATCAAGTAATATCATCCACAACATCAACATCACCGTTGGGAAGATTTTGATCGCCTTCGCCTACCAGGAGTAACTTCTGGTGGTAAAGGTGGTTTTAAAGCTAATCTACGCGAATGAAGGGGGATAGGATTATGTTCTTCCATGATTGTTGATTAATTTTAACCAAAAATAAATAAACAAAAAGAGGGTAATGCTAGGCAAAAGGGTTTACCGGTAAACTGTGAACTGCAAAATACCTCTTGGCAAGCCGAGAAGTACGGGCAGGAAATCTCCCCAAATTTTGTGTTCGGTGCATCACAATTTAAAGGTGGCTGTTTCGGTTCACTATGGATGGATAGCACCTAAAATTTTTCCTCCCAAATATACCCAAAGGTACGTGGAGGCCCAAGTTCGTATTAGCGCTGTCTGATGCGAAACCGCACAGTGAGAGCACCACCTATATACTTATCGTACTGTAACGCCACCTCTAGGGACGTGCTATGATATACTTACGTAAGTGGGGTGAGATATCACACTCGGAATGTATCGCAGATAAGTTAACGACAGCTACTATGTTTTACGACACCGGAACACGTCTCTAGCCTAGACCTTCTAAATGTTATCGTTATGGTTCCAATGCGTTTTTAGGTAAATTGAGATTAATTTTATGTTGATCTCGCTTAACAATTTGCCTTTCAATGGTACCGCGATGATGTATGTAGAAATTCCTAAATGCAAACTAAGAATGATAAGCAAAATTTTCACTTTTAGTTTTTCAATGAAAGACCTAGCTACAAAGGGAAGAGAGCAAATAATTTTGTGAGCAAAAAAATCAATGAACAAAAGAAAACATTGAGCACAAAACTAAATGCAGATTTCCTAATGTTCCTTTTTTGCAAAAAACACACAATCCTACATGCAAATGCAAGTTTTTCTTTTCAGTTCCTTTAATGTTATGAATGCAGAAAAGAAACTAAGTGCATCAAACAAATGATTTTTACTTTTCGAGAAATGAAGAATATGAATGAATACAAACTACACTAAAAAAGCTGAATAAACTGAAAAACAAACTACACTCCCTCCTACTTGTACTACTAACCTAAAACTAAAACATTCAAAAATTACAAAACCAATTTTCTTTACCTAAAATATAACCCTTTCTGTTTTCCAAATATTACACCTTCATATATTAACAACAAAGTATGAAACATAGGGTTTCATGAGTGGAGAGGAAAAATGTTATAATATATTATATTGTAATGGTTTATTGTTATAATATATCGCCTAGATTCATCTTAATTTTGGATCTACCAAGAACAAAGATGGATCAAATCTCTTTTCACTCTAAAACATGTTTACATCTCATGAAATTTTGATCCCACTCGACACTTGGTAAATCCAGGGTTAAGATGAATCTACATTAGTTATTAAAGGTGATAAAGTACGCAGGTTACAATTGAAAAATGATGTCCATTGTACTAATATTTATTATTGATATTAATAATAAAAATCTATAGATTGATTTCAGTTTCATGTAATTAATTAACTATAAGAAATATGAGTAAACAAACATGGAAAAAATTAAGCATGTTACAACTTACCAGTGAAAAATTACATGTCCACTGTACACTTCCATGAGCAAATAAACAACGAGAGTGGTTTTAATGAATAGAGGAGGTTGGTTTTTGAAGGAGGGAAAGGTTTCAAGTTTAATCTCAGTAGCCACAATGTTCTATATCTATAAGTTGATTGAACACGTGGGTTGTGACTTGGTTCCACCGTACACATGAGAAAAATTAAAGTAATTGGACAGATCAACATCTAAACTGATTGAACACATTGGTCATGTTGGTCCCACCATACACATCATATAAAGAACCCGACACTCGTACATACCTCATACCATGTATGTAGCACGTGGGTTGTGATAGTCCCACCATACACATTGAATAAAAGAACCCGACACACGTACACACTTTGTACCATGTATGTCCACTCCACCTCAAGGGAAGGCAAGCGGCTTCGTAAAATAGAGGAGGACTTTTTTTTTTTAATAATTATAGAGGGAGAGGTTTCAAGTTCAATCCCCAGGCGCTATAACGTCGATGTAGGGAGGCAATAATGTCATCATAAATCTTCATGGAAAAATGTAAAAATGTGTGTGAAATGATAGTGCACCCATCGCTGATAAATTCAAAGACTCAAAAATAAAATTGTAAATATTAAGCAAAGAAAAAAAATGTAAACGTCATACCCAATGCAACCGACATAAATGAAGAACTTCAGGCTAGTGCAACTAGTAATGATGGTTATCTTCTTTGAAAATGTATGTATAGTCTTAGTCTAGTCAGGCTTTAAATTTTCCTAGAAAATCATGGAAATTCTCTCAAATTTTTGATAAAATGCTGCATATTGATAAGATCTTGTATAAATTTATATAAATCCAGGTTACATTTGTCAAAATTCAAGATGTTGGGTATCCCACGGGTTTTTAATAGTGTAAATCCATTTCCACCATCAAAAATAAGATTCAAATACTCTTATGGGACTCCCACTATTTTTGAGCATCTAAGAAAATTTGTCACCTCGATAGATGACACATACATGTATATGTTTTCCATGAAAACATAATTTTGTACAACATATTGTAAAGAGTTTTGAAAATTTAAACCCCTCTCATTGTTTTCTTTAATGATTAACTGATATGTTATACTAGTTTCAAAATTTTGACACAAACCTTTTATATATTTGTTTTAATTAACAAGTGTATAATTTTAAATTTTGAATTAATATTTACTTTTTAAATTATTTTTAAATGTGATATTTAATAGTTGTTTATTTATTATATTTATTAAATTAATAAAATGTTAATCTAAATAAATTTAACAAAATTATTTAATAAAATATAGATTATTATTATTATTTTTTAAGTTTCTTTAGACTGTATCTTCATCATGTTCAATATATCACTCCAATTGGCCAAGGGAATTAGCCCAGGGAATTGAACCCGTCAGTGACTCCACATCAAGGACAATCACCATATATACAAGACCCGCGGACAAACTATAAATTCATTTGAAATAAGTATACAAAACCCATGGACAAAATATAGATTAATTTGAAATCAATAATTATTTTATATTTAAAAAATCAAGAATTGTGGAAGCTTAACTAGTAATGGTAAAATCACAGTTCAATTGCTCTATTGGTGTGTACTTAGGAGGACATTTAGATGTGAACCTTGGGCAGCGTATGAGTGGAATCTCTTCCTAACTGTAGTTTGTTACATTTTTAATGTGGCAACCTTGGAAATGTATAATTGCTTTCTGCAGACATTGCTGCAATCTTGTGTGCATATTACACATTTAAGACCTTCATTCCAAGACCTAATTTAGGAAATTTTTTATGAGAAACAACTTTCAAATTAAAAAAATTGGATAGATAATGGCATGAAAAGTCTGAAAGTGTTGGTGCCATTTATTTTGGATAAAGTATAAATTCCTTACATGTGTAGCCATTTGTTAATTAATGTTTCACACCATAATCCCAAATTCAAAATATTTTATTTTTGTAATTAATGTTTCACACCAGAATCCCAAACTCAAAAGATAAAATATATGGTCAACCTGTATTACAGGACTCTTCTTCTGGTCTTTGGATTTGGGGAGGTTGATCGTTCATCATCGACATGGTTCCATATGAAAATGGATACATATTGCCCCCTTATTTCTTTCTATATACATATAAAATGTGATGAGATAATTTTTTTTAGTTTTACATGATGATAATTTTGTTTTATATTGTAGAAGATAGTTACCAATTAAATTTTCACCTCTGATTGGTTATGCACAGGGATCAAGAGATGTAGGGTTGTTTGCCAATTTTACCAACTAAAGATGAAATATCTTCTTAGAGCCCTGAACCATTGCCTATCAACGGAGTATGCCAGACTTATAGTAGTGTTGATGAGTACTTGTCTATGCACTTGTCCACTCACTCAAAGGTGCTATTCAAGGTTTCTGCAAGAAAATTGTTCCTGATAATTTCTTAAAATTTATTGGAATCCAATGTGGGGATATGTAGATAATATTGGAATAAAATTTATTGTTATAGATAATATTTGTAGATAACATTGTTCTAGCTGGAGAATTGCATCCTTTTGAAAAAAATCCAAGCTCATCGAAACAAATGATGTCTGGCTCACTGCTGTGCATTTCCTCCGATGGATTTCAGAACTATGTATGGGGAATTGAATTGTCAAGGACACAGAGAAATAGCTTTCAGAAGGGAAGCACTGCTTTGAAGCTGATTGCTGCTTCACCTACTGCCACTCTACAGTTGCCACTACACACTGTCTGCAGCCTCAACTCTTGTTCATGCTACCTCTCCCGATTTCCATCTGCTGCCACTACACTTAATTGTACTTAAAAATATTTTTGAGGGTCACTTCCAATCAAGTTTGTTGTATACACTTCACTGTCATAATTGTTTCCCCTGTTTCATGCAAAAAATTCAGGTGTAGTACTGATACATATAACAATATACCCTTACTGAGTAGGCTCTGTCTGGATCATATCCTCTAACAATTTCCAATCAGGCTACAATAATGGATGCTGATGTAATTCATTACTTCACTAAAAAAAATCATATATTTAATATAAAATATTTTTTTGTTCTATTAATTATAGACGAAGCTAAGTAAAACAAGATCGATAGATGCTTACAAATTCCACAATTAATTTCCGATATGCCAACATATACTCACAACCCATATTTACTCAATGTCAATCAATTTGTCTGATGGTTCTTCTTTGTATGTTAGCACTTGTTTGAAGACATTCAATGTTGATTGTTGTAAAACAACTTAAAATATACAAAAATGAAATCTAGTTAAGTTGTTATAAGGAAGTTACAATTACTCACAAACTTAGATATCAAACTTTCTCTTCCTTGTTGTCTTGTTTTATGCGCTTAATGGGTTCCATTTTCTTTTCTTTTCTGTAAGAAAATACTTGAAAATTAATATTTAATGCTTAATTGTTTATTTATTGTACCTAATGATTAAAAAATTCAATGATTACATATTACATTTGAAGCACGTTGTTGTTGAGATGACTCCCCCTGCAATGCAATTTTGTCCATTTCTTTGACCATATCCTTGTACACCTTTTTGGACATTCCTACTGGGATATTTTTGATATCAGCTCGTTTATCTTTTGAGATTTTCATAATCTTCCTGAAAATGTAACATGAAAATAAAATATTTAATTTTTATATTGATATATGAAAAGTAAATATAACAAAAGTGATATTTATAAATAATTCTATAAAAACATTTAAAGGAATATTACTTTTTCATTCCTTCTTTTTTGTTGTTGTACATTTTTGCTATTAAAAGACTCACATGTCTCATTGACCAATTCTTTGGAAACTCTTCCTGTAGTTTAGATAAAATTTGGTTCTTGGAATTGTTGGATTGATTTTTGCATTTTAAGTGGAAATAACGTCTATACATTCATTCCACTAGATCCCTCAAACTTTTGTAAAAGTTTTTCCCTTTTTCGTTAACCTCCAACACCACTCCAGATGAGCTAAGGAGCAATTCATTTTCATTTGCATGTTCTATTTTTTTCTTTTCTTAGAACAATATTCATTCTCTGAGTTGTTGGTCACTGTAGAACATTAAACATATGTGAATTAATAGATTGTTTGAAACATGTTATCTAATAATTTTTAGTATATTATTAATGAAAATTAAAAAAAGAAACTCATATTGGATCGATAGTATTTTTTCATTCACCTGATTTATCCTTTTGCAAGTTTTCTATCAAGATTTTACGCTCTTTTGGTCATAGATCAGAAATAATCTTATCAAGCTTTGTCATTTTGTGCCTCTGCATGATACATAGTAAAAAACACATATTAGTTAAACTTACATATAGTTCAAAAATAATATTTTTTGTAAAAAAGTTTAAAAAGAACTTGCCTTTTTTTCTTTTCTTGATGTGCTATCAATATTTTTTTTACTTGATCTCTTGTTAGCCGTTTATTTATCAATATGAAACTTGTACCATATCATTCATTAATATATTTTATAAAATTATTCATCAACTTTTCAAGTAAAAAAAATATATATCAAGAAACCAGTGCGCTTTTAATTGTTGTATGCATCAACCTCGGTGCGTCATGTTCTTATCAATGCATCGCCAAAATAGTATATAACACCGTATGATGCTCTATGTCAACAAGGATCATTGGTGCGTTATATGTTAACCACTGCACCGATTAACACAGACAAAATAATAAAAAACGTCTAGTGTTAGTTTTTGTAGCATATGGTGTCGTGGAGGTGGAAGTGTGGCCTATTCTTATAAATTCCCCGCGCAAATAGGGGACCATTGTACGGTGCCCTCTGTCAACAAGGAGACCCAATGCGATATATGTTACATGGTGCACCAATTAACACAAAATAAAAAATTATTTTTTCCAAACAATAGGTGCGTGGTGCGCTATAATGAAATAGTGTATTGGTGCCCTATTTTACATATGGCGCATGGATTAAAATAAATTCTATTTTTAATTTTTTTTATCAAATAGTAAATGTGCGGTGCGCTGTGATAAGATAGCGCACTAGTGCGCTAGGTTACACAGGGCGCACCGATTAAAAAAATTCTATTTTTTAAAAATTCACGCAAGGGCCAACATGGATTGAGATTCGACTATGCAAGTCATCATGTGGGTTAGATGTCATAAGCCTATATATATATATATATATATATATATATATATATATATATATATATATATATATATATATATATATATATACAAAGCCTATAAATCTAAAATGAAAAGCCCTAATTCTAAAATCATAGAAACAAGAAGAAGTAAGGGCATAAACAAAAGAATGAAAGGTTTAGGGTAAAATGGATTTTTTTTTTGTATGTTTGTTTGTTTGTTTGTTTTTGTTTTTTTGTATTTTCTTTTTATTTATTTTTGAAAATGAACAGTAAATTTAAATTTTTTACTTACTGCATAAAAAATACTACAGAAAATTAAGAAAAAAACAATAAGATTTAATCATGAGATCGTTTGAAATTTTATGCTACAGGGTTTAAGTCATCAGAGTTTTGGAATTTTGATTGTCTGAATAGTTCTGTTCAAAATTATTTCACTGTTTCACAGTGCTCTTGTGCTCTCTTGCTCCAAGTATGTCTCGTGCAAATCTATGGCTGAATTTTTTTACAAAAATAGTGAAATAATGAAAAGTGTTTAGTATTTAAATTTTTTTTTTTATGAAATTAAATTTTTGAAATTATTTTTCCGCCCAATTTTTAATTTACCGTTTTTTTTTCACTTAAAAAAAAAAGTTGCATTTTTTTTTTATTTGCGGCTTTTCATCACTGGTGCATCAATTAATAAAACTGCATCGATGCGTCAGTTAATAACACAACACCGATGCACAATAACTAAAATGCACAGGTGCAATTATCTATACATAAGCACCGATAACAATAAGTCCATTTTTAAGGCACCAAAATCACTTTTAGGTGTGTACACTAAAATTTATTGCTGATTTTGCTAAAATGTAGGGAGAAAACATCATAATTATATCAAATGGACAATTCTTCAAAATCCATCTCGTTCCATAATATTTCTCAAAATGCATCGTGGAGTTCTCTCTATCCATCTCGAGACGTAATATTTACTTCATATTTGATTTATATTTTCATTATCTAATTGAATTTATATTTTTTATCCATGTTAATGCATTTCCCATCACTCGTGTGGTGTGCAATGGTAGAAATTAGTAGTGAGATGCACCTCATCTCCTCTCTACCAAATGAAGCAATATGTAACTGACCTCCGGAGACCTAAAAATCTAGAGGAAACAATATATCCGTGCTAATGTATCTTTGGGAGTACACCAACTGACTCCCTGATACATAGCCAACGGGGACCTCTGGGAACGAGGGCCTATCGGGGACCACCGTGATAGGCCAGTAATGAAATAGATGTCATCCTCAGTGGGTGCGTACCACTGGTTAGGACCAACCCAGAAAGCCTGTCGGTGGGCATTCCACCTGTGGATAAGCTATCGCAAAAACCCACTATGCCCCTTTAGGGATGTAGCCTCCTCATAGAACTTGAGGAGGTATATCTCCCTTATGATCCCCTAGGTGGCTGCTGTAATAGGGCAAGGGTAAGTATCTCTCTCCCTCTCTCGTTCCTCCCATAAGTGAACCACGTTATACTGGTCCGCTTGTTGTTGCTATTGTTCCCTCTCTTCTCTCCTTTGACGTTGCTGAATGATTGACATATTAAATACAATTTTTTTATTATATGAGACATGTATTTAGGAATACACACACACACACACACACACATATAAACATTCGGTGCGCCACAAAAAATAGGCATGCACCGGTAACAGTGCGCCTTTTTTTTGTTGCGCACCGGAGGTGGTGCAGCTGGAAATTTTCAGCGCACCGCCTTCCTGACATCACTACATAGTCAACGGTGTGGTAATTTACATGAGCGCACCATTGAATATGTCCATTTCGGGAAGGTGGTGCACTAACAAATTTACCTACTCCGGGGCAGATATTTCTGTCAACGCACCACATTCCTGCAATTCGACATGGTCAATCGTGCGGCCGAGTAACCAACATCACCGCAAATTATTTAATTTTAAAAAAGCTTGGTGCGCCGTTTCGGTACCGCCCCAAAATCGGTGCGGATAACATTAGCACAAATCACGGTGTGGCATGTAAATTTATAGGTAGCACTAAGACCCGGTGTGAGCCGAACGACTCAAGCGCACTGCACGAGATATTTATTATTATTATTTTAAATAAGGTGAATTTTAAGTTATTTTAGAAAACTAATCCACTAAAAGGTTTAATTATGGAAGAACAAGTAAAATACCTGTACATTTGGCTGTTGAGGAGTCATATTGGATGTAGAATTTGCAAAACTAAATTTTCCCATTGTTTTGCAAAATTCGAAATGGAGATGGTGGGCAATGGACAATAGCAGTGCGTGCAATGGGAGTACCGATAGCAGGGTGCCTCACACAAGTTAAATTTGCACCGGTGCTTGAGAGATTTGGAGCATTGAAAAGTGAAAAATGAGAATTTTTGGCCATAATTTTTTTTTTTTAACCCTGTTCCGGTGCGTGAGTTTTATAGGCAGCGTGGGTTTTATAGGCACACCAGGCAGTTTCTTAAAATCACACCGGGCTATTTCAGTTTTTGTGTGGAGTTTTAGGATGTATTGGTGTGGAATCTTTATAGAGAACCGGTGTGCTAAAGTAATTAGATGCACCGGGAGGGTTTGTACCAAGCACACAGTGTCCCGGTGTGCCAATTTTTTGCATGCACCAGTGCTTTCTTTATTGGAATGTACCAGTGTAGTTTAGGATGATAAACACACCGGAAAAAAAACATCCGCAAAAGCCTCCACCCGCCAAACTCCTCTAGTAACCTCCTCTACAAATATATGTCTGGGATATTTTTATAAGGGGTTCCTCAAAAACATCCGCTAGAGGGTATTTTCCTTGTAGTGCATGCATGTATGAGCCAGAGAATCCCATCTCCACATGCACCTTCATTTGAGATTGATGTCGTAACATCCACTTCTGCCCAAGCTATTCGACACTTAATGATTCAATTCCTTCCCCCCCATATCATGTATATGATATTAAAAAACAAATGAATTCCTTCATCCAGAGACTTCAAGCCCATATTTCTCCCCCCAAGTAATACACCATCAAGACCATAAACCCCTGCGAAATTCGTGGACCAGTAAAATACCCATCTAAAGTATCTTGTTCAATTCAAGAGAAATCCACTTGGGATTTTGTAATAGCCAAATAGGTGTTAAATACATTGGGCATTATTTCTGAAAGCTCCTTCCAAGCATTAGCATATTCAGTGAAAATACAGAGTTTCATAAAAAACATATACCCATATTTTTCTTTTGAGATATTAAAAAATGCTTCCTTTAGTTTCTTCCTCACCCTCTGACACTTCTGCTAACATCAGCATTAGGGATATTTAGGGCACAACAATATCTTAGTTTAAATTTTAATAATTCATTGTATTTCAACGATAATGCGGGAAGGTTTTGCAAATATTGGAGATATTCTAATATTGGTATATTTTGATTGTGGTCTAGCATGATGGTGATGGCTGCCTAGATTTGTGTTGTGGTCATTCTCTTAGTTGTTTTTTTTTTTTTAAATCTTTTCTCTTAGTTATACAAAGTGTTGGAGTACGTGAGTGTAAATATGAGAGATGACATTTTTTGGGTGATTATGTTTCATAGTTTTTTTTATGTGTGGTAGAATTTGAAAACATAAGCATCGCACTAAGTAAAAATCAGAGATAAATGAATTAAATTAAATTATTTTTAATATTAGTAAATAAATTATAATTGTTTTTAAGTAAGTGTTAGACGTTAATAGGTCATGTTAAATTTCCATGAAAAAAACTTATATTTGAGAATATGGGAATTTATTATGTTTTGCATAATAAAAATATGTATCATGGCCTTTACTATGGCCAAGGAAGGAGATAAACAAAAAGGGACTTAAGTCCTAAATAATCAGTGGTCATTAAAAGGGCTTCAAATCACCACATTAACTATATTCTCTAAGGAATATTTTTTGGCCTCTATGAGGGATGTGTCTTCCATTCAAACGTTTACACACAACAATTGGGTCTTGGAGCCTCATCATTGGAACTTAATGAATAGTCTACGTATATGGATTTAGAGACCCATTTATCTCTAATTTTAACATTACAGATGGATTCAGAGACCCCTGTAGTGAAATGTAACACTTCGGTATCAAAATTGCAATTTTCCATTTCCGGAGTGACACAATTAAAAATTACTAACATAAATAACTAATTCATATACTTCTTGTACTTGTTATTTGGTCATATTTTTATTATTGGACTATATCGTTATTAATTTTGTCACTTATTATCTAGTCATATATTTTAGTCCTAGACTAAATTGGTCATTTAATTTAGTTGATTTTAGTTTAGTCACTTATTATCTAGTCGTATATTGTATCCCTAGACTAAATTAGTCATTTAATTTAGTAAGTTTTAGTTCGGTCGCTTAAAATTGCTCAAATTTAGTAGTAATTCACTTGAAATAATTGTGGTGACTAACATTTGTAGTCACCTAGTCACTAATTTCATCATTTTCTACTAGTGATTGTCCTACACGTATTCATGAGAGAAAAAACTAAGCAACAACATCCATCATACCAAAACATCATAAGAAACAAAAAATAATTATCCTCGTCATAGGTGAGAAACATATCAGCAATGAGGCATAATCAGTAAATTAGTGAGCAATAAAACAAGTATATTCCACATATGAACACCCATCATCATAAATCTTCCATCCAACCACATGTTAGAAACAATATAAATCATTATCTCTCAACCATGTAAATGCATATTATAGGCAACAACATATTTTCTCCATGCAACTACAACACATGATCCATCCATCTAATATATATCAATGACATGCATGATTCATATAGAAATGAAAACAAAAGGAATAATATGTATGGTCCAGATGAACTATCTCTAGTGCATCATCTGATATACATGGGAGAAAACATATGCATGAAAACACATGGATATGATCTAGTAATGAAAACACTAATAACATGCCTAATTTTCCATGCAACCATACTATCTCATCCAACATGCAATTTTTGGTAGGATCACGAAAAAGCTTCATGAACACAATGCGAACACATTCCAAATCCATTTGGAAGAACAAATTCTCCACTACTTGTGTGAACCCAAATCAAACCTAGACAATGCACATAACAATAACTATATGGTAGGTAGGCTGTAAAAGGGTCCCTTTGTGAGATACATGTAGGAGCTAGTACCCTACCCTTTGAATTTTTTCTAGCTATAGGGTAGGTAGGCTATAAAAGGGTCCCTTGTATGCCCTTTTAGGTTAAGTTTTGAGGGACCACACGGGTGACTCAAAATGAGTTGTGTGGTCACCGTGTGAAGCCATGAGATTTACACGACGATGCCGTACACAAGCGTCCCTAAGACGCGTCATCCACACGTTTGTGAGAAACTGTATTTAAAATGATGAGTAAACAACAAGAATCATGGTTCCCACAGATGATGAGATGAATCATATGTGATGTTGTGAGTCATCAACATTATGTGGTGGAAGAATTTTCGTAATGGTTGGTTTGTAGTGAGTGAGGGGGAGTTCTTACGACCTTTTTGGTGTACAAGGGGAAAATATATCCACTTCAATAGGAAACTGACGCTGAATCCTAAGATGCTGAAATTTTTATAACATAGGGCATGCTTCTGTACTATGAAAGCTACTGATGCAAATGTTTCATATGGGGTAGGTAATAACTGAGTAAATGGTATGCAAGCCAGTACTACTCACAGTGTAATATGACGATGCTTGGTTGGGGTCGTGAGATGGGGAATTTATGTGTGCTTTCCATCTCTAGATATTAGGTTTAGCGTGATGTGGATTCCTAGGGTGGTTTTGGTTTAATGTTGCTCTGGCTTCTCACAATCATGGAATATATTGATAGTTCTTCGTGTGATGAAATTTAGAGCATACATGACAACAAGAACATGCAATTTTCTCTTGTTTGGAGAGATGAATTTGGGGGATAAGGGTTATTATGTAAATAATATCAACAAACCTCACCAAATCCCATAATTAGTTAACCAAGTGGTTGGGTTTATTTCATAGGGCACATGGGAGGTTTGGCTTAGACCATGCGATTTTGGGGCATTTGGTATTTTTTCCATATCCAGGTCAGTGATGGTGAAAGGAGGCCGACAAAGTTTCTACTGGTTTTTTATCTTCAAACACGCACAAGATGGATGTAGATGCTTCATTCCCTTGAGTTGTGGTGCTTTCTGAAAGTTACAAGTTTGAACTAACTAAGTCAGAGTTTTCAACGATGAATCGATGCATGAAGTCTAAATTAGAGCAGATTCAGGAAAGGTGGGGAAAATGTCGCACATGATGGTTACTTACACAAATATGAAAAATATGACGTCTATGTATACATAAGTTGCTTTGGGAAACACCATTGAATTGGTACCAACGATTAAGTTCCCTTAATTTCGAGAATTGAGCGATCAAATGATCAGGTTCATCACACACGGTGCAGAGCACGACATGCAGGCTAACCTTTGTTTTCCTTCTTGTCCCCTACGGGGTTGGGCGTGGTGGGTATGAGCATGATGCTAGTTCTTCTCGTAAGTACAATATTGTATTGGATATCTCCTCCGCTATCTGCATGGGTGTTGCAGATGGATCCTGGGAATTTGATTACACAAGTGTGTGTAATGCATGTCTATATTGAGGGATTTAGAGGCAATGGTGAGTATAATTCCCGTATTCTATGCATATCACGCATGCATGGTTGGTACGTAATGACTTTATTTGTACATTGGTGACCTTTTCTGTGGTAGTTGGAGTTGGGGTTATGGTCATATTTTCGGCATGTAGGAGTGATTTTAACTTCTCTAAATTTGGGCAAGTGTTGGTAGGTGTTGTGATATTCAACAAACCACCATTATTTTTGAATTGTTGTCTTAGAAAATAATGGGGACCCTTTTTAAAATCTTTAGATTAAGACAATAAAAGACTTTATGACTTATAATATATGAATATGTATTAAGAAATTAGTTGTATCTTATTGGCCAAAGTCTTAAGCAAAAAATTCATATAAGACCCTCATTTCAAATTGCAAATCGTAAATCGAAACTGCAATAGGTAGACACAAAAATCTCCATTTAAAAATTGTGGTGCGATATTTTCGAAGGCATAAAGCACACAAAGCCTTTCAAAAGAGGAAAAAACAATAAAAAAGGAAAATGCTCTTGACGAGTTATATTTCATAAAATAATCACTGGCGAGAACCGCTAATTGCCACGTCATCAATCACAAATCGCAGTTATTTTCACAACCATTCAATGTGTCTGCTTTAAAACACCCGATGCGATATATCGTAACACAAAAATTCCATCGCTCTTTCCCCTGCCAACATTCCAATAACGTTTAAAACCTCGATATATTATTTAAAAGGTTAATCGTGATCACATATTGGCGAGACAAATGTGTTGCAAGTTTTAAAGACTTAGCTCCCATACAAAACTGCGATGCGAGAATTTGATTTAAAAAATCTTAGGTGTCCATGTCAGGCATGTGAACCCACATTTTTCATAATTTCTCAGCCATAATGATATGACAACTTTGAGCCTCAAAAATTATTTGATGGTTGGTTAATTAATGTTTTAGATTTGTTCACATTTTTTGGACACCTAATCCTCTATGGGTAGGTGTAGAAGGATAAAGGACATAAGAAGTCCAAGAGACCTTGGAAAATGAATCCATGGGTCACAATAATGTACTATATATACATCATTAATGAATAATAAATGCAGTTATGTCTATTATTTCCTATTTGTGTGTGTTTACCATGCTTGAGTTTAACATGGTATCAGAGCGGGCGAATTCCTGCCCTGCTCATATTTGAGCCACAGTTTTTGTGGCCATTCTCTGTGTGCCTTGCAATCCCTCTCCCTACAAAAATTTTCTTTCCAGTAGAAGTCTAGTCTCTTCCAATAGTAATTTGGTCTTCCCCAACAGTAATCGAGTTTCCAGCAGAAGCTTGGTTTTCTCCAAAAATAATTTGTTTGAAGCCCAAACTTCTTTTTCACTGGGTTTCTTTCCCTTGGAGACCAGTTTCTTCTTTGGCTCAGTTTGGTCTTGAGCAACCTCATCAGCATTTCTTCGAAGTTGGATGAGTAGGTAGAGGCAGAGGGAGAGGAAGAGCGTTGGTGTCCGGCAAGGTTGACCTTTTCATATAATCTTTGTTCCTCTGAATCAGAGTCACTAATGATTCCACCTGAGTGAGAGGATTTTCCCTGGACATTTTCAAAGAACACCATGGCCTCCGAAAAATGAACTCGCTCTGCTAGTCTCACAACTGCCCTCCACGCAGATTGATGGTGCAAAACCTAATGTTTTGAATTCTTTGAAAGAAGTAGTGGAACCTCCCTCCCTGCTTCGTCCCACCTCCCATATTCACTAGTATAAAATGGCTAATTAGTTACTAAAAAAATGACTAAATTTTGCATATAAATGATCATTTTTCAGTTTGTGACTAGCAGTAGCTAATTTACAGTATCTTATAACACAACCAACTTTTAGTCATTTTTAGCTTATTCATTAATTTGTTGTTTCAATTTCATCATCTAGTAGTATATTTAGTCATAAATTTGGTCATTAATTTAGTAATTGATTTAGTCATTAATTTCTACAATTAATGACCAATATACAACAAAATATATTACTATATGATCACCTAAGAAAACCAATTAATTACTAGAGAAATATGACCAAAATGTTGGTCGTGTTATAAGATACTGCAAATTAGCTACCAATAGTCATATATATGTAAATTTTAGTCATCGTTTGAAACCAATTAATGATAGAAGAAATATGACTAAATGTTGGTCGTGTTATAAGATACTGTGAATTAGCTACTAATAGTCATATATATGAAAAATTTAGTCATCAATTGTAATAATTTTTTTTATCATTTGCAGTAGTCATTTATATTTTTGTTGTTGTTGTTTCATATTCATTATATAAACAACTAATTGAGTAGTTTATATTCATTTAATTTTATTTCATTAATAATTAAATTATAAACAACTAATTTAGTCATATTCATTTTAATTGTGTTCATCATTACTCAAGTTTTAGATTGATTTTATATGTTCAATATTAATAAACATAAATTAATTAGTATGATTTTGCGACTAAAAAAAACATACAATATGCGTGTTTATTTAATATAAAAACAAAAATTTACATATGTAATTACAATCTAAACAATATCAAGTGCAACTATAAATAATTTCAACCACATAAATTATATTATATGAAATTTCAAGTATTACATTATGAGTTTCCAACTTAATATTGGTTGGATTAAAATTTACACATGAAATTTTGTTTCATTACTTCAAAACAATATCATTGTGCTTCACCAACTTTGAAGACTTGACCATCAGTCTCTATGTGTGTGTCTTATGCAGGATATTGGCTCTAAGGGTATCACTAGAATGGTTCTCTTCTCTCTCTCTCTCTCTCTCTCTCTCTCTCTTTTGCATTTTTTTCTCCACTATTATTATTCCCCTCTTTCTTCAATTCTTGCTTCTTACCATCCACATCGAGTTCCTTTTCTGGAAACAAAATAAGATATAGTGCAAAGTGTAAGCTATGAAAGATGACGAGCAATAGAATATAAACTAAAATACTAGACTATAAATAATTTATGCGACATATACCTCAACGTCAGCAATGTCAAAGCCATTTTTCCCCATAAAAGCAAGAAACTTGATCAAGTTTTCTTCATATGGGCGATAGTGGCCACTATGTGGCCAAATGACCTGTATAAACAAAGAAAATAAATTATCACCATAAAAAATAACACCTTAGTAACATAGTATTCAACCTTTAGGGAAATCTTAGGCACAATCATGTCAACCAAGTTACATGCTAAAAAGCTCAAGTTGTAGATAACTTGTGAAAACAAATAATCTGAGATGTGATGTCTAATCCTTGTCATTTTATTCGCAACAACATTTCATTCTCTAATGCATGAAAATGGTCAAGTATATAAATAACACGTGCTCAAAAACAACATGAAAGTAAACTTTTCTAATAGTCATGAAAATATTTAAACACGAAAAAACTAAAAGTACTTCAATAAATATCATTCAATACTAATTTCATCTTCAACCTTTGGTTGTTGTTTAAATGGACATGATACCAAGTATTTTCAATTTTATAATTAAATAAAAAAATCAAAAGAAATGTTCAAAATACAATCAAACAATAAAGAGAAGATATCATGGAATGGATATTGTAATTAAATAAAAAATTGTTTACCTGTCCACCGATGTCTTGTATGGCATTCCTAAAAAATTTGCATGAGGTGAAAGAATTATAACATTAAAAACCATAGGAATTCCTACTAGAAACATTTACAAATTTAATGGCTCAGGTGCTTGGAGGATCTCCAACAACAAATGAATCATATCCAAATCATGATATGCATTTTCACCCCATCATTTTTCCAATCACCTTTCCTGTAACCTACACACACGAGAGTCAAGTAACAATCAAACAAAGGCATTTAATTTTTTTTTATCTTTTATATCTATAAACTTCGAGTAATTTGTTTTAACACAAAACAACTATAATACTAATATTATCGAGTTTTGGATGTTGTTTAAATAGACATGATACTAAGTATGTTCAATTTTATAGTTAAAAGACAAAATAAAATCAAAGTAAAGGTTCAAAATACAATCAAACAATAAAGAGAAGATATCATGGAATGGGTGTTGCAATTAAAAAATGTTTTTTACATATACACCAATGTCTGGCATTCCTAAAATTGCTTTCCCAAAATAACCACGAGGTGAAATATTCACAAAATTAAAAAACATAGGAATCCTTACTAGAAACATTTCCAAAGATGATGGATCAAGTGCCTGAAGGATCTCCAACAAAAAATTAATCATGTCCAAGAGATTCTCTGCATTGTCTCCCGTCCTTTTTCCAATCCCATTCCTTGTAATATTCCCACAATAGAGCTCGGTAACATTCAAATAGAAGATTTTATATTTTTGTAGAAAAAAATAGAGTTTTTTCAAGCAAGCTAACTGCATGGTACACATATTTATAATATTTGTAGAAAATAATATTAAAATATTTTATATTTTTGTAAATTTTTTTTGGATATTTGTCAAGTAGGTTAATTGCATGGTACAAAAATTGTTTCTGCAAATGTATCCATAAATACAATGGATCTTACTCATAAATATTTGCAAAATATTTGTCAAGCATGAAACATATATGGCTTTGGATTCATATTTGTGTGAACGTTTGACATATTTGATGTAGATTCAATTTTTTTCTTCTTTATTTGAGCTTTTAAGGCCCTTCATCTAGTGAGCCTATAATAAGAGTACCTCTACCACACGAAGTTGGTGCATGTATGCTTCTAGTATTGCAAGTTGCTACGGATGAAAACAACAGAGTTCATGCCCACAAAGTATAAATTTACATACTTTGATTGTTAACCCAACCATTGTGAATGTGAAAGGTACTTTTATTGCTTGGATTATTTGGAGGGCCTAGAAGGTTGCCTAGAAGATTGAACTAGAAATGCCAAGGCTTTGAAGTTGGTTTATTTTGAATGGTCATTCTTTATGGTGTCCTCGTCCTAATTTATGAAATAAAAATCAAGACGACATGGTTCTTGGTCCTTTCATTTTGCAAAAGAGGCATTAACAATATCAATACATTTTTATTCTCAGACATGGGATGTGTCTTTTTTCCTAGGCAGAAAAAAGTTCAATGTAGCCAATATTCATAGACATATCATCGAGAAAGTCAAGGTGATCAATGAATTTATTGGGAGGTAGGAAATGTTGGAAGAAATTCCAATCTATTGCCATATTATGGCCTACATCCCTAATGGGTGTTGAAATAATTAGAAAGAAATGGTTTAAATTTTTTTTGGATGAGTAATAGGAAGAAAAGGGCATTCCACTTGTCAAATGCTAGTCCTTGTCTAAACCAAAAGAAACTAGAGGTTGGGATTTCAAATACATTCACTTCTTTGGAAAAGTTCTAGCTACCAAAATTCCATGGAATATTATTTCCAAATAGGGACTTTGGAGGGAGTTGATATGCCAAAAGCACATTGAACACCTTAACATGGAATAATGAGATACGAAGGAAAACAAAACTATCCAAAATGGGTCTATAGACTAGAAATCATTGGAACTAACTCTCACTTTGGTAGGTTTTTGGTTAGTATGGGGAGTTGGAAAAGGGAATAAACTCATAATAGGGGCTAATCCATATATTAGATGTGGATAAGCCTAGAAATTACCATTTTATTTGATTGCTACTTTGAAACGTCAAGGAATTGATACCCTAGGTTAGGGAGTCGATGCAATATCTACATAAATTTGGAAACAAAAATGGAAGAAATGAAAGGAGTTTGGGTTTAAAAAGAGGGGAATACACCGTTGGAAGGTATTTGTGGATCAAGATAAGAAGATTCATATCAAAATAAGCAAGGAGGATTTTCTGTTGTACTCAAGGAACCCTGCCCTAGGGGATATACTCCTATGTTAGGGTACAAAAAAAAGTTTGTAGATACAACCTAGGATGAGGAGGCTTGGAGGTGAAAGATTATATGGAAGTATTATGCTCCTCTAAATTCAAAGGTTTAGATGCCATTAGCTCTTTGGAACAAAGCACTAGCTTGGAAAATACTTCAAAATTGCAGAAATAATAGTCCAGGATGGTGTACACTATGTAAGAAGGAAAGAAAAAGAGTTGATAATTTATTAACAATTCCAAATATGCAGGTAAGTTATGGGAAGATTTGAAGTAACTGAAAAAATTGTAGGGAAGGGTGACAAGCGCATACTATGGAGGAGGCTTTGAAGAACTAGACCCAGAATAAATAACTCAAAGGTTTTAGAGATCTTCCTGTTGCGGTTTCTTAGAGAATATCGTTAGCTTGAAATGTTGATATATTTCAATAGAGATACATTCATCCATTTCAATGTGCATCTGATATTATGTCGGTGTTTGGAAGCATACAAATACATCAAAAGACACAAAAACCCAGGATGCGGAAGAAACCATGAATTGATAAATTGGGGCGACTTGTATGGTGCTAGCCAAGAGCAATATACTCTTTGTACTGCAAGAGGTAACATATTTCTAAATGATTCTCTTCTCCTTAATTTCAATGCAAGCTTGGGTGTAGTACTAATAACTATGTTGAGCTAATGGATCTAATAATCTTAATGAAACTGACAGTAGACATGGAGGTGATAAAATTGATGATTTTTTGCTATGATGTGGTTATACACTAGATGAAGGGCTGCTACAAAATGGGGAATATCAATTTGTACCTTATGTTAGCTCAGATGAAAAAAATGCAGACATTCTTCTCCAACATATCCTATAATCATGCTTGTAGAGAACCTAACACAAGAGAAAATGATTTATCAAAATGACCACCTCTGGGAGTCAAACATGTGTGATCATGGAGGTCGAAGATGGAATTAACTAGCAAGAAAGCTTGAAGACAATAGTTGGAGTTTGAAGTTGTTTAATAAGTGTTGAGTAGTAGGATGTTCAAATTTCGGTTTACTAATTTCTAGAATTTTTGAAATTCAAATAGTTTTTTGATGAAATACTCATGTATATGGATTGTTATGTATTTTTTAGAACAAGAGAAATCAGTTATATTGATTTTGTTTTGGAAAATTTGTTTGTTATGAGACTAAATCAATGGAAGTGTGGGTATAATTATTAAAGAGTGATAGTATACCTCTAGGTTTTATGAAGATATTTATAATAATGGAAAAAAAACATAATAAACAAAGACATTGTGTGGGTGAGAAAGTGTGAAAATGAGAACTCAGATAGATATACATACCAAGGTATTGTTAGGGGTGTCATAGTACCATCTATTAAATTTTTTTGAGAATATACCCTCGGCTGCCATGAAAAAAATGAGCACGATGTTCATTCCTATCCACTCAAAGTGTAGGAATGATATTCTTAAACCCAAAATATATATCTTAAAAAATACAGAATCACAAACACACTGTAAGAGAGAAATATACTTTTAAAAATTTCTGATTACCTAAACAAAATTTCATGCAGGCTTCCAGATGGTCTTTCTAGTGTGCTCCTCATCATTAATGATCGACTATGGCAGTTGAAAACTCATTGTGGAATCCTAAATTTCAAATATTGGAATCCCAACGAACAAATGGGCCTAGATAACAGAAAAAATAATGAACTCTTCATCACAATAGTCCATGTTCACACTGACAAAACCACATGATACGCTACTCCAGATGCGATGACGACAAGTTGTTGTAATTATGTAGAAATTATACAACAAGAATATATATCATGGATTCAATCTGATCTAACAATGTACTAAAGTTAAATACTGAATCACTTCTACAAATAAATTGCAGAATTAAAAACACAATCGCCAATCACATGAAGCAAAGAAGAATCAATCAAACCACAACACAAATATTTTCCCAGGGAAAGATCGTTGCTCAAAACCCCACTATATTATATTGTATATTCAACATGGATACATGAAACAATTACATACAACTCTTCTCACAAGATCCCTCCTGTACTCAACTAACTATCTCACACTGTCTCAGATAAAATTGACCAATACTTAGCCAATTTACTGCCTCCAGACAACCTGCCTTTCTTGTGTAATTTGCGTGGAATTCAATCCCTATTCCATAGGATTTTTGGCCTTCCTAAAATACGCAAGTATCATGGGAAATCTAATGGGTGTTTGGTTGCATAGGTGCAACCCAAAAATCCTACAACTGATAATCAACTTCCCTTTCACCTAGATCTCAACTGGGTCTCCACTGGAACTGACATGCATGCAACTAATAATAGTAAATCCTCAGTTGCATGCGAGATCACTGATTATGAATTAAATAATATTTAATTCACTTGATCTCTCATTAGTGTATCTAACAGTTACAACTAGCACAACCGAGTTTAACTCACTTAACTGAGTTAAAATAATTACAACCTGCATTAAATAATGCACCACTTCACTTCGAACTCTATTACAACTAGAACTACTCTGCATGCCTCACCAACTACCCTTAGCTCGAAATTCATGAGATAACTGAGTTTATTATACTAATTTAACTATTACAAGTTATTTTGAGATTATATTGCATTTTATTTTCCATATTAATTAATGTATAACTAAAATAGACATGCACCAAATTTAGCCCACACCAGTGTAGGTGCTACTAAAACCTGTGGTCCCACACTAGTGTAGGTGCTACTTGGACCTCCTGGTCCCACACTAGCATGGTTGCTGAAATTTAAATTTTAATTAAAACCTCCCTCTCAACAAGAAAGGGATTATCCTTCACCCCGATCCTGCCTCTATGGTATTAGAATTTTCTCCTGGTGGGCACGTTCATCAGAATATCTGCATCCTGATATTCCATGGGAATGTAATAAAGTAACATTATCTGCTTATGCAAAGAATCTATGAGATGGTGGTACCATATATCTATGTGCTTGGACTTATCATGAAACACATGATTAATTGAGAGTTTAATGCAACTTTGATTATCAAAATGTATCACTGTTAGATCCATATGAGAACCAAACAAACCAACCAAGATCTTTCTCATGCAGATAGCCTCACATGCAGCTTGAATTGCTTTTATTTACTCTACTTTCGATAAACTGAGTGCCACAGATCGCTGCTTCCTACTGTACCAAGAAATTGTTGTCGATCCTATGCTGAAGTTCCCTCCTGATGTGCTCTTTTTTTCTGATGGAATTCCTGCCTAATTTGCATCCGTGAAGCCTTGAAGCTTCACTCCCTCTGTCCATTTGTACCATAATCCATACTTTGAAGTTCCCCTTAGGTATCTCAAGACATGCTTCCCCGCCTTCCAAAAGAGATTGGTAGGCTTAACCATAGCTTGAATCAGCTGGTAAACTGCATATAAAATGTTTGGTCTATAGACATTAGCATCCACTACCTCTCCAGAAGTAGCATCCTCTTTCCTCCAGTTTCTAGAAAGAGGATTGTCCATGGGTTTGTAGCTCTCCATTTGAAACTTACCCAATATATCTTTGGCGTACTTGCCTTGAGAAACAAAAGGTTCACCATCCCGCTGCCATATTTCCAAACCAAGGAAATAATGAAGGAGTCCCATGTCCTTAATTTCGAACTCCCTTGCAAGATGCTCCTTGCATGAATGTATCAGTTTCTCATCACCAGTCAAAATTAGAACATCAACATAAAGAAAAATAATAAATATCTTACCATCAACCACTATCTAGTACAGGTTTGCATCAACTTCACTTTTGGTGAAGCCCAATCCGGTGAAATAGTTGTCTATCCGAGTGTACGAAGCACGAGGTGCTTGCTTCAGCCCATACAATGCTCTCTTGAGTCGACACACATGCGACTCACTATTGAATATCTTGAAACCTTCTGACTGCTCTATGCACACTTCTTCTTCAATAAATCCATTGATAAATGGTGTTTTCACATCCATCTGATGAATGTGACAACCCATCTGCGATGAGAGTGCAAGGATGGATCTAATGTAAGAGTACCTTGCAACAGGTGCAAAATTCCCATAATAATCGATCCCCTCAATATGTGAGAATCCTCGGGCCACAAATATGGCCTTGCATTTCTCCACACTCACATCAACATCTTGCTTTACCTTGTAGATCCATCTAGATCCAACCACTGATTTACTGACCGGTCTTGGGACATTCTCCCATGCACTGTTCTTAACAATGGAGTCATACTCCTCCACCATTGCATCAACCCAAATTTGTTGCTGCACTGCCTCCTGAAAGGAGGATGGTTCAATCACAATACATTTGCTCATAAGAGCCATGTATCCAGTAAACATGTTTGGAGAATGTCTCTGTGTGCACTGTGAAGTAAGGGCTCCTACATTCTCTGCAGCATCAAGTCTCAATATATCAGTTTATGTGGTGCACCTTCTACCATTTTTGATGGATGGATTTGCATGAGTGTTTTCCGCCACTCCATGATCCTTCGCATGTGCCTGCTCCACATCTTGAGCCTCATCCTTGGGAACCAAGAGTTCCTCCTCTGCATGCAAATCCAGCTCCATTTCAAGGGACAATCACATGGATTTCTCCTCATCAAATTTTATATCCCATCACACAACAATGATTCTGATGTTTAGAAAATACACCCGATATTTTTGGGGAGTTTTAGTGTACCCAAAAAAATCCCAATCTCAGTTGTTGGTTCCAGCTTCTTCCTGGCATCTTTGGTCACATGCACATAAACATATGAACCAAAAATCTTAAAATGTGACACATCAAGTTTCTTACAAGCGAAAGCCTCTTCTGGTGTACTCATGCCAAGTATCCTATGAGGACAATGGTTCTGCACAAATACCTTAGTGTTGCATACTTCTGCCCATAGATGCATCAGTAGGCCTTGATCATGCAACATTGCTCTTGCTGAACCCACAATCATTCTTTTCTTTCTTTCAGTGACCCCATTCTGCTGTGGGTTATGAGGTGTTATCAATTCTCTTTTTTTGAGAATGCAGCAAGATGATGGAGCTTAGTGAAATGAAGTCGCCTTCACTAAGTGGGCCCACAGGCGAATTCTGGCGCAAAGTCTATTTTTAGACTATGTCTATTTTTAGACATATGGAGCATGGTTCGGGGATTCCAGTTTGAGATTCTTGAAGTATGTGTCATGTTGGTAAAAATAGATGAGACTCTATTTTTGAGGTCAAAGAGGTCGAAGTCTATTTTTAGACTGCCTCTCCTTAAAACAGGGAAGTCAAATATTATTTACCCTTAATAATATTTAGACTATAAACAACAGGTTACTCTCTTGGAGCACTTCAGTTCGAGCTACAGAAGTGGCTCATGCATCTGACAGAGGAATCACGTGGTTCCCAAGGGTTTGATGGCATCATGCATGGTTGACTTTAGTTAGGACTTCAGTGGCAGAAGTTTGGAGGAGTTAATGAGACAGATAGTGGAGTTGTGTTCTGTTTATTTTAGTTGAACTAGTTGAGATTAGTTTAACTAGCTAATCAATTAGTTATGAGTGGAGTGAATTAAATATTATTTAATTCATTAATTAGTAACTCATTATTGAACTCAAGAACACATCAGTTCACTACAGTGCATGATCAGTTCAGTGGAGACCAGTGAAAGAGGTAGATGAAAGGGTGGAGTTAGCTATCAGTGGCAACATCAGTTGTGCATGAGATTTGCACCACACTTGGAGGATTTGTCCATGACAATTGCGCAGTCAAGCCAAGGAGATTCGAACCTTGGATCTCTATATAGACAGGCCTATATTGCGCAATAGAGGCAAGGCAATTCGCGGTGAGTTTTGAACCAGTAACCTGTTCAAAACTGAGCTAGATTGTGTGTAACTTCATGAGAAAGTACTGAGTACTTGTGAGGAGTATTGTACTGAGTTTGTTACATGATTTCTCCATTATAATATAAAAAATAGCTGCGGGGTTTTCAGCTATAAGCTTTCCCCATACATACTGTGTTAATGTGTATGATGATTTGATGTGTTATCGCTTGATTTTATTTCCGCATGTTTGATGATATGAGTGGAAGAGATTATGTGTTGCATATAAATTCGAATTGTATGTGATCAGGATAGTCTCGGTGAATAATTAATCATTATTCAGCAAATTTCTACATCTTTGAATTCCTTCTTTTCTGTAGAAGTTCTTGAATTTTTTAGAGATGTACTCACCACCATTATCATTCCTAAGAGTCTTCACTTGATTCCTCATGTCTTTCTCCACCAGTTCTTTAAACTCAAAAAACTTTGAGAATTTCTGATCTTTCTTCTGCATGAAGTAGATCCAACACTTACGAGAAAATTCATCAAAAAATATCACATAGTACTTATGTTTTGCTATCGAAGCAACATAGAATGGTCCACACACGTCTATGTGAACCCTCTCAAGGATCCTCGAGGCTCGGTTCTCCTTCTCATGAAAGGTGGAATTTAAATATTTTCCCATAGTACATCACTTGCATGTGTCTGACTGTGCAAGTGTACCCTTGGGAAGACCCGTAGAACTCTGTTGCATGACTTTCAAGGCTCTGTGGTGAAGATGGCCCAATATCCTGTGCCATAACTCACCCTCATCTCGACTCACCACTTTTTCTGCTTTGCCCATCAATTCTGCAAAAACATCTACATCTATCTTGTAGATATTCTTAACTTGAATCCCAATCTTCTTGGCTTGCCTGTTGTTTTGTGTTGTAGGAAATATTTTCCTTCACTGAAAACAAAATCATAGCCCCTATCCTCCAATATTGCAACTAAGACTAAATTTTTCTTCAAAACTGGTACATGCATTACATATTTTAATTGAAAGGTTTTACATGATTGTCTCTGGAAGGTAATGGTACCAATCTCGGTAGCATTGTACCGCCCATCATCACCCATTTCAATATGCATATGGAGATCCTTCTCCTCCAAGCTACTAAAAAGTTCATTGTCTCCCGTCATGTGAAAGGAAGCACCACTATCCAAATACCACACAAATACTAATGCACTTGAAACCATGCATGGGATCAATGAGAAGTGAAGCTCAAATTGTGAGGCCAAAGCCTCACCAGATACAAATCCTCCAACCTTCTTGTTCTTTTTTTTTTGTGGACAGTTAGTAGCATAATGCCCATGCTCGTGATAGTGAAAACACTTGACCCTAGACATGTCCTGCTTCTTGCCATATTTGGACTCAGATTTGGAATGGAATTTCTTCCCCTTCCATTTCTTCACCTTGGCAGCTAAAGAAAAATCTTCTTCATCTTCATTCTTAGATGAAGATCCATCTCTGGTGTTCTGTCTGAACTCCTCCTGCACCAAATATGACCACGCTCGTTCCCAATCTGGTAACTTTTCCCTCCCATTGAAAGAGTCTTGATAAATGTGCCAACTCTTGGGAAGTCCTAGGAGAGATAAACTCACCAAATCATCATCAGCGACAGTTATGCCAATGCTCCCCAGTTCATCCCGACATTGGAAAAACTTTGTTAAATGTTTTGGCATGAAGTTTCTTTTCTCCATCTTGATCTTCCTGAGTTTATCTTTCAGTGCCAATTTCCTATGGTCACTACTGCTCTGAAATAGATCCGTCAAATAATTCCACATTGCATATGGTGTGGGTTTCCCACAGAGGTTTGAGAAAATGTGGTATCGTACTCCCTCTAGTAGGATCCTCCTTGCCTTTGCCATTTTATTTTTCCATGCATCAATATTTGCAACATCTGTCACAGTGGGTTTAGGAACATCATTGTCAATAAATTCCTTCAAGCAATTGTCTTTGAGTATTGCCTCCATACCGACCTTCCAAGAAATATATTTGGAGCTGCCCTCAAGTGCATACTCCAACCTCAAGCTATTGAAAGCCATTTCGATCCTGAATCAACTATAGCACCAAGAAAGTCTTTCTGCAAATTCAAATTCTATCCAGTCAAAAACTTAGCTCCTCCTTCAATATTATGATTTCCTGTGCTCTAATATCATGTAGAAATTATTCAACAAGAATGTATATCATGGATTGAATCTAATCTAACAATGTACTAAAGTTAAATATTGAATTGCTTCTACAAATCAGTTGAGGAATAAAAAACACAATCGACAATCACATGAAGCAAAAAATAATCAATCAAACCACAACACAGATAATTTCTCGGGGAAAGCTTGCTACTCAAAACCTCACTATCTTCGATTGTGTAGTCAACATGGATACATGAAACAATTACATACAACTCTTCTCACAAGATCCCTCATGTACTCAGCTAACTATCTCACGTTGTCTCAAATAAAACTAACCAATACTTAGTCAATTTACTGCCTCCAGACAGCTTGCCTTGCTTGCACAATTTGTGTGGAATGCTATCCCTATTCCATAGGTATTTTGGCCTTCCTAAACTATGCAAAGATCATGGGAAATCCAATGGGTGTTTTGTTCCATGGGTGCAACCCAAAAATCCTACAACTGAGAGTAAACTTCCCTTTCACCTAGATCTTAACTGGGTCTCCACTAGAACTGACATGCATGCATCTAATAATAGTAAATCATCATTTGCATGTGATATCACTGATTGTAAATTAAATAATTTTTAATTCACTTTATCTATCACTAGTGTATCTAACAATTAAAACTAACACAACTGAGTTTAACTCACTTAACTGAGTTAAAAAGGTTACAACCTACATTAACTAATGCACCACTGCACTTCAAACTCTATTACAACTAGAATTACTATGCATGCCTCACCAACTACCCTCAACTCGAAATTCATGAGCTAACTGAGTTTATCACACTCAGTTAACTATTACAAGTTATTTTGAGATTATATTACATTTTATTGTCCATCTTAATTAAGGTATAACTAAAATAGACATGCACCAAATTTAGCCTACACCAGTGTAGGTGCTGCTAAGACCTGTGATCCCACACTAGTGTAGGTGCTGCTTGGACCTCCTGGTCCCACACTAGCGTGGGTGCTGCAATTTCTTGTTGAACTTCAACATTCTACCATAAAATAATGCCCTGCATAATTTATAGTGCTTCCTTATCAGTAAAATCGATTTCAAATTACAAGATCAAGACTCTAGATGAAAAAATATGGAACTAGTTGAAATTACGATGTGCTTCTCCATCTACCCCACATAAACCCCAAATATCTATCTAAAAAATACAACCGTAAGAGACAAATGCAAAGTCATTAATGCTACATGTTCATGTGTAAATTTGGTACTAAAAAAATTTAGATGTACCTTTTAAAGATTGGGTTTTGGCTCAAATAGAATGAAGTAGCAGGTAGATCATCAGTTGGTTCATTTACTCAAATGCTTATACAACACCATAAGCAATAGATCCAAGTGCAGGAAGTTGTTATAACTAGATTCAGTCCACTAGTGATATCGAGACCAAGCATCACGAATAACAGGGCTAATTTATCCGACCACCTCTGTGACTGAGTTGAAAATTCTGAGTCTTAAGATCAAGACTCATATCGAGCAGTTCCATTTCTGAATCGAGATTGAGATGCACATCTTAGCACCCAAAAAAACCCATATTAGAACCTATGCACATCTTCATTATGTATGGAATTGCAAATAATCTCCATCTCATTTATATTTCCATCAAACTCATCAGCCTTGGCATGCTCATTTTGGTCGAGCCAGTGGATATTCTGTTTGAGAGCATACTCGATCACTCGGAGAGTGTTCCTCATGTTGTAAGCAGAATTCTCTAAGAATTCATGGCATCCAATTTATTTATGGACACTGCATCCTAAAACCTGCATTTCTCAGCATCATGAAACATTTTCTCAATATCCTCCTTCATCTACGCTGGTCACTTATGATTGTGATATTAATCTTCTCATCAGTGGCCCTTTCCATCATAGATACATTGAGAATACCATCATCATAAATATCAAAGCGCATATTGATCCGAGGAAATTTTCTTAGAGCTGCAGGAATGCCACATAAATCAAATCTTCCTGACAAGTTGTTGTCTTGGTTTCGACTTCCCTCACCCTCAAACACGTGAAATGACAAATTAGTTTGGTTGTCTGAGACAACCAAACTAAATTATTGCCTCAAACTAGTTGGGCAGATTTCTATGACATATAATAATTTCTATTTACATCGAAATAAAAGCATAAGGCAAGGTAAAAACCATTATAAAAGCAATAAATGTCAACCATACAACCCATTTTTTGAAAGGAAAATTCATTCAAAGTGACTCCAACAAAAGAGGAAAATCAACCATTTATTGATTGTACTGGAAATGTTCAGGTTTAACGAGTAAATGGTAAAAACAAATCTCCTATGCCATCAAGTGAGAAGTGAAAATTTTACAATAGTGATTTCTATATTATGTAATACACTTATCCTGGAGAGTAAAAGGAAGAATAACTACTTTGCACTTAGATTGGAAAAAGGGAGTGTTTCAGAAGAAAGAACTAATACCCTATCACTAATGAGTAAAATGACCGAGTCATTGAAAGCACAACCGGTTCAGGCTAAGATATTTCAGGGAAAAGAGCCTATTCAATTTTTTTATATTTTTCAAAGCTTCATCGTCTTTAAGTGTGGAATTAGCTCTAGATATAAGAGGTACATTGCAGGAAAAGGCATTACTGATGACACCTACAAAGAAGATGGACTAGCACTTTTTTATAGTGCAAGGAAGTGGGCCTGAGAATATGCAAGTAATTCAAGTTGAACTGGTGGAAACATATTTGAATTCATAATTTTGTTATATATTTCAAGTGGGGGAAAATATCTTTACATGGTACAACATCCTTAGTATAGTGGAGGATGAAGAACACGTTGAAATAATGTTAGATTTCATAAAGCTCGACATGCAGTCCAAACCATAGAAAGAAGGAACTGAATCAGATTTATTTTGGAATGCACTTGGTGGTTAAAAGGATTATTCAAGTCAAAAGGTGGTTAAGGATATTAGTAAAGATCCTCAATTTTTTGCATGTAGTTTCTCTAAAGGGACAGTAATGGGGTTTACAAGTAGCTTGGAGGTAAGAGAGATATTCAACTTCACCCAGTATGATTTAATGAATTAATATGTGATGGTTTTATATTTTGATTCGAAAATATATGTCTAGGTTGGTCAACAGGTTGACTCCAAATCTAAACAATTGGAAATAAAATTTGGCAAGAAATTTGTAGAAAAGGATATGCTACTTGAAAAGTTATCCTTAGAAACTCATATATTTATCATATCATAGGGGATTGAGCCACCCTTTTTCACATGTTTCTTCTCTTGTGACACATAAAAGTCAACGATGCATGGAAATTATTTCCAAAGGAAGCTCTCTATAATGAAAACAGGATTATCACCAATTGTGGAAAAACTTAAGAGATATTCTACAACTTCCTATGGAGGACGTACGAGTGTGCCAGATAAGTCATAAATATATTCTAGGAGCATATCTTTTAGTCCAGATCAAGTTCTTGTAAGAGCGAGATCTCCAGATTTTAATGCTTTGGCCTCTGCCTTTGAGAGTCCAAATGGAAGGAATATTTCTACACCACCTCGAGTTATCAGAAAATTTTATCCAAAGTCTTTGACACTAGAGGCACTCAACAAGACAATTCCTCCAAGATCACAAGCAATAGCTGCTTTGACATCTGTTTTTGAGCCAATGAGGTAACACAAAATATTGAATGATTTCATAGAAGTAAGCTCTAAAACCAAAGTTACTCAACCTAAAAAGTCAGGGAAAAATTATGTTTCTTCAAACAGTAGGGCAAGTCCTCTTGTGAATGGAAAAAAAAATTATATTTTGATGAGTACCAGAATTGAAGCATTAACTATAAAAGAGGACATCAAGGAAGAGGAAGTTGAATATGATGAAGGGAAGACTACTTTTCCCTATGAACGTCTGAAGATATCATCCCCTATGTTATCACCCAAAAGATTCAAACATCATTTTGACAAGGTTAAATATGTTCATGGGTCAAAATAGGGTTATAGGATTCATTTTTAAGTTTGGTCAAGGGAAATATTAAATTTTTATGGTTTAAGTTTACCCTAAGCTCTAAACCCACTAATGTTCAAGCTCCTTCATGTCACATCATTCATCATTTTCTAACTTATTTCATTTTCCAATTTTTTGTACCGAAACTTCTAAATTAGCCAAGAAACCACAATTTCATAGCACAATGCACTGCAAAAAGTAACTTTTCGCTCCGAAACTACTGATAGTTTCATAGCGAAAATAGTCAAATTAACACTAAAGGTGCTACGAAAGCATAATTTCCTATATGTCTTGTCAGTCTAGCTGCTAGGTGTCAGAAATAATTTGGAAAAGGATAAGTTATATGCTTTCGAGTCATGGAAGGATAAAATCAAGGTACATGCAGTCATCATGGTTAGTTTAGGTAATGTAGAAGCCAAACAGTGGTTTTGGAAGAGAAGACAGTGGCTGTAGAAGACAGAGCAAAAGCTAAGGGAAATCTAGAGGATATTTTACATGCATAGAGGAAACACCTATTTTCCAAGATGAATTCATAGAGGAAGGTGGGCAGAAGTTAAAGAAGGCTAAATCTGCAAAGAAAGAAGAGTTTGAGGGAGAATATGTAGGTTTCATGTTCCAAGCAAGAAAGGCTATGACAAGGCATGCTAGGAAATTAATAGAGAGCAAAAAATAAGTTCAAACACCTACTGATACAACTCAAATACTTCAAGATATTATTGACCTCTCATCACCCACAGTAAAGGATACAATCAACAAATGAAAAAAGTGAAAAGCGAAGGTAATAGAAAAAATAGAGTTGTAGCTCCTTGAAGAGAAATTGAAAATGGCTAATCAAGAAATTGTTGTCATGAAAAAAGAAGCAAGGAAACACAGTGTTGAGAAAATTCAATTTGAGAAGATGAAGGCAGTTTGGGAAGAACAGGTTGACACTGTTTCTAAAACTTTAGATAATACACAACAACTTATCAAGTGGACAATTCCAGCAAGGATAGAAGCCAAGAATGTCATAAAGGTGAAAAATCATGTGAAAGCCACCAATATAAGAGAACACTTAAAGACTAGGTTAAGGACCTTCAAGAGCAACTTGAACTGATTCATGAAGAATTAGAGAAAAAAGGGCTTAAAATGACAATGATTGAAGAACCAATAGCCCAACCAATTGTAAATGAGGAAGAAATGCATCAAGAAGCATAAGGTGAGTTGGTTTATGGTTGATGGAGGCTAATGCCATGTTATATACAATTTTTTGACACTTACAGGTTTCATATTTCAAAATTATACAAAAAATCTGCATTTTTAGCACTTTTCAGTAGTTTCGTAGAGCCTATGGGCTTGAAAGGTAGCAAAGCACTATGAAACTACTGTAGCTGCTCTTTTGAATTTTTAACCAGTTTTGAACGCTATTAAAAGGTAAAATTGGTATGAGGGATGTGTTTTATGATGATGAACCTTATGCAAAAGGAAAGAGTAGAGAATCTTGAGGTTAAAGGCATGTTTTGCAGTGCTACGAAAGTGCGCTGTGAAACTGCCTTACTTTTGTAGCGCACTGTATTTCAGCCTTTTCAACAGATTTTGGAGCAGTTTTGGACATATGGAGATTATAGAAGGGTTAAATACCATGTAAAACAATTATTCAACACTCAAGGACCATGAATTGAAGATTAAATGACAGCCAAAGTATTCAAGGAAGAAGAAGACCATTTGCCTAAAAAACAGGGTCTTGTTTCCTAGTTATGAGGAGGTCAGTTATGTGGTCATAAAGGGATGAATCCCATCATCTCAATTTGACCATGTGAATGTATACTTGTCAAAGAATATAATTATTCTAGTAGATAAGGCTATTAAAGATAATAATGAGTAGTTTGAGTCCTATTTGAAATAGGACAGTCAAGTAGGATAGGTGTCTGTTTGTCATTAAAGTTGATGTTTTATGGTTATGCAAGGTGTCATTAGGAAAAAAATTCGATGTATCTATCCTAGAGGCAGATCATCTCATGATGTAAAAACTCTATTAAAGGCCATTGAGTCGAATTTGTCAAGGGTTGGATATTTTTGGCAAAATTGCAGCTTATTGTAAATTGACTGTTTCAACAATACAGAGATTTGTTACTTGACCAACTTGAGATTCTGAAGGATTTTTTTAGTGCTTACCTATTATATCTCTAACTTTTATGTATCTCACTTGCAGTGGTTTTCATTTATATTACTTGGAATTCATCCATGTGATGCTCTAACTTCCTTTATAAGTGAATTAACTATGTATTTTCATGTTTCATGTGTGTATGTCCTATTACTAAAAACTATGACCTCCCTCAACTTCCATGTCAAGTAAACTCATTGAATCACTGAAAGTTTTGACTCCATAAGCCCAATGTCTACATGCTGATATTATTTTAAACCTACATTCATCATAACCAATTTATTTCCTAAATAGAGTTAGCCATCTATATATTTATTCCATATCATTAAACCTTGAGAGAGCCCTCTCAGATTGAGGAGGCTAAGCCTCAGTCAAAAGATTGGTTTGAAATAGTTGCATGAGATTGCCTGAAGCCTATTAGAAGAAATTTTTTGATAACACCCTGATCCTGTTCCTGATATTGATGTAACAAAAATAGAGACATATTTATCTAAGGAGGATTTCCGTTAGAATTTTGGAATGTCTAAAGAATATTTCTACAAGATGCCCAAGTGGAAGCAAAACAATCATAAGATGGCCCTTGATTTATTATAACATTCATCTCACTTATTGGAAGGTGAAAGCTTAAATTGTAAGAGAAAATATGTATCAATGCATGTACGATTCTATATAAATGCATTTTCCTATTGAATCATCCAACTACTTATATTTCTTTTAAAAGCAAGAAGAGAGATATTCCTACCAAGAAAAAAATTTCTTCAATGGATGAGAATTTGAGTTTGTGTAGGGTATGATGATGAATGTGTAGCCTATCCCACACCAAAGAGCATGGTGAATTCATGGGAGTTTGTGCATTTTTTCCTCCCGCATGATTTTGTCAGTTTGGTATTCTTTATGGTTTCTAGAGTTGCAGAAAGGCTGTTGTGAGTTCATGTTATGAAAGGCATTATAATCTAGTTAGCAATAGAAGAGACATGGAATATTTCAGTTATTGTATCCCTTTTCCTTTGACGTGGAAGATTTGGATGGACGAATGCTTCCTGTTGCATTGAAGAGCTCAGATGGCATCGTATTCTTTGTGGGGAATGATGTGGCATTGCAATCCGAGACTATAAGGAAGATGATGGAGGAGGTCGGGTTTGAGATGGGGGTTGAGGGTATAAGAATATTGAACAAGAGTACTCGCAATATTTTGTATTAAATTCCCCAAAATATCATTGAGAGAACCTTGTTTATGTTTCAAGTGTGATGTTATTTGAGGCTATCCTATATTAAAATTACCATTCACGTCATGCCCACGATGGGATCACCAATGAGGAGGCCCAAAGGCAGGATTCAGAAACCCTGAAACACATTTATGGAGAGCCTTCCCATCTAATCAAACTTGTGAGAATTGCGAGCCCTCGCTTCTTGGATATCAAGATACTTTTTGACATGGCGTGTCGAGCTCTTTTCTAGATGAAGAAGAAGGAGAAGCCACAAAATATTTTTGAATTACTTAATATTCATGAAAAATATTGTTCCTATAGAACTCATCGTGTCCTTATGTTTTTGAATTAGGTTGATTGACAGCCAAACTAAATGATTTCCTCAAACTAGTTGGGCAGATTTCTATGGTGATAAAATTATATCATACGGCGCCGCAAGCACTAAACGATTGCCTCAAAATTTTCTTTTGATGATGTGACATTGTGAAGTTGGGGTATGTGCTCAATTGTGATCTCCATATGCTATACAGGTGCTATGGATATTTGGAATGTTTTAAAAAATTTGAAGGTTTTTTGGACCTTGGGCACCCTCGACATTGCATTTGATATTTAAAAAGCTGTCGAGAGATTCCATCAATCTGCCAGTGAAAGGGTAGAAATAAACGAGCTCCTTTTCCAGGCTCCATTTCAACCATTCAAATGTTACTTCATGCGAATTATTATCAAATCCATGTTGGAAGACAATCACATACTGAATGTAGTTGGCCTATGCTAGTTGAAGATAAAATGGAGAAAGTGGGCAATGCTTTTCTTGCGTTGTATTTTTGGGAAAGACTGTGGAACTACTCACTGTTCTTAGAATTCCCATGGAGAATAAGTTTTCTACTACACAAAAGAAAAAATAAAAAATATAGTGCAGATGTAACAACAAAATTATAGCGAAACCTGAACAGTGTTAAAATTTTTAAAGAACAGGGAAAACTATTTTCCCTCAACACAAGGAGTTCATACAAAGTTGCGGAAATGAATTTAACGAAGATAATACAGTTGCGAAACTCACTTAATCCAGACCATACAATTGCGGAAATAAAAATATGAAGGTCTTCCTTTTAATAGAGAGTGGCAGAAATTGAAATCTCAACTATAGAGGAGAAAATGAATCAAACAATTGTACTCACGGTAAAACAGGGTAAAACAAAGTGTGGCGGTAAGAACGATAGATGAAAAATTCCAGAACTATATCGATACCATCCAAAATTTAGATTATTATTTAAAAACAAAACATACACATTCATATGGAGGCTGCGGCTCCTTCACCAGTAAAAATACTGTTGTTACTGAGAATTACATTCACCAAGGGTTGTGGAGGAACACACAGTAAAACCTGTAGCTTATGTTTTCAGGCACCCACCAAAATTTTCTCCATTATTTTCTTCTCTTGCCTTTCTAGAATTACATCTGTCACATTACATTCAGCTTACACTTCCATGTAAAATTAAAACATATATATCTAAGACATTTAATTCATGACAGACATAATTTAATACATAGTATGGGCGGACATCATTTTCTGAACATTACAGAAGTTTCATGATAGAAATAATTTAATACATAGTATGGGTGGACATCATTTTTTAAATATTATAGAAGTTGCGTGAATTAAACAACACTTGCAGATTAAATGTTTTCCCATACTCTTTCATTAATCATGCATCAAATTCTATTTGACTTTTAATTATTTAATTTGTTGCAGAATGGGTTATTCACTCTGATCATAACTTGTCATTATCTGCAAGCGCAGTCCACAAACTACAAAAAATTCACTGAGGTATGGTTGCTGTCAGAAAATTAAACGTGGTGGTTGTGATTAATTTTCCAAGAAACAGGTCCAGGTTTTATAGCTTCTAGTCCCTCTAACTAAATTTTAATGTATCACAGGTTCAACGAATTACTTTAGATCTTGGTGGGTTCCTCAATTCACACACAACACCAACCAAATCCATTTTTTATTTTAGTAGAGACCAACCAAATCCATATAGCTCATCAAAATTCCAGTGCTAGTCATGAAAAAATAGATCTCAAACACTTCTGCAGTGTGAATGAGGAGTTACATCCAAAAGAAGCGCTTCTTGAATTTTCTTGTCACCCTGTCTACTCAAAATAGCAGCTTGCACCATAGCTCCCTATGTGATGGCTTCATCGGGTTTACTATTCTTGCAGAGTTCCTTGCTATTAAAAAATTCATGTAATAACGACTGAACTCTAGTACTCTGGGAATCCCTACCTGCTACATATGTCTATCATTGTTTTGGGAAAGAGTCTTGGCACCTTGTCCTGCACTGGAAACAACGTTTGTTTATCATCATTGTCAAAATGATTATCGGCTACCAAGTATACAAACACTAGAAATTTTAACATTAAAAAAATGGGTGGTTTTTTATAAACCCCTCTGCAGGTTAAGTGTCACCAAAATATCGTTGGCGCAAACACAATTTTTTTTAATTTGGGTTTGGTTGAAAGTTGATTGGCGGGAATTTAATTTTCAATTTTTTTAAGAATCTTTGGATTTTCAATAATTAATTCATTTTTATATTAAAAAAATGTAATATTATCACAAATAGGGATGAAACAATACAAGACAGATATGCAGGGAAATAACGCAGATCATCTAAGACAAAGCAGGAGGCCAATAAAGAGACCTTTCAAATGTATTTACAACAGCAAAATAGATGTACAATGAGGCCCATAAGATGCATAACTGGAGATACAAGTCACCAATAGAAGAAAAATCCTCAAAAGAGGTGCTGCAACAATATGTATAGACTGGAAATTGCCTCACGACGTTATTTTATTGGGCTAAAAAGAAGTGTTGATTACACTTTAGATATAGAGCATATAAGTGCATGAAAATTCAGATCTATAACAGATCCATACACTATAGAGGCTCCTCTTTCAATACCCTTTGGGGTTTCTAGCAAAACATCTTGTACATGAACTAGATCTAAGATCTAAGTTTACAGATCTGCAGAAATATTCAGATATTTAGAAGTATTCAGAAACATGCAGATCATATTTGATATGTGTTGAGTCTCAAAAGTGTTTTCCATATTCATACATATTTCCATTATGTCATAACCATTTAGCTCTTATTTCATAGCCATCTGACCTAAAACCCTACATCAAGTAACCATTTTCATAAATATATGGGTTAGGATCCTTGTTTTCCAAAGTTATTTATTTTATGTATTTAAAGTGAATTTATGATTAAAAACTAGAAAATTAATACAGTTTCATATATCTATATATGTGTTATGAGTTTTGTGACATGTGTAGGTCAAAAGGAGACTTCTAGAAGACCCTTCTGTGGCACTCTAAGGCCAAATTCGAATTTTGTTGGAGAAGATTATGGGATCAAGAGGATATGTGTCTCATTTCCTTGCTGTATTGAAACTCTAAGATGATATGTGTCTCATTTCTTAGTTGTATTGAAACTCTAGAAATACATGTGTCTTATCATTTTCTATTTTGATTGTAACTCTAGAGATGGAGGGAGAGATTCATGGACTCCCATTAATGAGATAACTCCTCATATTTTGTATAAATAGGAGAAGCTTTCTCCTATCATGGGTAATGAAAAGGTAATGAAAAAGTAGTGAAAAATAGGAGAAGGAGAGAAAGGAATAGAGAGTCTTTTGTAACAAAGCTTAAAATGGAATGGGATGTAGATTTGTGAGTTTTTCAATAAAGAAGTTCCTTGATGGTGTTTTGATTACAATTTTAAGGAGCTGAAGAAGGATTACACAAAATTGGTAGCAGAGGGCCCCTGCTATTCAAGGAGGTTTTGCATGTTTTCTAGATAAGTTGTTTTCAATTCTGTTTTGTCATATTTCCTTACTTAGATTGCTTTCTGAAATCATAGCTTTTAGCATTATTTTTCATGTCATTTGCTTAGATAAATGATCCTCATGATATTGCGTTAGTCTCTTTCTCAAGCTTTTCCAAAACATCTTTATTAAATGAATGGGATTCAATTGTGATATTTTGAGTTATTAACATTTCATTTTCTGTTATTTAGTTTTTAGTGTTTACATTATATTTCTTTAGGCAGAGTCAATAAGAGGGCCAGAAGCTTTTGGTTTCATCCTTTCTAGTAAAGGTGAAATAACCAGTAAAAGCTCCTATTGTCAATATCTGTATAAGAAATATTTTGTTCACACAATTTTAGATCAGATTCCTCATTATACTGTAATTAGTCTCTTTCACAAGCTCTTCCAATAAACCTTTAATTCACGAATGAGACTAAGTTGTAGTATTGTGAGTTATTGATTGTTTTGCTTCATAGAAGATCCTTATCACATTATGATTAATCTCTTTCAAAAAGCTCTTCCAATAAACCTTTAACTCATGAATGAGATTTAGTTGTAATGTTATAAATTGTTTCAGCATTTCATAGGAGATCCTTACTACATTATAGTAATATTTTTCTCAAGCTCTTCCAACAAACCTTTATCAAATGAATGAGATTTCACTATAATGTTTTAAGTTATTGCAATTAGATTATAAGATCCTCATTATCTTACAACCATTCTTTTTCTTAAAAGCTCTTCCAACATATCAATATTAGATGAAAGAGATTTGGTTGTATTATGTTGAGTTAATTAGTATTTTTGCAATTAGATTAAAAGATCCTCATCATCTTACAACCATTCTTTTTCTTAAAAGCTCTTCCAACATATCAATATTAGATGAAAGAGATTTGGTTGTATTATGTTGAGTTACATTTCATGTTCATTTGCAAGCTAGGATATCCATGGAATAGAATGTTCTGTTTTTCATCATTTTCCTAATTAGAGATAGAATTTACAATTACACTCTGTTTTGAGTCTAAGGTTTCTTTTTCTTTTCTTTTTGACATAGATTTGATTTCATCTGTTGAACATAGAGTAACATACTAATTACTAAAAAGACAAAACCCCCAAAAACAATTAAAAAAAACACATACAATGAAGTAAGGAGGAGGTCACTTAAGCACATATAGTGCACCACACTTCGTCAGTTTACTAGCCCTGGTTGATAATTTATGTTAGCAATTTAGGACGCTAATTTGACTACACATTTTGGCGCCGTTGCCGGGGAAGTGTAATTAGGAGACCTTATTTCTTACATCTAAAAAAAATTTAATAATTCTTGAGTATGCTCTCTTCCTGCACTTTGTGTGATCTGGAGGATCAGAAAAATGATTGTTATGGTAAAAATAAAAATAAAAAATAATTCTTGAGTATGCTCTCCTCCTGCACTTTGTGTGATCTGGAGGATCAGAAAAAGAATTGTTATGTTAAAAAAAAAAAAAGAACAAGAAAAAAAAATGGAGACAAAATAAATTTCATCATTTCATTTGATTTAAAAAAAAAAAAATGAAAAAATTCCAATACATTGTTTTGTTTAATGAAATATATGTGTATTTTAAAATTTTTGAAAATATAACATACATAATTTTATTAACAAATCAATTAAAAAAATAAAAATAAAAAATGACTCATGGAAATAAGACCCACGCATATGCATGAGGCCATTCTTTGGCTTGGCTTTACGCATATATGCAGACCTTCAATCCACACAAAAACCCATGCACTGTAATTTAAAAAAAAAAAAATCTTCTCTTTTTCATATTCGTTTTTCCTCAAACAACAATTATTAGAAACCATTTTTAAAAATTTGCACACAATGAATGTATATCACATGAAGAAACTGTTGATGAGGAAAAGATTGCAAATTGTTAATAAGAAGAAGATTGCAAATTGCTGATGAAGAGAAGATTACAAATTCCAATTGTAAGAACATACAATGGAAGTGTATCATATGAAGAAATTGTTGATGAAGAGAAGATTTCAGACTGTTGATGAAGAGAAGATTGTAGATTCCATTGCAAGTAATTGGTATGAGGAAGATCGATTTGAAATTCTCTGTGAGATACAAGCCATTACACTTCAAAACCTGCAAATAAAAATAAATCAAACCACAAGTAATTGCCAGAAAAGGAAATGCGTAATTATCAAAAACACCCGATTTTAAAACGAATTTTCTAAGCAAACTGAGGCGAATTAGAAAAAACTAAAACATGGGTTTTTTCGGAAATTGGGTGAATTAGGTAATCTTATAAGAAATTTCTGAAATTCGCAGCCATTTGGGAGAAATTCAGGGTTCTTCGAAGCACTAATTTGCAGTGTGCGCGAGAGAAAAATGTTTTTTTTTTTAATTATGAAAACAGTCACGGTTTTATAAAATTCAATTTTGAGAAATAATTAAGGAACTAATTTCCTTATTTGAAGGAAAATGTGGCAGAATTCATGTGTGGTGGCACATGATGAGTGACAAATGGATTATTTGAAGCAAACACATTATCACATGTGCATCAAATGCAAGCTGTATAAACTGAAAATGACTCTGCCTTCATCTCCTTCATAGTTAGGAATTTGACTTTAGAAATTTCAAGTTTTTTATTTTTATCTTGCATGAAAGAGGCATTGACATGACTTTGTTTCAAAAATATTCATAAGGACAATTATTTCATCCATGCTTTATTTCATTAAAAATAAAAATAAAAAAAATAAAAAAATAAAAAATAAAATAAAATAAATAATAAAAAATAATAATTTTGAATCAATGAAATGAATAAGTTATTTGCTCACTTTTTCTGAAGGTATTGATTAATTTTGGACTGATGATGAAAGATGAATGACTAACTTTTTATTCAAGATTTTTAGCAGTTGAAAAACCTCATTGTTTAAATAAGCCTAACTTTCTCAGACAAAATCAGATTTTGATGATTCAAGTATCGCTGGAAAGGTCTCAACAAGATCTACACAATGAGAAATCCATCATTAGAGTTTGAAACAGTAAAAAATGAAATAAATTGCTGAAAAAAAGCAACATTCAACTTGAGGCACTAATTCCGAAACAAGTATAAATTCTTTTGATTTTCCCTTTGAGAAATTGTTTCATTAATACAAATTCTTAGTTTTGTGTGTAAATATCATAACTAGAGAGATTAATCACCTCTCTCCTTTGATAATCTTACATTCCAATGCAGAAGAAGTATTAGTTTTTTTTGCAGGTTCCAGGAGGAAGGACAAATGACTACAAGAGAATGGTGTTTCTCTAAGAGACCAATTTGTTTCATAAGAGGATGATCAGCAACAAAGAGGAAATATGCTGATGTAAAATCAGATCCAAACACTTGAAAAACTTTCAGATACTATTGTCTCCATCACATCCATACCTCATAATAAACCATTCACCTCATTTCACTTCATGTTTTCCATTTACATCCACAACCACTTTCCATTTATTTTCGTCCATTCATAATCCACAAATAAAAGCAAGAGGCTCATTCACATGCTTATTGCCCATTGCCATTTCTACTCTCCATTTCCATCTTCCATTTTTAATCTTCCATTTCTTGTCATTTTCATTCCGCAAATAAGCCATGCTTCAATGCAAATTATTGAGTCCATATTCCTTTGAGTCTAAGTTCTTTGTAAAAACACCTTGAGGCTTGCATGCCTTAATGGCAAGTTTTCATGCTGACAAACAATGGGAATACATTAATGTCCCTTGTTTGTCAGATCTTCTAGGTGACTCGACATCGGCAAAATCATTCGTAGCTAGCAAGATGTGTTTGGGCATCTTGACTTTCATTGTCATCAATGGTGAGAGTTCTCGTGTTGACTAGTGGCATCCATTAATGGCCACTAAGTCAATAATTTCTTACTATGTTCGACATCAAAACATCTTTTCACATAGTAGGAATTGTGCCAATGAGTTTTGAAGACATGAAGACTATTATTTTCAGCATTTTGGAGCAGATTCAACAAGTTTTGGTAGGAGCAATAAAAAGTCATCCTATCTCTTTATCCATGACTCCTCTTGTTCACCCACTTGAAGAAGAGTATGATCAGAATTTTGCAGCCACCACACATAAACAACTCATCCACATTTAAGGTAAGTGAAGGTATGTTGTTTTCTAATTTTTAGTCATGTAATTCATTAGAATGCTAAAATTGTAACTTTGGAAAAATTCCTCACTCCCTTTTTCACATTGTCATATCTTTAGTTGGGGGGGGAGGGACATCATTTCATATCCACATGTCATACACTATCACACATTTTCATTTCATTTCCACCCACATATACTTCCCAACCAACTATTGTTGCAACATGATCCAAAAGATTATATGCCTTGCAAATGATCAATCTATTAATGAAGTAATTGATTCTAAATGTTTTCATGAACTTTGATGCAACAAAGAAAATAAAGCATTGTTACACAAGAACCATTGCTCAAAAAAATTGGTTGTCACACAAGAACCAACCATTAAAAAAATGTTGCAATCAAATGTATTATACTTTGCCAAAAAGAAAATATCAAGAAGCAAATTTTGGAATGAATCTATATGAGTCAAAATTCATAAAAGATCAACTCATGGACAAATGAATCATTGCAATAGTTGCATGAGGACATGCGACAATTTCAGTTGGGGGGTATGTTGAGTCTCAAAAGTGTTTTCCATATTCATACATATTTCCATTATGTCATAACCATTTAGCTCTTATTTCATAGCCATCTGACCTAAAACCCTACATCAAGTAACCATTTTCATAAATATATGGGTTAGGATCCTTTTTTTCCAAAGTTATTTATTTTATGTATTTAAAGTGAATTTATGATTAGAAACTAGAAAATTAACATAGTTTCATATATTTATATATGTGTTATGAGTTTTGTGACATGTGTAGGTCAAAAGGAGACTTCTAGAAGACCCTTTTGTGGCACTCTAAGGCCAAATTCGAATTTGGTTGGAGAAGATTATGGGATCAAGAGGATATGTGTCTCACTTCCTTGTTGTATTGAAACTCTAAGAGGATATGTGTCTCATTTCTTAGTTGTATTGAAACTCTAGAAAGACATGTGTCTTATCATTTCCTATTTTGATTGTAACTTCCACTACAAGAAAAAAGCACATTGGTGAGGGGCGAAAATGGTCACCATAAGCTCATTGGTGAGGGTCAAAAGAGCCTTCGTCACCAAAAACTGAACGTCACCAAAGGTGGCGTCGCCGAAAGTATAGGTGTTGTGGTGACATCCAAGGTCCGTCACCAATAATAATTTATAGTGACGGATAGTGACCGTCACCATTTCATATGAGCGGTGGTGACGGACAATAGCCTCCGTCACCAAAAAACTGAACGTCACCAAAGGTGGCGTCGCCGAAAGTATAGGTGTTGTGGTGACATTCAAGGTCCGTCACCAATAACGATTTATAGTGACGGATAGTGACCGTCACCATTTCATATGAGCAATGGTGACGGACAATAGCCTCCGTCACCAAAAAACTGAACGTCACCAAAGGTGGCGTCGCCGAAAGTATGTGTTGTGGTGACATTCAAGGTCCGTCACGAATATTAATTACAATGACGAATAGTGACCGTCACCATTTCATATGAACAACAACGATTTTTTGTGATAGACCTTTCATGGCCGTCACTATTGGTGCATATATATGGCGACGTTCATTGACCGTCACCATAAACGCATTGGTGACATCAAGGTCCGTCACGAATAATGACTATAATGACAAACAGTGACCCTCACCATTTCATATAAACAACAACGAGTTATGGTGACGGACCTTTAATGGTCGTCACTATTGATGCATATATATGGTGGCGTTCGTTGACCGTCACCATTTCATATTTTGGTGAGGGTCGAAAAGTCTCACCATAAACTCATTGGTGATGGTCAAAAGAGCATCCGTCACTAAAAACTGATCTTCGTCATTCCCTATATATGAATATCAGGGCACGATGGAATCGAACCACCAACCTCCTGCTTGTAAAGCGGGTGCTCTTCCATTGAGCTAGCACCCTTTAAAGAATTAGACTTTAAACTAGCAATTGCCCCTAAAGTTGCAAAGATACACCAAAGGAATAAGAACCAGGAAAACCGAAAGAACTCAGTGTCCTTGCTCCTATTTTTATTCTACGACACTCTACAAAGTATGATCTTGATCTATGACATATTTGTGCCGAGTGGTTCTAATTTAATAGTAAATGTTATATTAGATAAAACAAATGAATAACTGAGAGGCCTTACGAGCTAATTTTTAATCCTTACACCAAAATATCTTAATATTCAAGTCTATGGAACAACTCGTTCAAAGTTCAAACTGAAGTAGATTTTAAATGGAAAGCCTAAAACCAGCGAAGTAGTTTACAAGTTAACATTTTGGGTATAAATTTTGTTCAATTTATATGACAAGTTATGCCATAACCTTGAAACTAGTTTCTTAGCTAAAAGACTTTCTTAAGACAACAATGACAAAGAAAGATAGTCATGGCAAGCAAAATTCTCTTGTTTTTTCTAATGAGGATGCATGTAACTTGATAAAGGTTGTATGAGAGTATCAAACCATAAACAGTTTCACTAAAACATGGAAATGACAAAGTCTTGTTAAGCAAGAAAGGTTTAGTTAAATATATGGAAAGCATCGAGCTAAATGATATAATTAAACTAAAAGTAATTGTAAAAAAATGAAATTTCCATCATATACATCGCACCAGCGTATGAATTTGCATCAATGTACTGAATTAATATGACTTCAAATTTTGAAATTTTCCTGCAAGATAACATTTATCATTAAAAAATCTGATCAAACATGAAGTAATCTCATGAATCTTTCAGATTTATATTGCAATATCCATCTCAGATCAATAGATCCAGAATCTTAAATATTCTTATAACTAGCAATTGCACCAAGAGGTGCAAAGGAACGTCGAAACATGGATAAGAAAAGTGGGGAGATTGTATAAAGAAATAATCAAGCGAAATATACTAAAAATGAAATACAACCCATGTGAGGCTAATTTAAATTCAATTGTTGTGAATTTTCAAGTGAAAGAAAGTTTGTAACTGGTGTCCAGCAAGCGGGACTCACAAAAATTGTTATAGAGAAAAACTTGGAAGGGAAATTGAGGTTTGAGGTTTGATGATGTTTATGAAGCACATATTCTACTTGGTGAAAGTGGCCACTGCAAGGATTATTGGGGTTCAGGCTTCTATAGGCAGGATGATACTTTTGAGCTTGAAACAACTTTGCACGATATAGCTTTCAGTTCAAATGGGTGCAAATACATATAAATCAAGCAATTTGAGACCTTTAAATGTATGGTCAAAAGCAACAACTCCAGAATCTGTGCAAATGCTTCTAAACTCTATTTGAAAAGAGGAAATTAGTTTGATCCTTGAAGGAAACTTGTTTGGACCAGACATTGGTGAGTTGATAAGCAGCTCAAAAAATTGGGCAGAGATTATTATGTGGTGTATTTTCAAAGGGCTCAAAGAGTCATTACCTTCTAAATGGCTATATATTTTGGGAGATGGGTTTGAAAATACGGGTAAGAAGAATCAGCCAACGTCTGAACAGTCGGGTGAATTTGAGAAAAAACACCAAAGATCTGCCAATTTTGTTGAATGCCTCTGAGCAATGTGGTTTATTGTTTGATGTCAATTCCTCCTCAGTCATGGATTGCAGGCCTGCACAAAATAAGAATATTCTTATGATTGGTCTCTGTTCTGAAGTGAATAGTTTAAAACAATATACTCGTAACCTAGCACAAAATATAGATTCAACAGAAGTAAATACGGAAAACAAGAATAGTGGAAATGATGATTTTGGATTTCAAACTGAAGGAGCATATAAGGGCGAGGATGAAGTGATTTTGAAATTTCAGTGGGCAGAGGAGACGAAAGGATGGGCTGCAGCAAGTTTTTGGAGTCTCGGGATAGAAGAGAAGGGAAAAGAGGCAAACTTCAAGTTCAAAGCACAGAGTAATGACCCCTGGAAGGAGAGATTTTGATTCTCTTGTTCAATCTCAGCAGGAAGTAAGCAATGCCTTTGGTGAAGTCGACATTCAATTGTCGGATTCTCTATGGGATGTAGGTGATGGCATTAGCCAAGAGAAGCAGCTGGACAGGGTTTCACATGAATATATCCTTTCTTCATGAATGCGATGATTATCGGAATTATGTTCAAATAAAAGAGATGTGTGTGCAAGAGGCTTTATAATGTTTGATATGCAAAGAATAAAATATTCAAAATAGTACATCATATGAGGAGGAGACCTTTAAATCAAGCAATTTGAGACCTTTAAATGGGTGCAAATACATATAAATCAAGCAATTTGAGACCTTTAAATGGATGCAAATACATATAAATCAAGAAATTTGAGACCTTTAAATGTATGGTCAGAAGCAACAACTCCAGAATCTATTCAAATGCTTCTAAACTCTATTTGAAAAGAGGAAATTAATTTGATCCTTGAAGGAAACTTGTTTGGACCCGACATTGGTGAGTTGATAAGCAGCTCAAACAATTGGGCAGAGATTATTATGTGGTGTATTTTCAAAGGGCTCAAAGAGTCATTACCTTCTAGATGGCTATATATTTTGGGAGATGCGTTTGAACATACGGGTAAGAAGAATCAACCAACGTCTGAACAGTCGGGTGAATTTGAGAAAAAACACCAAAGATCTGCCAATTTTGTTGAATGCCTCTGAGCAATGTGGTTTATTGTTTGCTGTCAATTCCTCCTCAGTCATGGATTGCAGGCCTGCACAAAATAAGAATATTCTTATGATTGTTCTCTGTTCTGAAGTGAATAATTTAAAACAATATGTTCTGAAGTGAATAATTTAGGTGCTACCTCCTCCTCAGCAGATCTGTAATCTGCTAGGTAGTAAATTGCCAGGTTGCTGGGTTCAAGGAAATTTGAACACGAGTTTTCTCAAATTGACAGTCTATACAGAATTTGTAGCCATGTTATTTCCCATTAAATAATTCCATGCAGAAATTGTAGCTAAGAGAACCTCCCTAGAAAGCATCATTCTCATAGATAAAAGGGCATCCATTCAAGACACCCTAATTGAAAGGACCACGTCAATTGAAGACATTATTATTAAAGAGAATGAGATGGTGAATGTACAAGACATCATTATTGCAACTGATAAAACAACCATACAAGGCGTCATAAGTGCAGCAATTAATATTTGTCAAAGCCATCATAATTTTAACAAGAGAACATCTGTACAGGAAGTCTCATTTACAGGCTACACCAATGCCAAGAAGGGCATCAATACAGGAGGGCACTTATACTGAAGAACATCACCTAAGACATTAACTGTGACATCATTCTCGGCTACATAACCAGTACATTTCAAATCGACGACAGCATCTCTGACATTATCCATTGTCACATAGAAGTTAGAACATCCATTTTTCTACCAATATAATTTAATTTCACAAGTTTCCCATTCCATGAAACTAGCCTCATCTAAATCAACTTCTTCTGCAGTGTACATCTGTATTACAGTGACTTGTAATATGCATGAGTTTTTCTCCTAATGGAATTTGCGAATTTGTGATAGCACCGAAGAAGGATACCTCAGTGAAGTTTCTCATCAATGTGACCAGTCACCAAACTAGGTATTAAATATTAAATAATTTATTTGAGGTACCAAAACTCTCCCAAAGGTTGTAGATCCAATCAATAAAACTAAAAGAAAACCACAATCAGGACCCAGAAGATGAGGCAGTTGACTGGGATTAAACGGTACAATGCAGAAAGTATGAGACACACTCGTGGAGAACCTTAGGAACTCATGGCGAACTGTGGAGATTCCTATCATTTGTGACATCATCTAACACTATCTGCTATTAAACAAATAACCTAGCAGGAAATATTAACAGAAATTGACAAACAATAGTTGGGACCTAGAAAATCAGAACTGCAAATGGTTGAATGGATGGCATTCATTAAAGCACGTAGACAATGGAAACCTAAAAGGAAATTTCTAGAAAAAATGCAAATCCCTTGCATCAGCAAAAAACATAAAGTTAGGCAGCAAAGTACAAGAATACTTCAAAGTCAAGACTTCATACTTCTGTATATGAATCCTTAGCAAAAACACCCGACCGGGTGTTTGGCAAGATACCTATTTCCTAATCTCTTATTCCTTTGTAAACAGACATGTGCTGACATAGGTAGGGCTGCTGAGGGGTGGAATTGAAAGTGAATATTGAAAACCGATGAATAGGACAAATTTGCATGACTTAAATTTAAATTTGGTAGATATTGAATATTCAAGAGGATATGTGTCTCATTTCCTTGCTGTATTGAAACTCTAAGATGATATGTGTCTCATTTCTTAGTTGTATTGAAACTCTAGAAATACATGTGTCTTATCATTTTCTATTTTGATTGTAACTCTAGAGATGGAGGGAGAGATTCATGGACTCCCATTAATGAGATAACTCCTCATATTTTGTATAAATAGGAGAAGCTTTCTCCTATCATGGGTAATGAAAAGGTAATGAAAAAGTAGTGAAAAATAGGAGAAGGAGAGAAATGAATAGAGAGTCTTTTGTAACAAAGCTTAAAATGGAATGAGATGTAGATTTGTGAGTTTTTCAATAAAGAAGTTCCTTGATGGTGTTTTGATTACAATTTTAAGGAGCTGAAGAAGGATTACACCAAATTGGTAGCAGAGGGCCCCTGCTATTCAAGGAGGTTTTGCATGTTTTCTAGATAAGTTGTTTTCAATTCTGTTTTGTCATATTTCCTTACCTAGATTGCTTTCTGAAATCATAGCTTTTAGCATTATTTTTCATGTCATTTTCTTAGATAAATGATCCTCATGATATTGCAGTTAGTCTCTTTCTCAAGCTCTTCCAAAACATCTTTATTAAATGAATGGGATTCAATTGTGATATTTTGAGTTATTAGCATTTCATTTTCTGTTATTTAGTTTTTAGTGTTTACATTATATTTCTTTAGGCAGAGTCAATAAGAGGGCCAGAAGCTTCTGGTTTTATCCTTTCTAGTAAAGGTGAAATAACCAGTAAAAGCCCCTACTGTCAATCTCGGTATAAGAAATATTTTGTTCACACAATTTTAGATCAGATTCCTCATTATACTGTAATTAGTCTCTTTCACAAGCTCTTCCAATAAACCTTTAATTCACGAATGGGACTAAGTTGTAGTATTGTGAGTTATTGATTGTTTTGCTTCATAGAAGATCCTTATCACATTATGATTAATCTCTTTCAAAAAAGCTCTTCCAATAAACCTTTAACTCATGAATGAGATTTAGTTGTAATGTTATAAGTTGTTTCAGCATTTCATAGGAGATCCTTACTACATTATAGTAATCTTTTTCTCAAGCTCTTCCAACAAACCTTTATCAAATGAATGAGATTTCACTATAATGTTTTAAGTTATTTCAATTAGATTATAAGATCCTCATTATCTTACAACCATTATTTTTCTTAAAATCTCTTCCAACATATCAATATTAGATGAAAGAGATTTGGTTGTATTATGTTGAGTTAATTAGCATTTTTGCAATTAGATTAAAAGATCCTCATTATCTTACAACCATTATTTTTCTTAAAAGCTCTTCCAACATATCAATATTAGATGAAGGAGATTTGGTTGTATTATGTTGAGTTACATTTCATGTTCATTTGCAAGCTAGGATATCCATGGATTAGAATGTTCTGTTTTTCATCATTTTCCTAATTAGAGAAAGAATTTACAATTACACTCTGTTTTGAGTCTAAGGTTTCTTTTTCTTTTCTTTTTGACATAGATTTGATTTCATCTGTTGAACATAGAGTAGCATACTAATTACTAAAAAGACAAAACCCCCAAAAAAAATAAAAGAAAACACATATAACGAAGTAAGGAAGAGGTCACTTAAGCACATATAGTGCACCACACTTCATCAGTTTACTAGCCCTGGTTGATAATTTATGTTAGCAATTTAGGACGCTAAATTGACTACACAATATGAACAAGGAATAGATCTCCTCCAATGGATCTCCAAAGTGAAGGGCAGATCCCCAACACTTGAAAAGCAACTCTACATATGGTATGCCAAAACACTCTGCAACAACACCTACAGGAATAATGCAGATTTGGAAGAAAAGATGCGCTGTAGGGTTTAGAACATGGCTGGCCTCATGCCAAGATCATAAAATGTAGCCCAAACACTCCAATACACTCCTCTCGATGGAGTAGAAGCATCCTCCACTGAAAAAGGGCACTGAAATGATCTAGATTTGAGTAGATCTAGCCTCCACTTGCTGCAGCTTTCAAATACAACCAAACCCTCAACATGATCTACATTGTAGTTGGAAGAAGAAGCTTGGCCTCAAGCCAGATAGTGGACTATGCATTACAAGACTCTCCCAAGAGCTACTCAATGGGAAGAGGTGGGATTCCAGATTAGGAACACCCAATGCTAAAAAACACTATTCTTAGCTAAACGACAAGAGAATGATATATGTCTAAATAGAAAATATATTCAGAAATACATAATCATCAACAACCATTTCATGCTGCCATCCCCTTCCTTATATAAGTTAAGAACTTGTAAACCATAAACCACCTTCATTGAAATCACTTCTTTCACACAAGCCATCTCCATCTAAAACTGCGTTGTGCCTCATTGATGGCCACCCCTCCAAGACAACGTTGTAGATTTGGTCAAGGTTGACCCAGTCAAAATATCCAGCCCCTTTAACACCTAAGGGTGCTTGCTTACATAGCCAAGATTTAGTCTTTTTCACATTTGGCATTGATTTATTATTTATTAGGAGTTTTATGGACCTCCTTTACACTTTTATTCTTTAAACAAAGATAGAAAACAAAAATGAATATTCCAATTTGCTTAGGACTAATTAGGAATATTACAGTCCTCCACTCCCAACTGTTGCTTGTCCTCAAACAACTGATAAGGTGAGTGCTGCAGCTCTTCTCCTCCTCCATTGGTGACACCAACATGAGATAAGCTTCCTCCATAAGGTAAGTGTTCACCAATCCATCCCTCCATGAATTTCTCCTCCAAAGTTCTCATGAGATGCAAATTGTCCATCCCATAAGGAGACAATATTTCACATGAAACAAACATCATTTTCCCAATGTCCTCCCTAAAACATGCAGCATAAGGTACATGGAGAATATCCATCCCATAGGGCACATACATACCTTGCCTCCTTCCTCCATATATCCCCATAAAAATTACAAGCACATCATCAATGTAGGGAATCAAAACAATATATATGCAAACATAAATTTGTGCATATGGAGGTGGGTCATAGTCCCACATGTGGAACCAGCGCATTGCATCTCCTGCCTGCATCAGATCTAGATGTGGTAAGTGGTTTCCCCACCACTTACTTTTGGCCCATGTTATCTCACTATGGCTAAAAGTGTGATATATATTTGGTGCCTTAGGAAAGCACCCCTCATGATGTAAAATCTCCCTTTGTCCTCCAAGGAGTGGCCATATTCAAAAATATTTTTGGCCCCAAGTTGGCCATGAAGTTTATAAGAGACAATAATCCTCCCTGGAGTCATGGCCTACATAAACATGGTGAAATAATACATACAATCAAAAAATAAAACATGATTTACATGAGTATGTTCTTCACCAACAATCCTCCTCATACAAATGGAGTGGTCAATAGATCTATCTCCTCTCTCAAAAGAAGGAAGAGATGGCTGAAATAACTCTTTCATAGAGTCATGTAGCTGTCCCAACTCCACATGGTTCATGCATTCTTGAAAATTCTGATGTAGTTCTCCTTGAAAGCCTTCCCAATCAAAGCACCTCATGATGATGTTTTAGATCTTCATGGAATATTTGTGGCTGAAACATAACTCTCCATAGGCTCTTTGTAGCAACTTCTCTTTGAGCTTGGAGGCTATAGACAAGAATATCCTACTGTGATGATAGATGAATCCTTCGTGGACTAAATAGCCCTCTTCATGTAGCTGGTCATCAAGTATCATACAAGTGTGAATCTCCTTGGAATAATCCACCAACAGTTGGGATTTCCAATATGGATCTAAACTCCCCAACAATGACAATGCTGAGGATGTATCAACTAAGATTTCTATCATGTGGATTCTCTCCTCTTTGAGATCTCTCATGCCAAAGGTATGTGTTTGAATGTCATTCCTTCCCTTCTTCTCCTCCCACAATGCAGAATAAAAAATGAGAGTGGGTAATGATGATGTTGGGAGAAGAACTCCCTCCTCCTTGAGCCTACCCAAGACTTCTAGTGCTGTATCATTGTCTTCCAATGCTCCCATCCCTCCTGGATCTAAGATTTGAGCATCAAGTTGTGAGATATCTCCCACAAAATCTGAATTAGGTGGCCTCCCAGGTGATTTTCCACTAGATAAAAGTGTCCCATGTAGTAATCTCATGAACATGATAGATGGGACAGTAAGGTCCTTGCTTCCACTGCGAAAATCCATATTTGTTCTTAAGGTCAAGTACTTAGGTAATCCTCTCAAATATGTGCGAGCCCCTCCAATAGGAGAAAATTCTCCATTCCCATCTCCTGATGGTGTTGGCTCTCCTCCTGCAGTGTCAGCGTTGTGACCTCTTCCTGGTTCATCTTCTTCTTCCTCCTCACCATCTAAGAAGACCTCTGTGTAATGTTCTTTTCTAGCAGCACATCTATGTGCAGGTGCCCATGATTCTTGGCAAGTGAAGCAAAGCTTCCTTCTTCTTAGATCTCTCCAGACTTCATCATCAAGAGGCTTCTTGTATGAGCTCTCCTTGGAAGGAGAAAATTTTTCTTCCTTTCTATTTGAAAGAAAAGAGGGCTTACGTTGAAAGCTTGCCTTTGATTTTGGCAAGGAATCTTGAAGGTCTCTAGCCCTTTCAATAGCATCATGTAGGGATATGGGCTTGGTAGATTTAAACAACCCATGAAGAGGTTAATCTAAACCGTCAATGAACATGTACACCATTCTTACTGCAGACAAATCAGGAACCATAATAGATAATATTAAAAATTTAGAAATGTAAGATTTTGTATTACCTGATTGTTTCAACTTTGCAAGGCCCATGAATGGTGCCTCTAGATTCTTCTATCAAATCTTTCCACCAGCCTTCTAGTGAACTTTGAATAAGTAGTCACATTGGAATGACCCAACGTAGACAAGCCATGGAACCACCAATAATATGCTTCAACTTCAAAGTGCAGCGCTACAATATTTATAGCCTCCATATCTAGGACCTTGTTCAACTGAAAGTAGATGTAAATTTTTTCTACCCAAGATTTAGCAGAACACTTGGATGACCCATGAAAGTTGGGTAAAAATAATCTACCCATAGAGTTGTGTCGATCATCATTTTGAATGAATCCACCACCTCTATGATGATGCCCTGGTCTTATTTTGTCCTTTATGTGACAAAAATCCTGAAAACTCAAGTTATCTTTGAACCTCTAATTTTTAGACTCATATTCTTCAAAATAGTATTCAAGGGATTCATTCTCTTGAAACCCTTAATTTCCCACAACAAAAGGTAGGCATGGTAGAGCATTGGGAAACTTGTGGTTGATGCACTGGTTGATCATTCCAGTGATGAGACATGCCATATCCTTCTCCAAGATGGAATATTTTATGGGATTATTTGATTCTGTCCATTCTCATATCTTTGATTTCTCTAGCAAGATCTTGCATGGCTCTAAGAAGGATCTTAGGAAAATCCTTTTCTTCTTCTTCACTTCCAGATATAGGGGCTTTACCCTTGTCTTCATTGTCATTTGTGTAATCAAATTTCTTCTTCTGTCTTCTCTTTAGATACCTCTTCTCTCTGTCAGTAAGAGGTTCTTATTATTCAAAAGAAATATTGGCTTCTTAGAAAGCACAGGCTGTGCCAAGATGATGCTCTGATACCACTATAATATTCCCAAATAGGGAATGCAACAATACAAGATAGATATGTAGGGAAATAACGCAGATCATCTAAGAAAAAGTAGGAGACCAATAAAAATACCTTTCAAATGTATGTACAATGAGGCCCATAAGATGCATAACTGGAAAGACAAGTCACCAATAGAAGTAAAATCCTCAAAAGAGGTGTTGCAACCATATGTATAGACTGGAAATTGCTTGACAACGTTATTTTATTGGGCTGAAAAAAACTGTTGATTGCACTTTATGTCTAGAGCATATAAGTGCATGAAAATCTGGATCTATAACAAATCCATACACTATATTAGAGGCTCCTCTTTCAATCCCACTTGGGGTTTCTAGCAAAACACTATGTACATGAAGTAGATCTGAGATCTGAGTTTACAAATTTGCAAAAATATTCAGATATTCAAAAGTATTCAGAAACATGTAGATCATATCTAATATGAACACGGAATAGATCTCCTAAAATGGATCTCCAAAGTGAAGGGCAGATCCCCAACACTTGAAAACCAACTCTACAGATGGTATGCCAAAACACCCTGCAACAACACCTATAGGAATAACGCAGATCTAGAAGTAAAACTGCGCTATAGGGTTTAGAACATGGTTGGCCTCATGCCAAGATCAGAAAATGTAGCCCAAACACTCCAATACACTCCTCCAAATGGAGTAGAAGCCTCCTCCACTGAAAAAGGGCACTGAAATGATCTAGATCTGAGTAGATCTAGCCTCCACTTGCTGCAGATTTCAAAGAAAACCAAACCCTCAACAGGATCTGCATTGTAGTTGGAAGAAGAAGCTTGGCCTCAAGGCAGATAGTGGACTATGCATTACAAGACTCTCCCAAGAGCTACTTAATGGGAAGAGGTGGGATTCCCGATCAGGAACACCCAGTGCTAAACAACACTATTCTTAGCTAAACAACAAGAGAATGATATATGTCTAAACAAACAATATATTCAGAAATACATAATCATCAACAAAATTTTCATGCTGCCATCCCCTTCCTTATATAAGTTAAGATCTTGTAAACCCTAAACCACCTTCATTGAAATCACTTTTTTGACACAAGCCATCTCCATCTAAAACTGCACTGTGCCTCATTGATGGCCACTCCTCCAAGACACAATTGTAGATTTGGTCAAGGTTGACCCAGTCAAAATATCCAACCCCTTTCACACCTAAGGGTGCTTGCTTACATAGCCAAGATTTAGCATTTTTCACATTTGGCATTGATTTATTCTTTATTAGGAGTTTTATGGTCCTCCTTTACACTTTCATTATTTAAAAAAAGATAGAAAACATAAATGAATATTCCAATTAGCTTAGGAATAATTAGGAATATTAAAAAAATAATAAATATTTAATGAATTAAAAATTATTTTAGTTTATGTTTTCACATTAAGAGTATTTTTAATATTTATCAAGAAAATTAAATTGGCTCTTGGATGGAGTAAATTGCCAATATTATTTAATGTTCATGTTTTTGAAGGATATTGCCAATTATGTTTAGTGTTCAATTTAACGTAATAGAATGAAGAATGATTACCCTCCTAGGAGCACAAAAGGCCATGATGAACCTCCTAGGTCACAAACCAGTCATAGGAATCATCTTTAAGGGGCATGGAAAAATAATTTCATTCTCACATCCATTGAGAGGGAGAACCTTAAAATTATTATAGATGATAAAAATCATTCAAGAGGCATTGGTGAGATATCCAACTAGTCATCCTCTCCAATTCATATTAAGTTATGAATTATCAACCCCATCCATCCTCCCTCTCTCCTCAAACTTTAGGAGATGATGAAGCTAGTGATAATTATTAAAATTCTATTAAATAGAGTGAATGTCAATTGAGATCAAAGAATCAAGGGGCATTTCAAGGAAAAAATTCCATACCACCCTATGTATTCTGATGATCCATAATTTATTACCAAATCCTGTAAGAAATAGGTGTCACCTCATGGAGAACTTTGATAAGAAATATGTTTCACCTCATGGAGAACTTTGATCTGCCCTAATTATTCTATCTAAGTATGAGCTCTAAGAGAAAAAAGAAAAATTCCTATCAGCACATTCACAGTGGTAGATAACAGAACAAACCAGCTACCATAATGTTGGATTAGTTAAAGGAGTAAAACACATTATGTGTAGATTTCATAAATGTGGGAAATTTCTTCAAGGATATAGATAAGTAGCTAAAGAATGTAATCATATCATTAATGATGTTATGAATTTGAACTGCGGGAGACCTATTACACGTCATTTTGTCCCCATGACATTTGACAGTCCATATAGGTGTATCACCACCTATATCATGTTCCCTTAGAAGTCAAAAACCTTAATGTTCCTGAATCAAGTCTTGGAATTGGAGAAATGCTCTGTAAAACCATTAAAAGTCTACCTCCGCACTTTTTCTAGCCTTTTCCTATGGGTTTGCGGATGTTTGGTCTATAAACTGTGACAACCCCCACACGTTTTTCTACTATTACCTTTGGAATCTAGTAAAAAGAAAAATTAAATTCTAGAAGCCTAGCTGGTCGAATATTCTACCAATTGGAAGCTTCTTGAGTCACGATCAGTTCGAGATTTATCCCTCCACTCATGTAGCTTATCCCTTAGTCCATGGAGCTCAAATCCTTTCATGAGAGGAATCCATCCCCCTCTTCATGGAACTGAAACTACCTCCATTTCCCTATAAATTGAGCTCAAGTTTTAGGTTGAAGGGTAGCTGGTAGATTGTAAATGCTAAGATTGTAAAAGTAATTGCTGAAGAGAATTCCTAAGAGTGCATACTTTCTACACTAGTTATTGTTGGCATGAAGTCCATGACGACGATTGTTCAAGACCCCGAGAGAAATCTGTATAAAATCAAGGCATCAAGTTGTATGATTACTCTTTTTATTCAAGATAATACACATGGATCTCTTTTTCTCATTGAGTTGTTCTTATGCTTATTGAAATAACATCAAGACTCCTTGATCACTAAGTTGGGTTAGCTTTTCTTGATTATTATATGTTGCAGATGCTTTGATTCTTTTGTTTTGTGTTTGATTGCAAGTTCTACTTATTGGAGAAACCACTTTGGAGCGACGGGACAAACGGCGACATCAAACATTGGATTTCAAGGTAGGGGCATGTCCTCTCTACTTTCTTATAATAATTCTGAAATGCAATTAATCTAGAGAAAAAGGTTTCCAAATGGATGTTTGTTTCTAGCTATTCGTTGAATACTAGGGAGATCGATCTTGTCCGCAAGAGGGATTAATCCACATAAAAAAATGGCGACTCCACTAGGGAACTAGAAATTAGTTTTCTTTATTTATTTTCAGTTTGAATTTTAGAGTTTTATGATCTTGAATTATCTGAGATTGGGTTGGGTAGATAAATTTTAAGAATCCATAAAAAAGAAAAGTTGATTATTTATTTTTTCAAAATTTGTCCTTGCCTCCGCGGTTGTCAGTAGAAAACAATGCGGCAACCTCCGCATATTTTAATTCAAAACAATGCGGATCAGATTTGTTTTCCATTAGACACTGCGGGCCCCTGGAAAATTTTTGAAAAAATTAAAATTCTCTTTTTAAAATCTAGATCACCTGTTTCTTTGTGTTTGCCCCATTCTATCTTAGCTGTTAAATCTTATGTGTGAATTTATTTTCATCAAATTTTGCATTTGTGTGATTTATCATCCTATTTGCATGTTATAAGTGAGAGTTTTCCCTACTTTATTGCTGCTCCACACAAGATACCTTCATTTACCTCAACTTACTGGTATGATGATATTATCTTTATGAGCCATTAAGATCATCGCAAGCCTTACTTTTATGAAAATTGATCTCTTTTTCATTTGCAAATTTGGAAGAGTTTGTAGCTTACTAAAGTTTGATATCACACCAAAGCATTTTTGGATGTTTTCATTTCTGCTGAGGTAAGTATAAATTTTTCTTACTCTGATCACAAACTAGAAGAAAATGTCCTCAAACATTCTAGATAGACTTCAAAACCAGTTTTTTCTTTGATTTTGAAACTTATGTTTTTATAGTTTTTAGATATTGTTTTATTTTGGAAATGGTTTGTTTATTGATTTTTATTTTCTGATATGATTTTTCGAGGAATTTCATTTCAAAAGAGTAATTGATCATTTTTGCGAATTGAGTTCTTTACGAAAACATCTTCTTTTCAAGAATTTTGTTTATGAATGAAATAATTGGTGCTTTGAAAATTGTTAAATATCTCAATCTTTCCCTTAAATAATATTCATTCAAAATAAAGAGTTTCACTTCTCATTTAGATGCATTTAGTGTATTTTTGAGTTAGGTCACAAACATCATTAAAGTTTCAGCTCCATACCTTTTGTATTAAGCAATAGCCAAATTAAAAACAACGTGTTAATAAAATAAATCTAGATATTTTACATTTTCTAAGATCATTCCACCAACATAGCTTAAGCTAGTGTTTTGGAACAGGTTGTAATTAACATTCCAAAACAATTTAAACAAACAAGTAGAATCTTGCAGTAGGAAAATCTAATTGTAGCATTTGTGATCTGGGAAGCTCTTCTTAAAAGAGTCAAGCATGAGATCATGTCGGAACTAATGAGGTAACCATACATATCTCATTAGGAAAGATAGCAGATGTTCACATAATACAAACGGTAAACCTTGGATAGACCATTTTCGAGGAGCCCGGGGTCACTTGTTGGAAAACCTCGGATTTACCATATCGAGGAGCCTTCAAGGGGATTGAGATTGTTGTGTTTCGATTTGATTATTTCCTTAGTGAATTTAGATTTTTTTGGTTGAGATTTTTTTTGATTTAGTGCGTTAAATTTTTAACCGTGGCGGAATTACCGAGACACTCCCATAGAATGTAGGGGAAACCCCCTGAGTACACACCAAGTCAGTTAGAAAAACTCAAATTTAAGAGAGGCGAACCATCAGGGACCAGCTCAATTGCCATATCCTAAGGACTTTATTGTGGTGAAATCAACCTTACGTCTTGAGGGCTGGGACGGAGATACCAGTGACCTAACTTGAGGCCATCGCGTATGCCAAGATGGTGACCTCCTGAGGGGCATATCAAACTCGAGAGCTTACCTGACTTGAGGGTGGTGATTTCATACTGGTAAGTCCTAAAGGAAGACCACAATGTCATTAGATTCACTATCATGTAGTAAGCTATGGATTAAGCTAATATTACTATGTAAGGATCAAACTCAAATAACATAAAGTTATCAAAGAAAACTAGAAATTTCTGAACTAGTTGAACTTGCATCTACAACTAGTGAATTATCAACTACTGAACCTGAAATTTCTGAACCTGAAACTGAACCTGCTTGAGCCTACTTCGGAGTTCATAACCAGAACCCCTGGTCGTCCTCATGCACCTCGAGTGAAGTTCTCATCACTGAGAACCTTCCTCTTCGCCTCACTAGTATCAAAGAGATTACTGACACAGAAGAAGAGGTTATACTTCCTTCACATCAAGAATCTTTAGATCTAAGGCAAAGTGAATCAATTTACTATTATAGCCCTTTCAAACAAGATCCTTGGTATTTTAACCGAATTTCTACATAATACTGGTCTCAATTATTCTCCACCCCATATTCCTTTTTACACCATATCTAGAGGTAATTACAGACCTTCATTAAGCATGTCTAGTGAGTCATCCATGTTTTCTTCATCGCAAGAAACTTTTTTGTATGGTGGTCTATCTGTTCCTTCAAGATACTAGTTTCTTTCTGGTACTTTCTCAGGAGCATCTCCCTCTCCCAAAAAAATTGTACAATCACCTGGTCCTAATGAATCGCATACCGAAACTTTGAACACAAAACAAGTATACATGATGTCTGGAAATATTCCTAACCCTGACCCTCAAGGTAGCAATTTACTACCTCGAGGGAAACCTCAAGGTAGTAATTTACCGCCTGGGGGAAACCTCAAGGGTAGTACATACCTCAAGGACAATATCAACCTCAAGGGAAATACTCTATTCTAGGGCCACAAACTCTTCAAGGACAATACTGTATGCCAGGGAAACAGTCTTTCCAAGGACAAAAACCTCCTTTGGGGTTGCAATTTTATCGAGAACAACAATTGTTTCAAGGAGGTCAATCTCTTAGTGGAAATTATCAAAAAAATATCAAACTTATGTTCCGAATTATCAACCTGGTTATGGTCCATATTACGCATCACAACCTTCAATACGAGCTTCTTATCTTGGAGTAAATATAGTGTGGAATCTGTCGTTGAATCAACAGAATTTGCAACCTATTGTTTAAGTACCTTATAATGCCTGGTCAGCCGATTGCTTACACTCAAATCTAACAACCTGTGCAACCTACGCTTCAATTTATACCTCAGGTATTTTCACCTAGTAGTATTTAGCAACCTGGTCCTAGTACACCTAGAACTCCACCCCAAAATGCTGCATCAACTTCTGTTCAACAACGTACCACACCTATCCCTAGAATTTCTGCAGCCCCTATTTCTACAACCCCTCAAGTATCACAACCAATCCCCCAAGTCACTGCTCATCAACCTAGACCCATAGTTCAAACTACTATTCAGACATCTGCGGGACAACCTGGTACAAGTACAATTGTAACAAGCCAACCTTATATAGGTCAGTTTGTTTATCAACCGTATCAAGGGTAGTATCAATATGGACCTGTAGCACAAACTCTAGTATATCAACATCAACATACCCTAATTACACATATCAGATACTAGCTCAACCTCAGTATGGTGTGGCTAACCCTGGTTATCCTAGAGGCATTCCAATCCCAACTACACAGGCTATTGCAATTTACCCTGGATATCCTCCTCCTAGTACTTGTATAGTCCCTCAAGGTTATCAGTTTTCTCAACAGGACCCTAAATATCAGTTACCATTCATTGAAACTTTGGATTTACCAAATTTGTCATGCCTCACGAATGATCCAATTAATTATCTTCTGTTTTGGCCACCAATGCTGAATAAGTTTCCCAATGATATTCCTAAGTTCGAAGGTAAATCAGGAGAAGACCCCTCAAACCATGTCATGAATTACCACCTCTGGCGCGCATCCAAATCTTTAATCGATGATTCCATTCGATTAAGACTATTTCAAATAACATTGATAGGTTTAGCTACAAAGTGGTATATTGAACTACCACATGGCTCATTCAACAATTTCAACGCATTAGCAACAAATTTTTTAACACACTTTCAGTTTCCAGTCTATTACGACAATGTCACATAACTCTTAACTTCATTAAAACAATCTACATCTACGTACATTTTAGATCACATACATGAATGGAGACGTAGACGACGTTTAGTGAAAGCTTTTATTCCGGATCAGATCTTAGCAGTATGGTTTATCAAATCATTACTTCCAAAGATCACTGAAGATGTGGCTAAGGGAAGTGTTGTTACAGAAGAACATGTCATAGCTCAAGCACAGTACTTAGAACTTGTATATACATAGTTTGGTACTTTATACGAAAAAATTTCCAAATTACCACGTACAGGTCAAATAACTGCAACTCTTTCTGGTTCTCATGCTGCAAACGATGTAACTGGTTCAGTTAGCGCTAACAAGAATAAGAATAAGTCATCGAAAATTACTTCTCCCATTATAAATTTGTTAGATTCACCAAAAGGAGATTATTCCCTTGAAACTTTTGCTGACATCCATTTTGTAGACTCATCTACAACTAAATCTAAAATCGGTAATAAGAAGAAAGGAAAGAATAAAAATAAACAAACTACATCTCCCAAAGAGAAAACTGAAAAAAATGAACCAACTGATGAAAAGCAAAAGCCTTATTATCCTTGTCTTATCTGTGACAAGGATCACTATACCAAAGAGTGCCCACATCAGTCTGAGGTCTCCAAGTTTGTCAAAGGTTCACCCACACCCGCTGTATTGAAGGATCCTTTTCCTACTCAAGATATTAAAATGATAGGATCTTCTTCAACTTCATCGACATATATTTTAATGATGTCTCAAGTTATGGTTGTGACAAGATCTCAAGATTATGAAACTAAAAATCCTGTAACTGGTAAAGAGACAAAAAATTCTAGTCAAACACCAGCTATATCTCCTTCAGTTTCCGAACCACTTAAAATTGAGAAACCTAATTCTGATCTAGTGATTAAACCACTTGCTAAAGGTGTACTTCGAAAGTCAACTTTCAATCCACATGCAAGAGCTGCTCATAATTACAAGATTGTTGAAGATCTGGCGATATCCCCTTCAGCAATGTCAGCCTTAGAAGTGATACAATCATTTCCAACACAAAGGAAATTACTATTATCAGCTGTCGTAGCTATTGATCCCCAGGATTCCAACCTCATGGCCTTTGATCTAGAAAATTTTACACCGATACTCCCTCATCAGATGGATTTTCAGATACCGGTACATCTATGGAATACTCCAGGATATACCTATAGAAGTAGAAGACAAAACTGTTAATCTAGATGTAGAAGTTGTTGATGCCCCTCTTGATTACAACCTTCTTTTTGGTCATAGTTGGAATTATGCCATGACTGCTATCATTTCACTCGTATTTCGACTAATCATGTTTCCTCATAAAGGAAAGATTGTGAAAATCAATCAGTTATCATATTATTCATCAGACCCTGCTTCTACAGACAATATCCAACATGTTGGAAAAATGACTATCCCATACAAAGATGTTGGTTTAGGATTAGTAAAGGATTTTGCTCTCATGGGAAATTTTTCTATACCTCCACCCAACGTACCGCGTACCATTGCCAACATAAATATGATCTCATCAAGCACTATACCATTCAATGACACTTGGGTAGTGCCTTTAGAATCAGAACTAGACTCTTTTAATGGCGAGATGCCTTTGAGTCCTTTTGAAATGGCATATGTAGCAATGCAATCGTATTTCGACACACTTTCAACTACTCCTGATCATATGAATGTGATCACTGAAGAATATTCCTCACTATCAAACTCAGCCTTGACATCACTTTCTGATCCCTTTCAACATGTGTTTCACACTGATGAAAGTATTCACAAATTTTTGTCATTAGATGAACTACCCTAGAATGATCTGCATCATAGATCTTATTTTTTACTTGATCTTGATAAGTTTGAAAAATATTTTTCGTCTATTTTTACGATTGATTATGTCAAGGAACCACATAATCCTATATCGATTTCACATTCGTATTTTGAAACTAATTTGGGAAATATTTCTACAACAGTTCCTATTGACATATCAATCAAACTTGGGATTATTGAAAACATTCATATAGGTGCTTCTTGTACGATTGAAGATATTAACACATACATAGCCCTATTTCCAGAATTCTGAGACATTTTTGCCTGGACTTACGAAGAGATGCCAGGAATTGATCCTAAGCTTGTCATTCATGAAATTAAGACATACCTAGATTCCAAGCCTATTAGACAACGATTACGTCCAATACATCCGCGAAAAGCTGCTGCTATCAAAGCTGAAGTTGAAAAGCTATTACGAACATGATTTACTTATCTAATTCCATTGATAGATTGGGTATCTAATATAGTTCCCATTACGAAGAAATAAGGGACTATACGAGTATGCACCGATTATAGGGACATTAATAAATCATGTCCAAAATATAATTATCCTACCCCCTATATCAACCAAATTATCGATGATTGTGCCGGAAATGAAAATTTCTCATTTATGGATGAATTTTATGGTTATAATCAAATCAACATACTCCCTTCTGATCAACAAAAAAAAAAATTATATGTCCTTGGGGAACATTTTCCTACTGCAAATTACCTTTCGGATTAAAAAATGTTGGTGCAAATTTTCAAAGGGCTATGTCTTATGCTTTTCACGATATCAAACATATTGTACAACCTTATCTGGATGATTTAACTTCTCACTCTTTATGCATAGATGATCATCCTACACACTTACGAGCTATTTTCATGAGATGTAGGCATTACAAGATTTATTTGAACCCACACAAATGTGTTTTTTGTGTGAAATCAATATGATTACTTGGATTCATCGTTTCTAAAGATGGCATTCGAGTTGATCCCTCGAAGGTGGAGGCCATCATCAACTTAACTCCTCCTTCCACACTTTGCCAACACCAAAGTTTGCAAGGGAAAACAAATTTTTTACGTAGGTTTATCCCAAAATATGCTGAGTTAACAAAAGGTTTTACCTAGTTGTTGAAAAAAAGTGTTCCTTCTATTTGGAATGAGATTGCTGATAAATCTTTTGATGCATTAAAACATGCATTGACCCATGCACCGTTATTGCATCCACCCAGTTACCACTAGGACTACTTTTTATACTTGGCTGCCTCTGATTCCACCATTGGAATGGTTTTGGTTCAAGAGGATGAATCTCACAATGAGAATGTGATATATTATCTAAGTCGGAATCTCAACCCAATGGAAATAAAATATTTGCATGTGGAGAAAATGTCTTTGGCAGCAGTCTAAGCTGTCTAACGATTTCGTCACTACATACTATTACATAAAAAAACTGTGATATATAATTGCAACCCAATGATGTATATCTTGTCAAAACAATTACTCGGGGGCAAATAATCTAAATGGATTGTCATCCTACAAGAGTTTGATTTTGAATTCGAGAAAATCTAAATCAAAGAAATCACTAGTGTTTGCAAAGCTTATGTGTGACTTTCCTAATACTGAGACAGAAACTATGGTAGAGAATCCCATCGTAGATGAATCTCTGTTTCTCATTAGTACATTATATCCATGGTATGGAGATATCATTATATATCTTCAAACCCAAACCTTTTGCCGAAATCTTTCACGTTCAAATCGATGGAGGATTCGATATCAATCCTAGCAATACAGTATTGTTGGAGACACTCTTTATCGTTGTGGTGTGGATTCTATTTTTCGACGTTGTATAAATCAAAAAGAGGCTAAAAAGGTTTTGAATGAATGCCACTCTAGAGTGTGTGGTGGTCATATGTCTGGGTTTTCCATAGCCCAAAAGATATTGCGTGCTGGTTATTTTTGGCCATCATTATTCAAATATTGTATTATTGCGGTCCGAAAATGCCACAACTGCCAATTTTTTTATCGAAAGATGCGTGCACCTCTAGTTCCTCTTCACCCAATCATTGCTATCGTTCCCTTTGAGAAATGGGGTATTGATTTCATTACATGTAACCCTCACTCAACCAGGGGGCATGGGTATATTATTCTCGTTGTAGATTACTCTACCAAATGAGCCGAGGTGATGCCTACATTCACGATAGATGGAAAAACTGCAGCTACTTTCATATTCAATCATGTGATTTCTCGTTTCAGTGTGCCTCAAGCTATTATCACAAACCATGGGAGTCATTTTCGAAATATTATGATGACCGAAATTTCCGATCAACTTGGCCTGCGCCATGATAATTCCACTCCATATTACCCGCAAGCTAATGGTCAAGTTGAAGCCATCAACAAGGTTTTAACCACCATGATTAAACGGATTATCAGAACTCACAAATCGAATTGGCATACCATGCTTTTTTCATCACTATGGGCATACCGAACCTCAGAAAAAACTGCTACAAGGTTCACTCCTTTTCAACTTGTCTATGGTTTAGAAGTTGTGTTACCCATTGAATGTGAAATACTGTCACTCAAATTAGCCATTGAGTTGTTACCAGCTACCTATGAATAGGAAAAACACTTTCTGTACTTAGCACAATTAGATGAGACTCGGCGCACCGTTGCATTGGCTACCGAAGCTCAGAAGAAAAATGTGAAAGCTCAGTATGATAAAAGTGTTAACCCTCGTGTTTTTTCAGAAGGTGACCTAGTGTTAGTATATTATCAAGCTAACGATAAGCTGGGCATTGGAAAATTAGAACCGATGTGGCATGGTCCCTACATTTTCAAGCATGTGATTGCAAAAGGAGCATATGAATTAACTGATTATGACAGGGTCTCTTTAGATAAGCCCAGAAATGGCCTTTATCTTAAGATATATTATGCTTGAATTTTGTGTGAAGATCTCTCTTGTACAATAGTTACATTTTAGAATAGTGTGCCTTATATTAGATAAGTGTGCCTAGATTAGTTTTGCTGTTACTACTATCGTTTCTTATCTTGATTAATTTTGATATTGAAGATGTCGACACCCCTTCAAACATACATTGGTTTTGCTAATGGTGTTTGTCATAGTACATGGAATATCTCTTCCGTGACGTGGGTTATCTATTCACCCACCGATGAGTTAGTTTCTATTCATGGGGTATGCCTTGGTAAAAAAAATAACAATATTTTAGAATATAGTGCAGTCATTGAGTTATTATCTGATGCCATTTCATTTGGTATTTGATGTTTGATCATTAGGTTGGATTTAGAATTCATTATATTACATTTAAACAGGGTATCTGCAATTATAAATCCAATGTTATTGAGATTATTTTGAATGTTTTTCTCTTGGAACGACAATTTGATTATATTGAATATCAACATATTTCAAGAAATTTAAACACATTGGCCGATGCATTAGCTAATCATGTTCTAAATAGACATTTGAAATATTAACAAAGTAAACCAAAACAACATTCAATCCATGTTGAACAAGATACTCAGATAATGAAAATAGTAATATCATTAGGATATAATAGTTTGTTTTCAAAAAATATTTCATCGCCTGTGATCATAGTTTCAAACACCTTATGATCTAATAGATACCGATACAAAAAAAAAATGTCGATCCACAATGATCATCCACTATCTGTGATGATGATCATGGTAATAGACTATAACACGTGCCACCTTGCGTATAAATCTCCTAAATGGACTTGGAACACCTGTCACGTGTCTCTGAGGCCTGAGAGGAATATCATCTGTTCCTGTCTTAGGAATATCTATGGTCAACCTCTGAAGGTTGTGCTCCATGTCTGCTAGGATTTCTACTACCTTGTCTTGTGGAGGTGCTACAGGCTATGCTTCCCGCCTATCAAAGCGACGAAGTGTTTTTAATCGTCGTGGACCGACATCTGCATTTAAATATTTTTGTCAGTATTGGACGATAAAAATAAAATAAAAATTAGATTAAAAACATCAAAATAATTCGCTTACCTATGTCGTCCCACTGTGCCCCCAAAGGCAAAGATGTTTTAGGATCACCTCTGTAATCCATTCTTGCATAAGGGAAGTCTTCGATAGTGAAGACTTGGTTCCTAAGCCACATAAAGTATGTCATAGTAAATCGAACCACTGAACAACCATTTCCACCATGGCGAGCCATTAATGCCACCCACCGTACCATCCAAGGTTCTCGAGGTTCCTCATGATCTACTGGAATCAGCTAAGGAGTGAGAAGCGAGATTATCTCTAACGAAAATGAAATGAGAATGGTGCCATACCCGAAGTTTTTCAACTTCGCATTCTTTGCTCTATTTAATTGGCCTTTCATATTGGCCAATACTCCTTCGCACTAGTTAAATATGGTCCCTCTGAAACACTCTACTGCGGTTTGCATTTGTGATTTAGTGGCCACATGTGGAGCTGCACTCCCACACAATATGGTTATTGTAAATTCTATCACTTTGAGATCAAATCGAAAGATAGTTTTAATATCTATGCGACTATCCTTTAAGTCTACTTCATTACTGCAATATTGTTCTTTGTATCTGGCGATGGGAAGACCTCCCTGTTTGGCCCCAAATAAGGATATGCTTCCTCCTCTTCGGGACAATCCAGTAAGGAAATAAATGTCCTCTAGCTCAATTTCGAGTTAGTGGTCATCAATTATGAAGCATTGTTCTTGAACCTCCTATGCATTTATGAGCCATGTCATAAAATCCACTTGTTCCTTCATTCCTTGGATAGCGCAGAATTTATATAAACCACAATTGTTCAATGCACGTATTGTTGCAAGAAATTCCATGGCTTCATTGTCTATAAGCTCATGTTCACATTCTCGCCACTCCAACATGGTGGAAAAACCTACAAATCAACACATTTAACAGTTAAACACCATTTGGAAGCAAAATTTGAATCATTTTTAAGAGAAATTTTGAATTTTAAAATGTTCACGATGCCCCCGTAGGTTTTGTGAGAAAACAGTGCAGATGTCCGCACACACTCCACACAAAATTCGTGGCAACCCAATAGTTTTTTCTTTAAAAAATTATCAGGGTCCGCAGTTATCACATGAATTACTTGCGGACCCTCGAGATCACATTTTTAAACACAAAGACTCCTAAAAAATGAAATTAAGACTCAAAAAGAAAAATGAAATGGATAAAAATGAAGATTAAGATGATGTGGATTACTTGGTTCTAACGATTCGACAAATGGATGGTCGGTTCTCCTGATATCTGCTCCAAAACTTTTTTAGCCAAAAGCTCTCAATACATTGCTTTAAACACAAAAGGTGAAAATGATTTTGTTTTAACTCATTTTTATAGTTTTTAAATGAACAAAATATTATATTTTATTTATTTTTCACTTTAAATGTCATCTTTTAAAATATTTTTACTTCTTGGAAACATGTATGTATAATCTTTTGAGTTTTTGTGTAGGATACAAGATTTTTTGGTGAAAAGAATTATTTTGACACTGAGTATAATTTATCACTTTTTCGGGCTCTTTAAAATTACAAAAAAGTGAAACCCTGGAGTTCTCTTTTAAGCCCTTTTCAAACTCTCGAAATATGAAAATATCGTCGAGTACTTGGCTATTCGAACTCATTAAAGTAAATGAATAGTCGTCCTTTCAGTATACGTTTACCCCTTTTCTGGACAGAAATTGACTAATTACGAAAAAGGTATACATTGACTAATCATGGTCAATATAGTTATATCCTGCATTATTTTATCCTTTTTTAGGCCTGAGAGACTAAATTTACGAAAAATAAAAACCATGGAGTTTACTTATTCTTTTCTTCTGACTCCGTAAAACTGAAAAACACTGAGTTTCTCATATGCTAGACTCGTTAAAATTTAGTAGTAAAGGACTTGTCAATTACAAATAAGACCGGAAAACTCCTTCTTAGGGTTCTATTTTAATATTAAGATGGAATCATCCGAAGGATGAGCTTACACAAACAAGAAAATGTTAACCTCCTCAAGCTTGTCAAAAATAAAGAGGTACTTGCTAGTAATGGTGGGGGAAAAAGAGAGAAAAAGAATCTAGTTGTCACCCTTGTTTAGAAAGAAGCATGCCACTCTTGAACACGACACTTTGTTACACTTGTACTTGGGCTGGGAAATCCTTTTTCTAAGAGTTAGTCAAACCACATTGAAAGTCTTTAGCCTATTTCTCGGTATTAGATTTAGGTTAAATGCTACCAAGGCATCTGTAGTGTCGTTATGTGTTCAAGAGAAAGTTCAAATAAACCATTCATTGCAAACATTTGTCTCCAGTCACGTTGAACATCCCTGAGCCAGTCCTTGCAAATATTTATTCAAAACTTGATCTAATGGTTTTGTGTTGTGGGATTTCCTACAACGGATCAATTTTTATCAACGTTAGCTCATCATCTAGAAATTTTATCTAGAATCCTATCAGTACCTTGGGATCTGCATGCCCTAATGGTAGGTTTCTCGCCTTCAACGATAAGTTGCATCATTGACCTTTGATCGAATGATTCTATGAAGTGTTCGACTACAAATAATTCATTCACACTTCATGGATTGTACTGGAGTACTTTGAGAACCATTGTCATTATTGGCGGTTTCTCTCACACTTGTTAACAGTTCACATAATTGATTGGTAATCAAGTGGTTTCTACCATGTTTGACTTCGACAAAATCAATTGCATGGATAGATTCGTACTAGTTAGAGAAGCGGAAATCAAGACCCTGGATCTAGTTTCCACCATCCAGGCTACGAGAATTTTTATTATTCATGATACAGTAGACTACTCATGATAGATGGCTCCACCCATACTGTGTCTACTTTTGATGTAATATTAAAATCATATATGTACCCGAACATTTAGTTAGTTTTTGATCTGAGTATTGGAATGCCTACCTCAGCAATGATCTATATATATATATATATATATATATATATATATATGTTTGCATTGAATATTTTTACATGTTTTTGACTGGTGTCTCCAATCCAATCCTCGGAATGATAAAGCACTTCACTCTTCAGAATAATCTCAGAATTCACACTTTAGGGGGGAATTTGTTACACATCATTTTGTCACCATGAAATTTGACAATCCATATAGGTCTATCACCACCTATATCATGTTCCCTTAGAAGTCAAAAACCTTAATGTTCTTGAATCAAGTCTTGGAATTGGAGAAAAGCTCTATAAAATCCTTAAAAGTCTACCTCCACACTTTTTCTAGCCTTTTACTGCAGGTCTGCGAATGTTTGGTCTATAAAATGAGGCAACCCCCGCACATTTTTCTACTATTACCTGTGGACTCCCGTAAAAATAAAAATAAAAGAAAAAGTAAATTCTAGAAGCCTAACGGGTTGAATATTCACCCAACTGGAAACTTCTAGAGTCACGATCAGTTCAAACTTTATCCCTCCACTCATGGAGCTTATCCCTTGGTCCATGAAGCTCAAATCCCTTCATGAGAGGAATCCATCCCCCTCTTCATGGAACTGAAACTACTTCTATTTCCCTATAAATTGAGCTCAAGTTTCAGGTTGAAGGGTAGCTGGTAGATTGTAAATGCTAAGACTATAAAAGTAATTACTGAAGAGAATTTCAAAGAGTGTATACTTTCTACACTAGTTGTTGTTGGCATGAGGATGATCACACCCTTATGTACATAACTCCATGATGGTATTTAGAGATTAAGGCTTGTCAAACTAAAGGAGGAAAGATTGTTCAGGACCCCTAGAGAAATATGTACAACATCAAGGCATCAGGTTGTAAGATTACTCTTTTTATTCAAGATAATACATATGGATCTCTTTTTCTCATTGAGTTGTTCTTATGCTTATTGAAATAAAATCAATACTTAGAATTCTTGATCACTAAGTTGGGTTATCTTTCTTGATTATTATATGTTGTAGATGCTTTGATTCTTTTGTTTTGTGTTTGATTGCAGGTTCTACTTATGGGAGAAACCACTTTGGAGCGACGAGACAAATAATGCATCGAACGTTGGATTTCAAGGTAGGGGCATCTCCTCTCTACTTTCTTATAGTAATTATGAAATGCAATTAATCTAGAGAAAAAGGTTTCCAAATGGATGTTTGTTTCTAGCTATTCGTTGAATACTAGGGAGATCTCTCTTGTTTGCAAGAGGGATTAATCCGCATAAAAAGACCTTTGTGGTCCTTGAGAATTTAGAATTGAAGTCGAATATTCTTGGAAAGATGATAAACGTTTATGTTGACACCTCAAATAGGAATATTGCATAGCTAAAAGAAATTATTAATTAGACCCATAATTTGAACATCTGTAGGAGGCTACAAAGAATTTCGGTGGACCAAGGGATAGATGGCTTACACATCCATCATATTCAAGGGGGTATAATTGATATGAATCCCAAAGTCTATAACAAAGATGGTGCACCTCTTGAAAAACAAGCTCAACGATGCCTATCGTTGTCCCACCTAGAAGAAACTGTAGAGTCTGCTCAGCCACTCATCAACAATCGAGAAGTCTGAAATCAAGAATATCTGCAGGTACTAGATAAGCACTATTAGAAGAAAGCAAAATTTTGTTGTCTTTGTCTTTATCTTTTATTTTAAGCTTGTTTTTTAATAATGAATAGTTACAAGGAATTATGTATGAATGGTGTTGACCCATGGATCAAACCATGATAAATAAGATTTACTATGGATTGAAAATTAACATATTACTAGTCTTTGGATTTTAGGTTGAAATATTCTAGAAGTTAGCAAGGATAGATTAAAATCCATATTTTATAGTTTGTACCTGAAATCACCTTTATAGCTGATCACTTTGAAATGAAAATCCTATTTCCTTAGTAAAAAAGATAAAATTACTAATAAATACCATGTATTGAATATTATGGACAAAAATAAAATTAGGCTGATAGCAAGAATGCAGAATTTTAGTTCTAAAAAATGTGAAAAATCGTTTCCCAAGAGATCAAAGGAATCATCCATTTCAAATAATTTAAAACATTGAATTATCCAAAAATTATAACTATGAAGACCTTGAACGATACAGACGCCATTTCTCAAAACAAGAAACTATGATGGCTGTATTGAAATGAAGAAGACAAACCTGAATATAGAGAAAAATATTTGCCACAAAATTGCTCAGGTTACTACTATTGGAAGTTGTTGCACATGTAAATATAGGATTAGAAATAGGCAAGACTGAGCTTCTATCATTTGAAATTACTCCCTGTTGAGATTGATAAGCTAAGAAATTAGCCATTTGATATTATGAATTCATTAGTGATGGTATTCATAAATCTCAAAATTCATCTCCTTACCAGGAAAATTCAATTAAGAGGACCTTAAGCATGCATTTAAAGGATTGTTTACCTCCTCAATAGGATGCAACGCTAATGGATTTCTTCCATGATAAAATTTGATAGACCATATCCTTCATTATCCTTTCAACAACCAAAAGGGATCATGGAAAGTTTCTCAAAAGGAGAGAATGTAAGCCAAGCAATAACATCCCAGAAGCCAAAAAAAATAGAAATGACACTAGGAAAAGATAAAGGTAAGCGATAGCATCACTACAAGGAAAAGAACCTCTAGAAGAGGTTATAAAGGAGGTTTTTAGCGTTATAAAATTGGCCAAAATGGTCCAAATTTTTTTTTCTACAACATCCATTTTTGGTAACGGAGGTCTTGGTGGAGCTTCTAACGGAATTTCAACACAAATAAAAAAACCAGGTGGTCAGAGGTTACTACGGATGTTTTTTTCATCGGTGTGCTATTCAGGTGTTAACACACCGGTGCATGTCGTCTATATGGTCGGCCCAGGGCAGTCGAAGGTGCATGCACTGGGACATAAAGGTCTAAAACCGCATCGGGTGCACTGTAGTTGATACAATGCACTGTGCCGTTCTAATTGATATTGGGATTTGTGCGGTGCCCATAGGTCATATCAACGCACCGGTTCGTAGTATTATAGAAATGCAATGTTGTGTAGTATCACACAAACACACTGATTGTTCTAATTCGTATTGGTATTTGTGCGGTGCCCATCAATCGTACAGACACACCAGTGAGCAGTCTCACATAAACGCACCGATGCGCAGTATCGCACAAACACACCGAGAGTTATAACTGGTATTGGTATTTGTGCGGTGCCCATAGGTCATAGAAATGCACCGATGTACAGTAAATGACACTCACTGGTGTGCATTTTTTATTTTTTAGAAACATCGACCTGTGACAGTGCAATTATTGTGATTTTTAAAAATTCATTATTCATCAAAAGCCGACACATATCTCATAACAATAATCATATGAATTAAATTTTTATTAGTGCATTTGAGTGTGAAGTTTGGATTAATTTGTTATATCATATCATAATTATTGTGATTTTTTAAAATTCATGATTCATCAAAAGATGACACATATCTTATAACAATATTCATATCAACTAAATTTTTATTAGAGCATTTGAATGTGATGTTTGGATTAATTTGTTATATCATATCATCAGATTTCACATCTCTTCATTATAATATTTAATCATCCATAAATTTAATTAGTGGTGTTACATTTCACAACAACAATGGAGAATGCAATAGAACAAATTAATATATATATATATATATATATATATGAATAAGACAACCTTTGTCATACAAAATGGGACAGTTATTGGCATCCCCTTGTCTTTCAATTGGGACACTATGTCCATTACATTAAACAAAATGTTTGATTTCACGGACAAATATTTCAAAAAATACAATGCCTTGCTTTGATATCCAAACATAATGATCATCATCTTCGCTTGAACTGCTGTCAATTCTCTAGCTACTTCCATGACTTGGGTTATTTTGAGGAATGTTTTGTTCACGATGCTGATTGTTTTCTTCTTCTTTACCTTCCATCTACAAACATAAAAATAAACTATAATGAGTGTATATACATTGGTGAGAATAATGAAAATTGCTATATTAAATAATATACATCAATGTAAATAAAAAAGAAATGACGTACCATTGCAACAAATGACATATAAACTATACACATTCTTTAAAAACCATGTAACATGCCATCTTTCAAGATTTCATCTGTCGGCGCAGTTCCATACTTTGTTTCCTGCAAGTTTTATACCCCATAACAAATCATAATTTAATATAAAATATTTTTTTTTCTATTAATTATAGATGGAGCTAAGTAAAAAAACATCGATAGATGCTTACAAATCCCACAATTAATTTCTGATATGCCAACATATACTCACAACCCATATTTAACCCAATTTTAATCAATTCATATGATGGTTCTTCTTTGTATGTTATCACCTGTTTGAAGACATTCAATTATGATTTTTCTAAAACAACTTAAAAAAGACAAAAATTAAATCTAGTTAAGTTGTTATAAGGAAGTAACAATTACTCACAAACTTAGATATCAACCCTTTTTTTCCTTGTTGTCCTGTTTTATGCACTGAATGGGTTCCATTTTCTTTTCTTTTCTGTAAGAAAATACTTGAAAATTAATATTTAATGCTTAATTGTTTATTTATTGTACCTAATGATTAAAAAATTCAATGATTACATATTACATTTGAAGCACGTTGTTGTTGAGATGACTCCCCCTGCAATGCAATTTTGTCCATTTCTTTGACCATATCCTTGTACACCTTTTTGGACATTCCTACTGGGATATTTTTGATATCAGCTCGTTTATCTTTTGAGATTTTCATAATCTTCCTGAAAATGTAACATGAAAATAAAATATTTAATTTTTATATTGATATATGAAAAGTAAATATAACAAAAGTGATATTTATAAAATAATTCTAGATAAGCATTTAAAGAAATATTAATTTTTCATTACTTCTTTTTTGTTTTTGTACGATTTTTCTATTAAAAGTTTGACATGTCTCATTGACCAATTCTCTGGAAACACTTCATGTAGTTTAGATAAAATTTGGTTCTTGGAATTATTGGATTGTTTTTTGTATTTTAAGTGGAAAGAACGTCTATACATTTGTTCCACTAGATTCCTCAAACTTTGGTAAAAAATTTTGCCCCTTTCGTTAACCTCCAACACCACTCCAAATGAGCTAAGGAGCAATTCATTTTCATTTTCATGTTCTACTTTTTTTCTTTTCTTAGAAAAACATTCATTTTCTTAGTTGTTGGTCCCTATAGAACATTAAACAGATGTTAATTAATAGACTGTTTGACACATGTTATCTAATAATTTTAAGTATATTATTAATGAAAATTAAAAAAAAGAAACTCATATTGGATTGATAGTATTTTTTCATTCAACTGATTTGTCCTTTTGCAAATTTTCCATCAAGATTTTACGTTTTTTTGGTCCTAGATCAGAAATAACCTTATCAAGCTTCATCATTTTGTGGCTCTGCATGATATATAGTAAACAATACATATTAGTTAAACTTACATATAGTTCAAAAATAATATTTTTTATAAAGAATTTACAAAGAACTTGCCTTTTTTGTTTTTCTTGATGTGCTATCGGTATTTTTGTTACTTGATCTCTTGTCGGCCATTTATTTATGTATAGGGCTTGTACCATATCATTCATTAATATATTTTATAAATAAATCATCAAATTTTCAAGTAAAAAAAAATATATCAAGAAACCAGTGCGCTTTTAATTGTTGTACGCAGCGACCTCGGTGCGTTGTGTTCTTATCAATGCATCGCCAAAACAGTATAAAACACCGTATGATGCTCTATGTCAACAAGGAGCATTGGTGCGTTATATGTTAACCACTGCACCGATTAACACAGACAAAATAATAAAAAACGTCTAGTGTTAGTTTTTGTAGCATATGGTGTCGTGGAGGGGGCAGTGTGGCCTATTCTTATAAATTCCCCGCGCAAATAGGGGACCATTGTACGGTGCCCTCTGTTAACGAGGAGACCTAGTGCGATATATGTTACATAGTGCACTGATTAACACAAAATAAAAAATTATTTTTTCCAAACAATAAGTGCGTGGTGCGCTATAATGAAATAGCGCACTGGTGCCCTATTTTACATATGGCGCATGGATTAAAAAAATTATATTTTTAATTTTTTTTATCAAATAGTAAATGTGCGGTGCGCTGTGATAAGATAGCGCACTAGTGCGCTAGGTTACACAGGGCGCACCGATTAAAAAAATTCTATTTTTTAAAAATTCACGCAAGGGCCAACATGGATTGAGATTCGACTATGCAAGTCATCATGTGGGTTAGATGTCATAAGCCTATATATATATATATATATATATATATATATATATATATATATATATATATATATATATATAACAATACAAACCCTATAAATCTAAAATGAAAAGCCCTAATTCTAAAATCATAGAAACAGGAAGAAGCAAGGGCATAAACAAAAGAATGAAGGGTTTAGGTTAAAATGGATATTTTTTGTTTTTGGTATGTTTGTTTGTTTGTTTTTGTTTTTTTGTATTTGTTTTTTTTTTCTTTTTGAAAATGAACAGTAAATTTAAATTTTTTACTTACTGCATAAAAAATACTACAGAAAATGTAAAAAAAACAATAAGATTTAATCATGATATCGTTTGAAATTTTATGCTACAGGGTTTAAATCATCAAAGGTTCAGAATTCTAATTGTCTGAATAGTTCTGTTCAAAATTATTTCACTGCTTCACAGTGCTCTTGTGCTCTCTTGCTCCAGGTATGTCTCGTGCAAATCTATGGCTGAAATTTTTTACAAAAATAGTGAAATAATGAAAAGTGTTTAGTATTTTATTTTATTTTTTATGAAATTAGATTTTTTGAAATTATCTTTCTGGCCAATTTTTAATTTACCGTTTTTTTTTCACTTAAAAAAAAAGTTGCGCTTTTTTTATTTGCGGCTTTTCGTCACTGGTGCATCAATTAATAACACTGCATCGATGCGTCAGTTAATAACACAACACCGATGCACAATAAATAAAATGCATAGGTGAGATTATCTATACATAAGCACCGATAACAATAAGTCCATTTTTAATGCACCAAAATCACTTTTAGGTGTGTACACTAAAATTTATTGTTGATTTTGCTAAAATGTAGGGAGAAAATATCATAATTATATCAAATGGACAATTCTTCAAAATCCATCTCGTTCCATAATATTTCTCAAAATGCATCGTGGAGTTCTCCCTATCCATCTCGAGACGTAATATTTACTTCATATTTGATTTATATTTTCATTAGCTAATTGAATTTATGTTTTTTATCCATGTCAATCAACTTAATAAAATTTATAATGTATACAAATTTGCAGATTCATGCAGATTCATAATCGAGTTTAGATGCACAAAATATTCAAACAGCTCCAAAATGTTGGAAGCTCTTATCAGGAGTAGCATACCGCAAGACGCATTTGGTAGATGAAAATGGACAACCGTTTGACCCTGCCAATTGTAACAATATTGCATATTCCAGCCACAATCTCGGGACAATGATGATAATAATAATTGTTTGGTATATTAATGTAATTATTTCAACGTCAAACAAATTAATCATGCATTGCCAACGTTCTTACTAATTGATATCATAGATTTTGTACTAATCATGTTCAAATATATTTTTTGAAATGATTAGGATTCTAGTGATGATGAGCGACCTACCTACCATCTTCCATTGCACCCCATGGCAATGTCAAATTGAGATAAGGCTGAATTAAGAGAAAAAATCAGAGAGGAATGATACCAAGAATGGTTGAATCAACCACCGATTCAATTCCCACTATGTCCAAATTCACCAATTAGGAATGAATACAACAATAGTAGTTCTTCACAAGTTGGCAATGGAGGCAATAAAATAAAGGTTGGTATGGATATTTACTTAAGGGATACGAATTCCATGGAGACAATGTTGTTAGATGCATTCAAAAATGACGATCAGCTAGGGGATGATGCTCATATCGCTGACACCTTTTTCGAAAGCCTTAAATTTGTTTCCACCACCCTTCTCGTTGGACCTGTCGGCTAGTCAAAGTCTACCCAGTTGGGGACAATGATGTTAATATAAAAATTGAAAGCAAAGTTTGGCTTGTCGAATGCATGTTTCTTGGAAATTTTGAGGTAAGTTACCATAAAGTCCTCCCTTAAAAATTTGAGAAATATAATCACACAATGAAAATTTCAAATGGTCAATTTTATGAACGTTACTAATTATATCGGCATTAATGTACATTTAATATTTTCCATGATCACCAACTATAGGTTATTCAAAGATAAGGTTCTTTCGAGTGATAATGTCTTGCCCAGTAGTTGCGAAGAGGCAAAGAAATTGTTGAAAATGTTGGGTGTTGAGTACATATCATATCATGCATGTCCAAATGATTTTATTCTGTATAGAGGAGAATATGCAGACAAAGAGATATGTCTGAAATGTGGGCATGATAGGTATGATAAATAAAAAAATAAGGGTAAATCACGTGGTCCTCCTTTTAAGATATTGAGGCACATGCCTATAATAATCCCAAGGATTCAAAGGCTCTTTCGTTGCAAAGAATTAGCTATGTTGTAGGGATGCCATGAATTACACAGAAGTGAGTTGGGAGTTATGAAAATCACAACTGATTCAATAGACATGAAACATATAGAGGATACATGGCCCAAAAAATTCAAGGATGAAGTACGAAGTATACGACTCAACATAGCCATGGATGGCGTCAACCCATATTCCCTCAAGAACACCAACTAGTCTATTTGGCCTGTAGTAGTGATCAATAACAATACCCCCCCATGGTTGTCTGTGAAGAATGAACATCTTATGTTGCCTCTCATAGTCCTTGGTAGAAGACAAGTGAAGAATATGAATATCTACTTACAACCGCTAGTAGATGAATTGAAGGAATTATGGGATGGGATAAATGTATACGTTGTATCAAGACTCATCGCAACAGAGAGGAGTTTTACGTTGTATGGCATATGTGCTTACACAACACATGATTATCTAGGATTAATATTTTTCTCTGGTAAATTACATTTTTATTGATTTGTTTATATACGCAACAATATTCGTTCGCATATTATTTATTTAATTCATTGTAATTTTTCTGATCTTCATGATATTCTTTAACGTGGCATGCATATAAATTTTATACAATAATCTCGTAGGTCTTGTAACAAAAAGGTATTTTGGATGTAAATGTTATGGATCTTCTCTGAACGCTAGATGGTCCAACAACCTACAAGATCCAGTGTATGACTGCTCCATGTTATTCCTCCCAGAAGAACACCCTTACAGAAGAGCAAGATCTGCTTTCAATGGTAAATGAGAGAGAACCCAAAGGCCTCCAATAATGACACCAGCTAAATGACTTAGAGCATATGAGTGAGAGAAGTAGAAGGAGTTCATAGAAATGTTCGATTCAAATGGGGAGCCTATGTTTGATGATACAAAATTCTTCGACACCTATGTTGAGAAATTTCCCATTGGGATGAAAAGGAAATCTATCTTTTATAACCTCCCATATTGGGAGCATCTTAAGATCACCCACTTATTAGATCCCATGTATATATTTAAAAATGTTTCATCTTCTTCATGGAGGAACATATCATTGAAATAAAGTGACACATTGGATGTTAGGAAATATCTTATTACTTGAAAAAATGAAAAGAAACATTGGCCAAGATGACTAGAAAGTACAGGATTAGAGGTAGGCGTTGGTCCCTCTAATTCATGGTATTTCAAAGAAGGTGATGTCACATGAATTTTAAAAAAAGATGATATTTCTTTGGAAAAGGAAGTTATAATGGGTGTGAGGGTGCCATCTTCATATGGGTCTTCATTACGGCGCTGCTTCACCGCGGATGACCATTTGTCGGGGTTGAAATTGCATGACCATTTGAATCTTCAAAGAGTACGTATAATGTCAAAAGCATGATTTTATTATTTGTTATATTAATAAATTTTATCCCATGCAGGGATCATAAAACAAAACTAATTTTGTATATTATTACAAGTGTTTATAACTTTGCAGTTTCATTATCCTTTGTTTGTGCGTGGGTGTGCGAAACATGAATTCACTCAAGACCTAGGACGTGCCATATCTAAATTATCTGCATTTGTACGTTGGATCACGTCAAAGGAGATTCATATGGATAGCATTCCACGGTGGCGTCAATAGATATTTGAGATCGTTTGTATGTTTAAGAAGGAACTGCCGACAAGTTTCATGGACTTACAAGTTCATATTCTAATCCACATAGTAGATGACATTGAATTGGTTGGGGTGGTTTCTTGTCGTTGGATGTTCTTCTTAGAGAGGTACACGAAGAAATATAAAGGTTTTGTTCAACAAAGGGAAAAACTCGAGGGGTCTATGGAAGAGGGGTACATATCATATGAGTCTTTCTATTATGCCAGTTAGTACATCAAGCAGATCAACAACAGACCAGGTGCGGTGATTTGGGATGATGAAAGGGATGAAGAAAAAAGAGAAGGGGAGATGCTCCAAACGAATGGAAAAAAGTGCTTGATAAAGAGTAAGCGACTTATAATTTTTCAAATTTACACAAAGTAAATATTCATGTTGAACTTAGATATAATGTATATTTTGATCTCTATGTACTATATAATGTCGATTTATTTCATCAACAAATGCAGAAATTGAAGCAATCAATAATTTTTTTCTTTAAAATTCAGAAGTGACACAACCGTGGGTCACATTGTACGAACAAAAGAGGAAGATATGGGACAGTGACATGAAAGAATGAATGGTAGAAGTGTACCTTATACCGATCATTTAAAATTAAAAATGCCAAAAATATGCCCCAACAGTTGGGTTGCTGACCAAGTCAGAGAGAAATACAGTGCAACCGGTCATTTCCCACGTACTGAAGAGGATGCGCTAAACGTAGGGATTGGGTGCACCAACTTGGAAATACTATATTTAATTTATATGTACATTTGAAACTTAATAATGCACCTTTAAAATGTAATTACATCTATATTTCATATTTTAACTGTTGGGTTATTATAAGACACATGACACTATGATTTTTTAAACTTTTTTATAGGTGCATTTGTTCCCATCTACGTGGGCATATGGACACCATTTTCGCACAGAAAATGCCGATGATGGACACATAACAAAAGAATGTGGAGTGGAAGTCTAGTTCGATTAATCTAGTCGATCTAGCCACCGTGATCAAAACCTATTACGAGGGACGTTAGGTTACGTTAGAAAGATACAAGAGATCATTAAAGTGGATTTCTCTTCTTTCCAGTGTGTTATTTTTAGGTGCAAGTGGTCAGACACCTTTGATCGGAATAATGTAAAGGAAGATCACGATAGTAGGCTGATATGTATCAACTCTAGAAAGATGTGGGATGAAGCTAAGGAGCCCTATGTTTTCCCCAAACAAAGTGACCAGGTGTTTTTTTACCTAGATGTGTTGGATAGGGATTGGTGGTTCGTATTGAGACATGAACCTAGATCAAAACATATTTTTGAGAACAATAGTGTTATCATGCCAAGTGAGTTGGAAGATAATGAGGGTGATCATGAGAACCAAAAGTGATATGGTACATGTGTTATTTCATCAATATTTATACTTTTTAAGATGGGTTTTATAAATAAGATGACTTAATTACCTTATAACTTATAAAACTCTTTTTTTTCGAAAAATTATCATATGTATTTTGGATTAATTGGCAATTTGCATTGTGTTAATGTTAAAATCAATATTTCACTTAATAATTTGTAATTATGTTGATCTTAAAAATAATGTTGTACTGTATAAAGTTCTTTTTTTTTGGTATGTAAGATCATAATAAAATAATGATAATTCTAAAGTACATTAATTTATTTGCATTATTTTATAAACTTTATTATGTTACAAAAATTCATATTATTCTAGATTTATTATTTTAAAATTATTTACAATTTTACAATTTTACAAATTAATTTTTTTTAATAAAATCATTTCACATTAATACAATTAAAAATTTCACATTAATACAATTAAAAATTTACAAATATTTTACATACAATTACAATTAAAATTACAATTAGAATTACAGCTAGAATTAGAATTACAATTTTACAATTCCACATACAATTACAATTACAATTACACTTTTACTATTACAATCATTTCATGGTAATACAATTAAAATTTTACAAATTTTTTACATAGAATTAGAATTACAATTTTGCATTTTCACATACAATTACAATTACAATTTTAGAATTTTACATACAATTACAATTACAATTTTATAATTTTACATATATACCATTACAATTACAATCATTTCACATTAATACAATTAAAATTTTACAAATATTTTAAATACAATTAGAATTACAATTACAATTTTACAATTTCATATACAATTACAATTAAAATTAGAATTAGAATTAGAATTAGAATTACAATTTTACAATTTCACATAAAATTACAATTAAAATTAAAATTACAATATTTACAATTATAATTTTAGAATTTTACATACAATTACAATTACAATTTCACAATTACAATCATTTCACATTAATACAATTAAAATTTTACAAATATTTTACATACAATTACAATTAAAATTAAAATTAAAATTACAATTTTACAATTTCACATACAATTACAATTAAAATTAAAATTACAATTTTAGAATTTTACATACAATTAGAATTGCAATAACAATTTTACAATTTTACATCTATACAATTACAATTATAAATAGTATTACAATTTTACAATTTTACATACAATTAAAATTAAAATTTCAATTACAATCATGACATAATATTTAATAAATATCATGATTTAATATTAAATTAAATAAACATCACGATCATGATAACCATTGTACAAACATCATATTCGACTAAAAAGCACATTCAAATTCGCTAACATCATCTAATCATCGTCATCATGATCATCTAACAAAACACAATTAGCATTGTATAACATCATCACAACACAAACATCAAATATACATCTCATGTCAAATAACTGCTATCACATACATATCTATCTGCAAACTGCACATTAAATAGACATATCTAACATGACCTAACAATATACACATCATGATGATCACCAACATGTAAATTAAGTACAATACATGGACCATATATATATATATATATATATAATGTCAAAGATATACAACTGTAATATAAATGTCAAATATCAGCTGGTGGTACATCATCAATAGAAGTACTATTCAAGGCCTGCTCAGTCAATTGTGTAGCCTCGAAAATCTCAGATAGATGCCGATCATCACGTGGTTGCTGATTTGGTGGTGCCTCATGCTGATCAGGATCAACTGTCGGCTGCGCATGATGACTTGACATGGATGGTCTAGCCTACTCATATCATGAGTACTTTTGGATGCTGTAGGCTGTTGATCATGATGACTCGATGTGGATGATCCAGCCTGCTCATGATCATGAATGATGGATGTTGCAGGCTAAGAAGTCTGACTCGATGTGGATGGTACATCCTGCTCATGATCATGACTACTGGTCGATGCTGTAGGCTGCTCATCTGCGGCGCAAGGTGAACGATGATCACTCCCCTGATAATGATCAACAGATGATGCGTCACTTCTCGACTGTCAATGTACTGCGTCTCGACCACACCTACGTCAAAGGGCCCTCCTCAACCACGTCACTAAGCTGGTAGCTCCTACAACATGCCACATCAGGGTGAACATGTCACATGACATGCCTCTCCACATCTGTACTAGCCTACATCAGCCTGCATCTCTCTCATAGTAGTAGGCCTGACTCCCCCCTCCATAAGCAGTGCACAGAGTTGGTTGCCCAACTCCATCCTAAATCTAGTGTCAGGCCTATGCCTTGCAACAACTGGTACCGACACAACATGAGGACCAGGTCTGCTGGCACTGGGCGGTTGATCCTTGGCATCTTCCATCTGCTGATTGTCATCAGGATCCACACTTGGATCATTTGGTGGTGGTGGCATCTCATCGCCATTAAATGACCCAATGTCTACAAAATATATATAAGTACACAACAATAATTAGACAATTTCATTAAACAGTTTAATAAAAACAAGTTAAAGAACATGTTAGAATAAATTTAAATAAAACAATAATATTACCTCTATCATCCAGTGGTTCATCATCTATGAAGAGGATGTTGGCACACCCTTGCCAATCCAAACCAACATACAAAAGGGGACCAGAATGAAGGGATGCTCATCAACACTGGCTAGCAACTCTAGTGCATCATGCGATATCCTTGCGGAAAACTATGACTCGTCCCTCTTGGGCATCATCTGTCCCCACATCTGCAACCGTACATGCAACATCATCCTACGAGGCTGCCAAACAAAAGTAGGCCTCGTCTTTGGAAACCCCTTAAAAAGTAAACAAAATAGCTTTGAAGCAAAAGGGAAGTTCACCCTCCCTTGTTCCTGAGCACGATATCTATCTATACAGAACTACTGCAAAAAAATGATAGACCACCTCACAACTCATGGCGCCTGTAATAAAGAATCAACATAAAATATAAGCGAGCAACTAATGCATTTCCCATCACTGGTGTGGTGTGCGATGGTAGAAATTAGTAGTGAGATGCACCTCATCTCCTCTCCACCAAATGAAGCAATATGTAATTGACCTCCGGAGACCTAAAAATCTAGAGGAAACAATATATCTGTGCTAATGTATCTTTGGGAGTACACCAACTGACTCCCTGATACATAGTCAACGGGGACCTCTAGGAACGAGGGCCTATCGGGGACCACCCTGATAGGCCAGTAATGAAATAGATGTCATCCTCAGTGGGTGCATACCACTAGTTAGGACCAACCCAGAAAGCCTGTCGGTGGGCATTCCACCTGTGGATAAGCTATCGCAAAAACCCACTATGCCCCTTTAGGGATGTAGCCTCCTCATAGAACTTGAGGAGGTATATCTCCCTTATGAGCCCCTGGGTGGCTGCTGTAATAGGGTGAGGGTAAGTATCTCTCTCCCTCTCTCGTTCCTCCCATAAGCGAACCACGTTATACTGGTCCGCTTGTTTTTGCTGTTGTTCCCTCCTCTCCTTTGACGTTGCTGAATTATTGAAATATTAAATACAATTTTTTTATTATATGAGACATGTATTTAGGAATACACACACACACACACACACACACACATATATAAATAGTCAGTGCGCCACAAAAAATAGACATGCACCGGTAACGGTGTGCCTTTTTTTTGTTGCACATCGGAGGCGGTGCAGCTGGAAATTTTCAGCGCACCGCCCTCCTGACATCACTACATAGTCAACAGTGTGGCAATTTACATGAGCGCACCATTGAATATGTCCATTTTGGGAAGGCAGTGCACTAACAAATTTACCTGCTCTGGGGCAGATATTTCCGTCAACGCACCACATTCCTGCAATTCGACATGGTCAATCGTGCGGCCGAGTAACCAATAGCACCGCAAATTATTTAATTTTAAAAAAGCATGGTGCGCCATTTCGGTACCACCCCAAAACCGGTGTGGATAACATTAGCACCAATCATAGTGCGAGCCGAACGGATCAAGCGCACTGCACGAGATATTTATTATTATTATTTTAAATAAGGTGAATTTTAAGTTATTCTAGAAAACTAATCCACTAAAAGGTTTAATTATGGAAGAACAAGTAAAATACTTGTACATTTGGCCGTTGAGGAGGCATATTGGATGTAGAATTTGCAAAACTAAATTTTCCCACTGTTTTGCAAAATTCGAAATGGAGATGGTGGGGAATGGACAATAGCAGTGCGTGCAATGGGAGTATTGATAGCAGGGCGCCTCACACATGGTAAATTTGCACCGGTGCTTGAGAGCTTTGGAGCATTGAAAAGTGAAAAATGAGGATTTTTGGCCGTAATTTTTTTTTTTAAACCCTGTTCCGGTGCGTGGGTTTTATAGGCATACCGAGCAGTTTCTTAAAACCGCATCGGGCTATTTCAGTTTTTGTGCGGAGTTTTAGGATGCATCGGTGTGGAATATTTATAGAGAACTGGTGCACTATAGTAATTAGACGCATCGGGAGGGTTTGTACCAAGCACACGGTGTCCCGTTGTGCCAATTTTTTGCACGCACCAGTGCTTTCTTTATTGGAATGTACCAGTGTAGTTTAGGATGATAAACACACCGGGAAAAAAACATCCGCAAAAGCCTCCACCCGCCAAACTCCTCTAGTAACCTTCTCTACAAACGTATGTCTGGGATATTTTTATAAGGGGTTCCTCAAACACATCCGCTAGAGGGTATTTTCATTGTAGTGCATGCATGTATGAGCCAGAGAATCCCATCTCCACATGCACCTTCATTTTAGATTGATGTCGTAACATCCGCTGCTGCCCAAGCTATTCGACACTTAATGATTCAATTCCTTCCCCCCCATATCATGTATATGATATTCAAAAACAAATGAATTCCTTCATCCAGAGACTTCAAGCCCATATTTCTCCCCCCAAGTAATACACCATCAAGACCATAAACGCCTGCAAAATTTGTGGACCAGTAAAATACCCATCTAAAGTATCTTGTTCAATTCAAGAGAAATCCACTTGGGATTTTGTAATAGCCAAATAGGTGTTAAATACATTGGGCGTTATTTCTGAAAGCTCCTTCCAAGCATTAGCATATTCAGTGAAAATACAGAGTTTCATAAAAAACATATACCCATATTTTTCTTTTGAGATATTAAAAAATGCTTCCTTCAGTTTCTTCCTCACCCTCTGACACTTCTGCTAACATCAGCATTAGGGATATTTAGGGCACAACAATATCTTAGTTTAAATTTTAATAATTCATTGTATTTCAACGATAATGCGGGAAGGTTTTGCAAATATTGGAGATATTCTAATATTGGTATATTTTGATCGTGGTCTAGCATGATGGTGATGGCTGCCTAGATTTGTGTTGTGGTCATTCTCTTAGTTGTTTTTTTTTTATATCTTTTCTCTTAGTTATACAAAGTGTTGGAGTACGTGAGTGTAAATATGAGAGATGAAATTTTTTGGGTGATTATGTTTCATAGTTTTTTTTATGTGTGGTAGAATTTGAAAACATAAGCATCTCACTAAGTAAAAATCAGAGATAAATGAATTAAATTAAATTTTTTTTTTTTTCTAAGTAAAATTGATCTATTAACAAAGGGATAATATTACAACGTGACCGTAGTAAAAAACTGCTGCCTTGGAGGCAGAATTTTGAAGAAAAAACAGAGATGGAGACTACCCATTATCAGGGAAACCAGTTTGAAAAGATTGCCATGACCCATGCAGGGGAGCATAATGAGATTTTTCAGTGTTTTCTTTGAGCCAAAAATAAGCAAAAATATGCCAAAAAACTCCATAACCATCAGCACTGAAATAAACCCAATAGTTTGGGCAGCAGGAACAGAAAACAACCTTGCAGCAAACCAGCTAATCATCTGGAGGCTCCTCCATGATACGACACCAGCTAGAGGCGAGCATATCTCGGGCGAGCGCTTCTTCAGAAGCCGAGGGACCAGGATCAGCTGGGACCATGACCTCATCAGGAACAAAGCTCGCAGGGACCACTGGAGACTGCAACGAATCTCTGTCGCTTCCCAAATGGATATTCGAGTTCTGGGCAGTTTCCGGTTCAGGACCTGCAGGCTGCATACTGGACTCCCCAAGCAGGCTTTCCTTAAGAAAAACCACCGAGAAAATAGCAGTGATCCTAGGGCGGGTGAGGGAGCTATTGAAGATAAAACGCGCAGAGCCTGTAGTGGGAGCAGAGGAGGCCGGAGGACAAGGCGCATGGGAACTCCATCTCTGGCGAAAGTCTGGAAGGCGCCCCCTCCCATTTCGAGTCCGGGGGTAATTGCCAGTTCCAAAGCCACTGGAGAGAGAAGGCGTTACCGAGTAGGGGCTGGAATGTTCACTTGAGGGGTGACCCCTGGAGCGACCTCTTCAGCTCCGCATTTGGTGGCGCAGCCGAGGCATTGTGGGGAGAAACTGAGACCAGAGAACAGCAAAGACGGAGGAAAAAGACTTCAAAAGGAGACCTGAGACCTGAAAGAAGCAACAGGGGATCAGAGGAGGCAAAGCATCACGCTGCACAGAACGCAAATCCAACCGAAAGACCCTCTCCCAGCGCTGAAGAAAACGACAGATGACACCAATGCATAATAGAGTGAAATCCAAGACCAGGTGACATATAACCCGGCGTAAATGATACCAATCCCCCGAATGCACAGCGCCAACCCGCGCAATAACCATCCTTCTCACGCAAGGAAGATCTTCCCTCATAACTGCATCCTTGATGTGAATCGAGCCGAAGCATGCGAGGGCAGGAGCCAGCTCTGTGGATGTCGAGTGAAATCTAAAGTTTTCTGAGCCCATGGCTTTGGTATGAGCGGTGTTTAAATGTTGCAGGTCATCACACAGAGGGTGATTTAACTTCATGTACTGGACAGGCGGGTGTCGGCATGCTTCACCGCACCTTTCTCCCATCTCATTAGAACTCCACTTGTACACCCGCATCCGGGATAAATTAAATTATTTTTAATATTAGTAAATAAATTATAATTGTTTTATTTTAAAGTAAGTGTTAGACGTTAATAGGTCATGTTAAATTTCCATGAACAAAACTTATATTTGAGAATATGGGAATTTATTATGTTTTTCATAATAAAAATAGGTATCATGGCCTTTACTATGGCCAAGGAAGGAGATAAACAAAAAGGGACTTAAGTCCTAAATAATCAGTGGCCATTAAAAGGGCTTCAAATCACCACATTAACTATATTCTCTAAGGAATATTTTTTGGCCTCTATGAGGGATGTGTCTTCCATTCAAACGTTTTCACACAACGATTGGGTCTTGGAGCCTCATCATTGGACCTTAATGAATATTCTACGTATATGGATTCAGAGACCCATTTATCTCTAATTTTAACATTATAGATGGATTCAGAGACCCTTGCAGTGAAATGTAACACTTCAGTATCAAAATTGCAATTTTCCATTTCCGGAGTGACACAATTAAAAATTACTAACATAAATAACTAATTCATATACTTCTTGTACTTGTTATTTGGTCATATTTTTATTATTGGACTATATCATTATTAATTTTGTCACTTATTATCTAGTCATATATTTTAGTCCTAGACTAAATTGATCATTTAATTTAGTTGCTTTTAGTTTAGTCACTTATTATCTAGTCATATATTGTATCCCTAGACTAAATTAGTCATTTAATTTAGTAAGTTTTAGTTCGGTCGCTTAAAATTGCTCAAATTTAGTAGTAATTCACTTGAAATAATTGTGGTGACTAACATTTGTAGTCACCTAGTCACTAATTTCATCATTTTCTACTAGTGATTGTCCTACGCATATTCATGAGAGAAAAAACTAAGCAATAACATCCATCATACCAAAACATCATAAGAAACAACAAATAATTATCCTCATCATAGGTGAGAAACATATCAGCAATGAGGCATAATCAGTAAATTAGTGAGCAACAAAACAAGTATACTCCACATATGAACACCCATCATCATAACTCTTCCATCCAACCACACGTTAGAAACAATATAAATAATTATCTCTCAACCATGTAAATGCATATTATAGGCAACAACATATTCTCTCCATGCAGCTACAACACATGATCCATCCATCTAATATATATCAACGACATGCATGATTCATTTAGAAATGAAAACAAAAGGAATAATATGTATTGTCCAGATGAACTATCTCTAGTGCATCATCTGATATACATGGGAGAAAACATATGCATGAAAACACATGGATATGATCTAGTAATGAAAACACTAATAACACACCTAATTTTCCATGCAACCATACTATCTCATCCAACATGCAATTTGTGGTAGGAGCACGAAAAAGCTTCATGAACACAATGTGAACACATTCCAAATCCATTTGGAAGAACAAATTCTCCACTACTTGTGTGAACCCAAATCAAACCTAGACAATGCACATAAGAATACCTATATGGCTTCCATAACACCATTATCATCAATATTTACCGAAACATATAGCTTTTCCAAAAATATCAACAAATGTACATGGTTTCTCCAACTAAAAGCATAGTGGAATATAAATAGAGCAAAAATGAAAATAATGCTTCAAGCCTCAGTGACTCCCCCTGAACACACGTATCTCTAGAAATGTAGCTTTTTCTTCTAATACTCTTTCCCATATGGCTGCATAATTAAGAATTTACATGCAACTCATAATGCAACCATATGCTCCCCCTGTGACAATGTAGGCCTCATTTTTTGGTGGAAGATCATTCTTGTTATTTTCTCCTCCATACTTTTATCTTTTGATCATTCTTCTTCTTATGCAGTTGGCCTTCCATATTCTCCTCTCTCTAGTTGGATCTCCTAAAATACATTGGAAACTTGCAATCATTGGCCATATGGCCAATATTATCACACACAAAACATCTAATGTGACCAAGAAATAAAGCAATAGTCTTATGTCTTCTATTGGTATAATTTTCATTCCTTGCATGTGCCCTATATTCAATAACCCTATGGAAAGCTAAACAACAACCATACAATGGACTATTATACCTGACAGATGGAGATATTATTTGCATTCATTATTGATGTATCTTCTCCTTTGGCTGCTCCTTTTGACAAGATCGATTTTTCTATCCATTTCGACAACTTGCTGCTATGTTTCCATGAACACCACAATTGTATCATTTCCCAATTCTATTCCTATTATTTGGTATTCTTCTATTTTTTTGTTTCTTCTTGCATGAATAATGGTTCTTATTATTTTTGTTGAAACCAGATGCCTTAATTTTTTTTTTTCTTATGGAAGATTGAGCACTAGTTTTGAACCTCTCTAATTCTTCTCCTATAGAAATTTCTTCACCCTTCAAATTCTGGAATTTATCCTCCAACTCCTTGTTTAATTGTGTAGCTTGGGAGGAACTCCAAGCCCTAGGGTTTAGAGGGAAAAGCACCACAAGTGTAACTTGTAGGCTTGGAACCCAAGTGTGGGGTTTTCCACCTATAGATGTTTGGGCCAAAACCATGATGGATTTGTGACACGTGATGGATAAGGATGATAGTCCTCAACGAGATGATTCCATTTTCCCTCCATTTTCCCAAACTTCAGCTTGAAAACCAGGCAATAATGAATAGATAGAGAGGAAAAGTATCTCTAATTATAAGAAATAGGATACACATGAAAATCTGTAAAAGGGCTAAAACAAAGGTTTCTCAAATAATAAGAACCACCAAACAAATTCCTAATAACAATAATGAAAAATTGAATGCTAAATGTAATGTTATATTTTTGAGATATTTTCTTCCGATAGTTGTTCCTCTTCAACATCAAAATCGACATAGATTGTTCTACATATATTCATGAGACCAATGAGGCAAAATTAGATTAAATTTGACCAATTATTAAATTTAATTGCACCAAAAAATAATATTAAAATTGATTGCATGAATACTTGAATGAGCTCCTCTTGGTTTCGAGAATAAATTATTGGTGTAGTTTAATCTTGGATCAAACCTCCCTCCACTCGACGAAGCAACAACAAAGTCAACATTGCCCTTATTGTTGCTCTGTTGGATCTCAGAGTTTTACTCCAATATTTTCCAAATATTAATTTATTCTCTACTGAACAGGGCCAACCACGTGAAGGTGGAAGCTCTCATGGCCCCTCCGGGCCCCTCACATCACTCTCAATTCCCAGTACCAATCTATATACTAGGAAATATTTGAAAGAAAGATATTAAGATACATCATAAACAAAGAAATATATAGTAAAAATTCATTCATTCATTCGCAAAGTTTAAAAAATATTTGATCTCAACATGATTTATAATAAATTGTATGCTATACATAATATGAAACAAGGCTGTTCTAATTAAATTACAAGTACATTAAATTATTCTTCAATTTCTTGAAATTTTTGATGTATGAAGCAAGGATGTCATCCCATTCAGCTATAAGATGTCTTTCTCCCAACCTGGTGAAATATCTATGCTGTTGTAAGGGAGACAGAGCATCAACTGCAATAAGAATAAAATGTTAAATTTTGTTATAGTAATTATTAATACAAGTTTTTTTATTAATAAAAAGGTAGTAGAGTGTTTATTACTTGCTTCAGTAGTAGAGGGAAGCGATATAATTTTGGATGTGGTCATATGTTCCTCCTCTTGTCTGGCCTCATCCTATACATACTCTAGAGTAGAACTAATAAGATTTACAATTAATACACCATTTGCATTTAAATATTTCTAATTCTAATCCATACTAAAAAAATTATTATTCACATGAAATACCTCCAGAATCGAGCTGACCATCAGTTTCAATTTTCACTCCATTGTCACTATGCTCATGTCTTCCATCTTTACTTGGGACATCTGTATTTACACTGTCTCCCTGCTTTTTACAATCAAGCACATTAATTTATGAAAAAAAATAAAAACCAATAGATATTATACAAGTATTAATTTATAAATTCTCTTCGTTGCTTTTATTTACCTCAGTCTCAGGTGGGGGATCATAACTAGTACCTAAAAGACCATGTGCTTGTCCTATGTTCAACAACAACTTGATATCTATGCTTTAAGCAAGCTTGAGGTTTTCCTCCATGGGAGTTTCATTGATTTGTTCACCCTTTAGTTTTGCATGACAACATGAATATTTTTTCTTCTGCAATATTAAATTAAAATTATTAAGAATCTAAAATTTGGATGATTTTTTTTTTTTTTTTTTAATTTTATTATTATTATTATTTTTTTTTATACTTACAATTTTTTGTGGGCCAGTTTTGAGTAACCCCCCAGGGCCAAGATGATGTTCGCAATGTTTTTTTATTTTTTCCTTCGTGGATTTAGATGTATCTGGGAGCCTATATTTATGGTATTGATAAGATTAATTACATGTCGTAATATTAATGATAAAGCATCATAATTACATTAATAAAAGTGCCTCATACCTTCTTGGTTTGGGTGGTGTCTTCCCTTCTTTCTGAAGTTTTTTCTCCTTTGCATATCCTATGAGGGCTTTCTGCTCACTTTCTGAAATTTCTGGAGGGAGTTCATACTTAGGGTTGTTTTGCAAATGAACCCTATATTCGTCTTGCAGATATTTTAAATATAGGTTTGCCTTCGCGGTAACTCCACTTTTGTTGAAGGTACCATCTCTGAACAGGCCAACCAACTTGTTGATAAGTTCTTCCTTTAATTTTGAATTTTGTGAATTCTAGCTTGTGCGAATGGTGGGCCCAAAGAGTTTCAAGGCTGCCTCATTCAAGCACATATAGAAGGTATCGTTTCCTGCAAAACGATATTATCATTACTTGAAAATAATGACACTCTATACATAAATTTCAATTAGATCATACTTAATATGTAAAAAACTTCTTAAATACCTGGAAGCTTTTCTAATTTCATGGGAACATGGTCATCATCTAACAAGAATGTAAATGGTAGTGTTCCCATGCTAGTAAATCGAGTAGACCGATGAAATCTTGCTTGAATAGATGTGATGGAATCATCCTGTGCACATCCTTCTATGTGTTATTCAATGGGTGCAGATAATGGTGTGTCACCCTATTTGAGAGTTGCATTAACAATCAGTGTGTTCAGTGTGTCACTCAAAAGCGGAGCAAAGGTGCTACTACCAACATTGACCCCCATAGTCTCACCATGAGGATCAAACTCCCTAAAAAAACCATGTAAAATAAAGACTTCTTTTATGAAGGATGAGAAAATTAAAAACATAAATAAAGAAATGGGAAAATTAAATGAGTTTCTTACCCCATGTTGACGGATTTGGGTCATCACGGTTCTGATTTGGTCTCTTATATCTTCTGTTTGTGGCTCAACCATAATTAAAAAATTGAGTCTCTTGTTTAATTTTATAAGAAGCCTCTTGAATATTTGTATCAGATCGGTCGACATATAAATCTATTCTTCAGTAAGCACTTCCTCAGGAGCATCTGTGGATTGGTTTGAGGATGATTCCTTCCCCTTGTCACCTTGTTGATCAAATATGTGGTAGTTGGTTAAATATTATTTAGGGATAGAAATTATAAATTTCGATCTTGTTTTTTTCCTCATTTGAAGAGGAAGAGAAGTTAGCTCTATTTTGTATATATGTGATGGCATTTTGATGTGTAAATGGAGATTCATTAATTTTGAAATAAATAGAAAATTTCTTGTTGTGCTAACTCGCTATGTCTCTAAGAGAATCGATGTGAGTTCTCTGTGATTGTTGGACAACGAGTTGTGAGTGAAATATCTTTGAATATGCATATCATTCTATGGGACACAATCCTAAAATAAAGTCTTGATGGTTCTTGGACTCATACTCTAATTAGGTATATGATGGAATTATAAAAATAAATTTACAGCCAATGATTCCCCATGTTGAATATCAAGCATATCGACATTAACATTAGGCCATAACACAGGTAGAGCATAAAATTCAAAATGAACTTGATAAGTTTTAATAATATTTGATAATCCTTGGCCAAGTAAGTGTACTAATTGACCTTAAGTAAAATCTAACACAAGATGAATCACCTTCTTCATATGATTGAGTCATTATTGTGTGGTGGCTTCCATGAGAAATTTGAAAATCAATTATGTGCATTGTATCCTTGTCATTAAATGCTTTTGTAATGGCAAAATTTTAAGATATATAACCAAATTTAATATAAGGGAAAATTTCATATATATTTTCATGTAATAGAGGATCTCAACACTGGTAGGCTCCTCGCTTTTTAAGGTTTTGTAAATATGTCCTTCAGAAAAATTGTGACCATGCTAAAAAAAAATATGCTACCATATATACATCTAACTTGATCACACTTGATATAAACACATTGGGAGGTGGATTGATGTAACCATGAAATTCTCAAGTGAAAAATAATGAAACCAACATGCATAACATTGGTTTGGAGCTACATGTTAAACATATTAATAATATCACTTTTTATCAATGAGAGTAGAATCACAAAGTTTTTCAAAATCATTTTTCATAAGTTTTTCAAAATCCTGCTCCCTCTGAACTAGAGCAATCTACTCTTTCTGAATCTAGAAACTCGACCTCATATGTGCTATGGCTACCATATAAAGCTCTACTAAATTCATATGAGTATCTCATCTCTTCCAGCTGGGTCCATTCCCACCAAGTGGGTCTGCTAAGGCGGTCCTCTTGCCTACTAAAAAATGATGCATAACTAGCTCTATGTCCCTCTCGAACTAGAGGTAGACCCCATAATCGGTACAATTTTCCCTCTCTGATCCCTAGTATGATGGATTCATCAGAAAAACAACTCCCTCTGGCCATAAATGTATTGACTCTCCTCTGAACTCAATTGTATAGCCTTGATCCTCCAAGGCTAAAATGGAGAGCACATTCACTCTCAAGAGAGGAACATATAGAACATTATGAAAGGCTAAAGTCCATCCTGATTCTAACTCAAAGACAATTGAACGCTCTCTTGTATCAAATTTTCCTTTAGTGTGGATCCCACACCTCACCAAGCATCCAGTAGCTACTGAGCCAGGTGGTTGATATAGATCACACTCCCTTGTCACATGGCATGTGGCACCACTATCTAGATACCAGCCATCTCTGGAAATGTCCTCTCAATCCAGGACTGAGACATACTCTTTCTTTAACAATGTGGAGAATTTATTGGTGATTTGTGGCTCATCCTCCACTGTAGCCTCTTTCAGAACAAAGATTTTCTCTCATGCTTGGCCTGAAATAGTGAAATAGTGTAATGTGAAATAGTGAAATATGTTTGTCAAGAAAAAATCAATAGGTTTATTTAAGTGCGAAGGCTAGGTCTTATGTAGCTATAGAACTGAAAATATTTGTGGTTGGTTGTCTGTAAATATAGAAGGATTGGGAAATGGAGTCAAAATATGCAGTTTAAGATCAAATGAGAGGAATGGTCATACAACTAAGGAAGAAAAGGCAAGGTCTTTGGTGCCTATCAGAAAAAGTAATTGATTTATCAGTTTGAGAAGAAGGAGAAGGATGATCTGCTATATCATGAGCATCTATCAAGGATGAATTCCTAATATAGCTTTAGGAGAATGGATTGTATTTGAAACAAAGTACTTATCAAGAGTGAATTCTGACACATAAAAAATCTATTTGATAAGGGAAATAGTTAAAACAAATTATAATTGATTTCTTAACATTAGATGAAGCTTAATTATAAACTTAAATCTTAAGGATCTAAAGATAATTTGAGAAGATGAACAAAACACAGTAAACTCACATGAGAAAAGAGACACATTCAAGACACCAAATACTTGAATCTTTGGTAAAGCTTGTATATCGTACTTCTGCAACCGAATAGATGAAAAAAATAAAATATAAAAAGTGTTAGGATTGAATGTGAATAGATGAAAAAAATAAAAAATAACAAAATTGTTAGGATTTTATATGAAAATAAAGTAATGAATATAAGATAATGTTAGGATTAGATGATAAAAGAAAACAAAGAAAAAAATAAAATGAAAATTTTAGGCGTAGTCAAAATAAATAAAAGAAAAAAAAATCTTTGTTTCAAATAAAATAAAAAGAGAAAAAAGCATGCCACTTAAAATTTCGCTTAAGTCAAAAGCAATAAAAGAATAAAAATTGATTTGTTTCAAATAAAATAAAAAGGGAAAAAGCACACCACTTGAAATGCCGCTTAAAAAATAATTTAGAATAAAGTATGTTTTATAGTAATAATCATATTTTTATATGGTTAATCCATTATGTAATAAAGTGACATGTTATTGGCACGTTTAATAAAAATTTTTCATATTTGAAGGGTCGAGATCTAATGCAATCATATCGATGACGTGCATGCAAACCCACACCCCCAGTGTATCCGAACTTTATCCGCCGGGGGCGGGCGGGTAAATTCGTAAATCAAAACTACCTTTTCTACGTGTCATCTTACCATTGAGTCTGCACCCCACCCCCTTAAATTCCACTTACCATCCCTCCCCCCCTCTAGGTAGGCTCCAAAACCTCCCTTTAACCATTTGACTACTTCCATCGTCTCATCATCATTCATACATCATTCCATTTATCCAATGATAAAATGCCATATATCTCCCAATTACCCGTTACCATTTATTGTTACATACCTGTTAACCGTAATGTCTTCGCATTAAATCCTCCCATGCCTATCAAAATTTGTTATTATCATATTTAAACTCTGCACTTTCACTCTAATTCAAAACCTTTCACTGTTTTATTTTCATCACTTTTTCCGAGCTATTCGAAACTGTAAGAAAAACACAAAGGCAACATCTGCACTAGTTCAATTGTCTTCAGAGTACCTGTACTCCCTTATTGAGTTATTTTTTAACAGGTATTTACAAACATCCACTGCCCTTTCATTTCAATGGCTCCTAAAGGAATATATACATCCAAGGATACCTTAATACCACCTCCAGATATTAAATTAGATCATCAACATTTAATATAACATTTCTGTCAGATATCTAAGATCAATTGTGAATTTGATCTTCATTAAATTCACAATTGGCTCCATCAAAAACACCTCGACAATAGTGACGTAGTCGGCCTCTGGAATTCAACATTACCCCAATATATTTTCCCTTAGGTGCCATATTTTCCTGAATTTGTTACCTCCTATCAACTTCATTACATAAACATTCAAAGAGTTGTAGGTTCGTAGAATGGAGAAACCCTATTCTACATCAATGCCCATGCAATTTATGCAAAAGCTCCAAATCAAGGATGACCCCCTCGCAAAACCCTTCTACCCAGATTTTCTTATATAAATATACAACAAGCTGGACTTTATACAAAGAGCATAGGTTTTTGAAACCTTTCTTTCAAATGATGTCCCAATACCTAAAACCAATCCTCCATATTCAATCTCCATTTTCTCTAAAATGACTAAAACAATTGTCTCCATTATCTCTTATATTATGGGCTATAATTCAGACTAGTGGATTGATGAGCATATCTTTCCTTTTCTTCCATTTTTTCAAGTGGACGAAATCCAAAAATTATCTTTTGTTATGGTGAATTTATAAGAGAGAGGATCCATGAGCAGTTTGTTAATTTATCAAAAGGAGGAGTTTTCAGATATGCCTCGGTCCATGTGTATCTATTTATTTATTATTAATCAGAGAAATTCCATTTTCAACTACAGAAGATGGATGATCAAGACAATCCTTTATCAGTAATTCACTAGACCCCTCTGGTCAGGAAGGAAAACACAAAATTCTATTTCAGTCAGTTTGTAGATCATTTTTTGCATGTGGCAGTGATATTATTGAACAACAATACACAACCAAGGATAGATTCAGAGATAAAGAGGATTTTACACCTCAGTGAGAAAAACAAAAAGGGTGACTGGTACCTATATCAAAGCTACTCAGAAACTAGAATTTATGGTTGTGAATTAGCCCCCTACAAGATTCCTAAGTATGTGCCCATAAGGATATTTCATTTGGAATTCGTCATAAAAATGATAAACATGGATCAGATGCATTTTCAGGTAGCCAAGAAGAAATACCATTTCAAATTAAAAACATAAGTTGGCCCTTTCATATGCAATACAAGGGCAGCAGGACAATATGCAAACAATATCCAAAGGAGTATGAATTTTAAGCACAATTTTACTTGGTCTTATGACCCTTTTGGAATTTTTTCAAAGATGAGGATAGAGTAGAAATATACCCCTTATATTCATACATCCATACCATAGCTCGAACATTTCATGAACCAGGAGGAATGGCAAGAAAATACTCTCCAAGAGGTTGAAGAGAAAAATTTGTCATCTTCACAAACAGGAAAAGGGAGAGAAAAGGCCAAGGTAAACCAGTTCCCCTTCAAAATCAAAATTTATAGTCAGAGATTTCATTGTATATAATAAGAAACGAAGGCAAACAAGTGAGGAAGACAGCGAACATGAAAATACCGAACAAATGCACCAAATTTTTCTTTCTGGAGCATGTGCTCCATCAGTTTTTGGGAGACAAGATAGTATGACACCATCTCCAACAATTCCAAGGACCCCAATGACTGCATTTACACCTATTTCATCACCAGCAAGAGAATTTGGGCAAAGCAGTAAAAAAGAGCCCAACATTTTTGTTGCTTATCAAGAAATCAAAAGAAGGAATCTAGCCCTTAAATTTTCTACATTTTCTCAATTTTGGAAACAGACGAAACATTATCAATATAGGGTTTTATCAGCCTTTGATTCCGAAGAAGGAAAAATGAATATTTCTTTTCTAGAGCCTTAGGTTCCTCAGCCTTGGACAACAAATGACTACAAACAATCAATCTTTGAATTTGACACAAAAACTATTCATCCTATAGATCAGATGAACCTTCACAAGCAATCAGGTGAAATGATCTTCAGTACTTTAAATACTTCTTCCATGAAAAATGCTAAGCTCCAAACCACAGTGCAAAATATTCAGACTCAACTAAAGTTAGAGAAAATTTCTTCTCTAGCTAAAGATACCAAGATAAAATATTTAGAGGAGCTAGTGATAAAATTGGGATATGATCCCAAAGACATCAAAGCTGCAGAAGAATTAATTAAATCAAAGAATGCAGATATAGCAGCCCTAATAAAGCAACTAAAACTCCCAACAATAGAAGATACACAGGCTAAAGAGTTGGGGGAGCATGAGAAAGAAAAGGAGGATTTGTTCAATATTACCATTGAGAAGAATGAAAAAATCTCCAATATGGAAAAGGATATTGAAAAAATCCTTAAAGAGAAAGAGGAGGTTGCTCCAGTACAATCCACTCCATTAGCCACAATTCCAATAACAGGTACAACAACAAGGAAGGTATATTTTTTAGCAATAATAGTATAGTAGTCTACTACAACAACAATAGAATTAACTAAAGCCATGGATTATCTAGCCATCAAGGTTAAAGAAATTGAAAAGCTTACAGAAAAGTGTGATAAATTGTAGGAAAAAAAATCAAATCAAATGGTGCTTATTTATCAAAATTGCAGAAAACTCATAAGCTTGCACAAAGATTTCAATATTTACAGAATCAAAATATCATGGCTAGCACCATTTCTCAAGCTAAAGAAAGTATTTGGATTCAGATAAATGAAGAAAAATCTCACATATGGCGATCTATTCAAATCATATTCGAACAAGGTGAACTTCTTGCTAGATCTAACATTTTGATTGCAGAGGTAAAGATAGAAATTGATACTAAGCCTAGTGATAAATTAGCTATTATCAAAATCTTGAATTTTAAGAATAAAGAGGAATTAGAAGAATTGGATATTCAACACATAACTAACAGTATTCTGGAAGTAAGGAAATTTCTTACTATGAAAAATCGTATGTTACAATTTGAGAACAAGTGTGAAAATTTATAGAATATTATGCAAATATTTCACAAAAAGTTTAATGTGTTACATCAGAAAGGTCTTCCTAGATTGCAAGGTATGGGGGATGAATTAGTTCAACTTGAAGATTATCGAACAAAGTTGTGTGAAATTTTTCAGAGACAGGTCAAAGTTTGCAAAGGTTACAGGAAGCATTACAGGCAAGGCATTCATGGAAGGATTCATCTTGGATTTAGCAATCAGACATGAAATTGCTCATCTACTTTTAGCTAAACCAACCTTTGAAAGATACACAAAAGTTGATGAAATTTAAAGAAAGATAAGTACATTTTCATTTCCATATCAAAGTAAATGGGAAAAGTTATGTGGATTGCTAGAATGACCAGATCACATACCCAGAGCAACTTCAGCCAACAAGGACTCCTATTTATATAGTCTCATCACTAGAAATCCTAAAATTTAGAGACAACACCTCAATTCAGTTTCAAATTTACTAAATTTTTTCAATTTTGTTCAGTAAATAGTTTGAGATATTTCCACAAAGATATAGATATTTGAATCAAATATTTTTGAGAAAATTTATACAAATAATTCCATAAACAAATTTTAAATGGTTGAACCCTTGGATGATCACTTGAAAAGAAGAATTGTGTGAGATGAGATAATTGATCATTAATGAAAGGATTCTGGATTTGTTTCAAATATATTTTCTTCATGTGAGTTGTTATCACTCCACTAGATCTCCGAGGTTGAGAAGAGACCAATAAAGGTACCCACAGACCAAGCTCTTGCCAAGTAGCTAGGCCTACTAGGTAGGAGAGGAATATCTCCAAGGGATCACAGCCAAGAGGGCTCGATCAATTAGGTTTTAGGCTAGGTATAGTATCACAGGGGTTTTTATTGGTTTATTTGGGTGCTGGATGAGTAAAATAGGTCAAAGAGGAAACTAGGTCAAGGAAAAAGGACCAGCAACTGCAGACATCTAATGGGGTGAGGTAGGTAGGTACTTTAAGACTTTAAGGAGGTTTTACGGAGTGAATTAGACTGGTGAGGTGCTAAAAAGAGCATGACATACATGAATTAATTTTAAACTCAAGAAATGAAACACAAGTATGACAATTCTCCCAAAATAGAGCATTAAAAATTAATTATGCTTATCTCACTTAAGAATCAACACATTATATAAGTGGCATGATCATGGAAAATACAAAACATTCAAACATATGTAAATAGAAGAAAGAACTATGTCAAAATACATTACCACAAGAATCCCATGAAAATAGCTACAACTATGTCAATAAAGTCCTGCCAAAACTCTAATACAATAGTGTTCTCCTATCAATACAACAACATCGAACCCCTGCAATGAGAAAGGAGGTGGAAGATATAGGAAAAAAATGATTCTCCCCAGCTCAGGGATTGAATCCCTGACTTGAGGAACTAATCCCCAAAATACTGAACTGAAAACCCAAAGACTAAGGAGGGCAACAAACTCATCCCTATCTTTGGTGAAACTAGTTCATCTTATCCAAAAATCCACTTTTACCTAATATATTTACCCTCTAATAACTAAAAGTAACTTAATCACATTTACATCATCAAATTACATCAGTAAAATTTCATGACTTATTTGACCAAACTAAGAAAATATGGAAATTTTGGAAAAGATCTACAAACTAGCAAAAGCTCAACGCCTTTGGCAGGAGCGCAACAACTGAAGCAGGAGCGCAATGCCAACTTCAAGGTTGAATTTGAGGGACTTCCTGAAGTCCAAATTGATCTCATGATAGTTCATTGGAAAGAGGTTCCTGTCTAGTTTCCAAAACTGCCCTTGTTTTTAGAAAATGATGAGTTTAAAGCCTCCAAAAGTGAAATATCCAAACACTGCTCCAAAGCGCAGCGCCAACCTGAAAATAGGGGCAAAAAGGTGATTTTTTAGGTGTTTTTGGCCATTTCTCCCTGCCATATTGTCTAATTTTTTAGTTCCAATAGTAAAAATTGAATGTATAGGGCCTTATGAATCCAATGGTGGTGGAAATTTTTCATTTGGAGGCTCCTAGAGAAAGCGCAATGCCCTAGGCGCTACACTTTTGACAAGCTCACTATGCTAAATTTGAGTGAAAATTTGTAACAATGCCCAAGATTTTAAAAAATCACCCAAAAAATTTCAATATAGGTGGATAGAGTGTTGATTATGTGCCTCAAACAATCAAGGAGGCATAAACAACGATCTCAAGTTTATCTTCCTCCTTTTCTTTGATTAGGGTTTGCTTGTATTTTTCCTTCAACTTCTTGAGTTTGATGTTACAAATATTGTTTCTAGTAATGTGCCTGTTGTAAATGTTTTTGAGAATATTATTATCTTTGTTTGACTTGTGGAGGAGATTATCAAGGTGGAGGTTTACCCTATCTAGCCATACCTCTCTATCATCTTCAACCTCCTTGGAAATCCTCTCCTCAAAAGTGAGGTTTTCAGCCTCAAGTTTCTGCTGCTATAGAGCTCTCTTAAGATCTCTTGTTTTTGGTCTTGTCCTACTAGTTTGAATGTCATCATGGTCAGAATCATCAAGTGACATCATTTCCTTACCCTTGTTATCTTGTCTTTTTTCTTTGAGCAACTCTAGCTCCATGAGTACTTGTTGATCTTTCAGTGGCTTGTTCTCCTGTTCAAGGAATGATATGACAAACTGAGCTCTAGCCATGTTATATTACAATTATTTGATCATGGAATCCTTCTCTTTGATGATCATATTTTAGGTCTCCTGATCATCTTGATCATCCAAATCCATCAAGTCAAAGTATTTTTCTTCCTCATGTAGGTCTTCCTCTTCATGGACAACTGTCTCTTTCTAATGCTCATTTTGGTGTACCTGCTTTAATGATGAAGAAGGCAAGGCCCCTTCCACAATCTATGGAGGAAACACTTGCCTAGGTCCCCTCTGATAGGTTTTTACATGTTTTTCCTTTTTGGTCATTTTCACTGCAACCCTGCTAGATGACTCTATTTATTTTTGAGGCACTGATACTGGTGTTGGAATTGGTCTCGTAGGCTGAGATGGTGGAGTAATGAAGACATCATTCTCAGTGAAGGTATTCCAAGAAATTTTCAGCTGATTGAGATGATGAAGGAAAATTATATTAATAAGAGACTGATGAAAAATTTTGTTCATCTGATGTTCTGGCTCTCTGCTCTGCACTTTGTAAGTAATATTGTCAATGCTCCTATACAAATAGTGAGGGATGTTGAGCAATTTTACCCTTGTGAAGTGCATGAGAAAACTGATGTGATATGAGTACAGTTGGGATAATCTACCCTCACAAGTGAAGTATTTCATGATGATCTTCATCATGGGAGAAAATCTGTCAAGCAGGTGGCTGAAAGGAAAAAACTTCTTGTTCTCATTTTTGTATCTTGGCTTGAGGAATGATTCATAGTGATGGGAATATATTTTTATGGCCTTAAACCATTTTTCACCCACATTGGGTATCCTTGAGGCTGTAGCAATAATATATATGGAGATGGGGTCACCCCTGCAATGGTAACTTGATTGTCCTTAATATTGGAGATGAAAACTTAGGTCAAAACAAGGTGATGTTGAACTCTCTGGACTAGCTCACAAAAATCAAATCAACCCACATGTTTGAAGCAATTTACTTTCATGGGTGAGGCCATTAACTCTATACTGTCATATGGCTCAAGCCTCAAAATCCTCCCTCCCTTGTGTGGTATTCTTTCCTCTCTGTCCTCCTCTATAAAATATCTTTCCTCCTCCATGTGTTTGTTTTGTTTTGGAAACCCTAGGGAAGGGGAAGGAAAAGTGGGTAGGAAGTAGGTTTAGGGAGTGGGAATGAGTGTAGGAAAAATTAGGTAAGTAGGGAAGGGTTTTAGGGAGCTTAGGGAAGTGTTAGTGGATATAAAGACTTAGGGAAATGGGGTGGGGAAATTTATTAAAGGGATAGTGAGGCTGCCTAGGAAATTTGCAGCCTAAGGTTAAGGTTTTTGGAAATGAAGCTTTGAGAATAAGGAATAATGATATGTAGGGATGGGAAAATGTTTTCTGGGATGTGGGAGGGATAAATTGTGTCTAGGGAAAAAAATTTAGCATGTAGGAGTAAAATTAGGGCTTCTTATCTTTAAAACATGAAATTATGCATGAGGAGGGTTATCATCACAAATTGAATATCATGCAATGATAGGAGGGAATGAAATGATGTAACTTACTTGCTAGGAGATGTAGATAACATCACTTGCTATTTGGACTGCTTGAATTGAGGTTTGAGAGCTATGGGAGCTTGTAGAAGAAATTTGACAGGAGCACAATGCTCTACACAAGAGCGCAACCTTGAACGCAGGAGCGCAGCACCAAAAAGCCAGGAGAGAAACGCCAAGCCCAGGAGCGCAACGCCTCTAAAAAAAATTTCCTTCTTCGCTAAAAATTTGATTTTTTGGCTGGGGGAAGTGAGAGATCGATGGATCAGAGTGAAAATGAGCCTCTACTTGGTCTTTGATGGCCTTTATACCTCGATGAAATTTTCAAAATTGGTCTTGGGACCCACTTTCCTTTTTCACACTCAACTTAAACATTGCAATTTTTACCATTCATTTGATCTTTGAATTTGATCAGTTGGTGGATTTTTTTAACACTGAGATTTTTGGAACTTTAACTTTATTGGCAATTGGAACCTTGAGTTTGCAGCTAGCTTGGAACCATGAGTACTTATTACATATAAAAAACATGAAATTACATATTGAAATTGAAATAAAATTTACAAATTAAGCTTTACCTTATAAAAATGTGTTTATTGTAACTCTCTTACTTGTTGGTCTTTTATTTATGCAGATGGTAGTTTGATGGACCTTGAAAAACCTAAGACCTAATGGAAACCCTGACTGAATGAACTTCATGGTGATAAAAACTCATGATTGATGGACACTTAGCAAAGTGATGAAATGAGCCAGCAAGTAATGAAATTTATGAAAAGAGTGAAACTTGATCTAAATCTACACCAAGTGACAAAATTTTTGCATGATGGCCTAATTGAATGACAAAAAATTTAGAATGGGACCCTTAACATGACATGAAAGAGTTAATTTGATCACTGGTGGAAGGATGCAAATACTGACAATAACATGAGTCTTTCCAATTTACATTTCATTTTGTTTTTCCACACATATTTAAGTTTTATGGAGATAAATAGGTAAGAGAAAACTGAATATCAGTCTATCTTAAATCCTCTAAAGTTATTATTTATTTTAGATATTGATTTATTAGAATATTTTTCTGTATAAGTCCCTCTACATATATTAGTTATTAGTCATCTTCATAAGGTTAAATATATATTGTTAAGTTGTAAAAATTGTTTGTTAGGCTTCCTTTCTTATGATAAAATAAAGGTTCGAATTGAGTACTTAGTAGATCATAGTTTCTTACATTTTCTGCCTTTCACATATTATAAAATCAAATCATTGCTTTGAATTAAAAGAACAACCCTTTATTAATATTAAATACTATTTAAAGTTTTAAACATTTGCTTGTAATTTGCTAATAGCATTGGTCATCCAAAAACCCCATTAAAAACAACAAAATACTCTAGATGCTCTGACATAATCAATTAACCTATAATTATCTCAGAGGAAAACAATGGATATTGTATCTTTGACCATGATGCAATTTCTATGTGGTTTGACAAAAAAATTGGAAATTACTTCCAAGTTAGATCTTTCTAATTTTCCAATATCATTTTGTATACCACTCCTATGACTTAACACATCATTGATGAAAACATCTACTTTGTTGGAATACTATGGGAATGGTACATTAGACATGTCAAATTATCTTATAATTTAGAGTAATGAATCAATTAACAGAGAACAATATTACTCAATTTCCTTGATCATATATTTAGATTGTTGTAAATTCCTTTTACATATTTTGTAGGGGAGTTTTTCTTCTTATTATCTTGGCATTTGATGCTTTGAGGATTCTTGATGTAGATGTTTTAGTTGTGGCCTACTAAGAGATTAAATGTAATATAAATTCTTTCACCCTTATCGTTTCAAAATTTTTATCTATTACCTCATCCAAGAGTTATCAATTATGTCTTGTTGGGCTTGTACCATGCTTAAATCTTCAAAAAATCTAACTTGTGCATTTAAGAGTTTTTCATTTCCCTGTTCAACTTCCTTGAATATTTCTACATTTATTAGACCGTTGCTTAGTATTTTCATTCGCATTTTCAATTCAACAACTTGGGCATCCTTTCTACCTAGTCTTTTGTGCTTTCTTTGCTTCCTGCCTATTGTATTATTTGTAGAAGAAGGTGTTGAAATTCTTCAATGTATTCATCTGAAGCATGAATCCCTTACTCCTCTACATCATATTCTTCTTCAATATCGTATTCTTCTGCTATATTATACTTTATTGGCCTTCTTCTTGGTTCATATCTAAAAGCATAGGACCAACTTGCTTTAGCTGGAACCTATGAGTAAAATACTTGTTCGCATTGGATTTGAAGAACACAAGGATCTAAGCCTAGCTCAACATTCCTTGTATTAACCATGGTAAATCCGTTAGCATGTTGAATAACAGTTCTACTGGGATCATGTTCATTGATTCATAGCCTATACCATTTGACATCAAACACAACTAATTTGAAGGATTTAAAGTCACACTAAAGTATATCATCCAGATACCCATATTATCAATTTGCAGATACTTATGGATGTCTGTCACCTCTAGATGCAACATTATCTAGCTGAAATACTATAGTTATACCACTATATTAAGTTTTCCTCTTTTCATCTAACCTTTTGATGCGAAATTTGCGGCCATTTCACAACATTTTCTTGTGGCGTTTAAACTAAAATATGAAAAACGAGTAAAAAATACATTGTCATTATTTGAGAAACATATTTATACTTGAAAATTTTTCAAAATTAATAAAAAATCACGCCATATGAATCAATATAATTGTAAAAAAAAATGTAGTATAGGTGAATTATATGCTTGCCTAGTAATGTACTAAACTATGTATTAAATCAATTTCTCTCTGTATAGGATTGGTATCTACACTACGTTCAGTTTCTTTGACCAATGTAGACACACATACCATGATAACCTACCATTATTAGGTTTTTTTCATCATTCAATCCACACATTCATCCAATCAACATTGTTTGCAATGTATAAATGTATTGCATCCCACTCTCGATCAACTGTATTAAAATAAAGCAGTTCACATGTGTATATATAATTACTTAACACATTATACCACTATAATACTGGATTGTGCATGAAGACTAAAAACTAAATAAGTATGATATACATAAAAAAAAACCAAATGTACTATAAATATCCACTATATACTTACATCTCGCTTTCCTCATTGTACCTTCCCATGATAGGTGCTCTCTGTCAAATTTGTTCATGGAGTTGACATCTAAAATGTGATTTAATACATTGATAATTTCTCCTAATGTCAGACTATATTGACTAATACAAACCATAGTTTTATATACCATATATCCCTCTACCATAGAACCCTCAAGACATGTTCTTTGTCTGACCAAAGCTTCAAATATTTCAAGTTCCTCTCAAATATCCACATTGATCTTGTGTGTACAGGTCCACACTTTTCAATCTCCTCAACTTGGTGTATGAGGTAGTGATCTTGTGCTTTGAAAAATGTCGGAGGTAGATACTTTTTCATTTCACACATTAGAAGAGGAATTTATTTCCTCCAATACTTTATATCTTCTTATCGATTTATTTAGATGACAACCATATAAAAATGAAACAAGAAAATCACAAGTTTCAATAATAAGATATATAGTACATTACAAGTAAAACAAATGCAGTCAAATATAAGTTAATGTACAAAAAATTCTTAAACAAATTACACTTTGCATATAAATCGCCACTTACCTTATGTATTTTCCAAGATCATATATGACTTGCTTGACATTATTGTGAAAGTTGTCTGGGAGAGATAGATGTAGAACATATTGTAACAAAAATAATAATCAATGATTATTTATTCTGAAATAAGTATAAAGCAAAAATACTAACAAGATGTTTCACCATTAATGTACAAATATATACATCAAAATAATTACCTTAATGAATGCATGCCAATCATGAGTCTTTACCCACCTAATTCACCTTTCTTTGTTAGGATATTCTTTATGTTTGAAGAAAATCTAGTGGGAAATTTAAAATTTTCAATAACCTCTTTAACATCCTTGCTTTGTTGCTCCGTCAATAACCACATAAGGGCACTTATATTTTTCCCATCTCTATCGCTATTTGAATGAATCGCACTTTGCATTGCATGATTGGCCTCCTTAAAGTCATTACAAATATTGAATTTTTTTTCTTTATCTCTCCTTCCATCTAATATTTTCCATAAGGTATCTGTTACATTCTTCCCGATATGCATTGTATAAAAAAAATGAACAATATCTAGGTGTTCATAGTATGGGAGTCTACTAAATTTCTCAGGATAGCTTTTCATTCCTCATGGTAGTGCCCCATTCTTAATGCCTTGTCGGCCTACAAGGCGAATCATAGTTTAAGATATTATAACAACATTAACTATCAAATAGTATAATGAAGAAAATGCAATAAACTATAATTAATCCAAAAATTTCATGTATAATGAAAAATATATGATTTAATCCATACCTTGAGAGATTCTATTATATTTCAACTTCCATAGACCAACTGTCATTCTCCTTGGTCTTAATCCGGTCTCTTCTTTCCCATTGAAAATATGTTTTTTGGTTCTTCAGTACCCATGATTCTTAAAGAAGAAGTGCCTATACTCATCAAACACCTCCTTTACTAGGATTCTTGAATGACGAGATTTAAATTTAGGACCACAAAATAGACAAGAAATTTTACCCTTTGTTTGAAGACCTGCAAGAGATGGATTAATTTGTATTTCAATTATTAATGAAGTATGTATAATGAATGGACTATTTATAAAAAAATGCATGAAATGAACTTTATAAAACTAGTAAACATTATTAAAGTGCATGGTAATGTTATAATATGCCACAAAAATGTGTTAGCCTTAGGCATCGTGAATTTTCCATACAAGAATTGCATGGAATTCGAATTCCCTTTGTGCATCTGCTGGTCTGGAGATATCATACATAGTGATGCCCTTCCATAAGTCCAATAACTCGTCGATAAGGGGCTAAATATATACATTCATATCTTTGACTTGGTACTTACATAACTGATTGAACATACAATACATAATTCCCAAATATATGAGTAACAAAAAAATAAGACATAATTATAAGACATGATTGAACATATATGAGTAAATACAAAAATATAAGACATAAGTATGAAACAAAAAAGATGAATAATGATATGTTATTGTGTAAACGAATATATTTATTCTAAACAAAATAATACTTGGAACAATTATTGTCAACATTATGTGCTCCCTATTTATTGACATCCAGGGAGGAATGTTATTGTTGATAACAAAAACGGGCCACACCAAGTAAATAGATCTTATCTTTCCAAATGGATTGACTTCGTCAGCTGATAATGAAAGCTTAATATTACGAGGTTATTCCTTAAACGTTGGCCACATTTCCTCTATATTCATAAATGAAGATCAATTTGAGGGCATTCGTAGAACACCATCTTGACTTATTTTCATTGCATGGTAACCCATAAAATGTGCTATGCTTTTGCACCTGAACAATTGTCGCAGACGTTGAATTATGGGAATATAACAAAGAAACTTACAATGCACCTTTTTTGTTACTTTATCGGTTTGATATCTACTCTCATCACATTTTGGGAATTTTTCTTTCGACATATGTTATTTATAATAGAGAATATAATCATAAGTACATGCACGAATAACTTGATACTCAATTCCAATATCTTTCATAATGGCATGTAAATATCGGTACGTGCGAGGTAAAACATTTTACAATGGTAACATAAATTCACCTAACAAGCTATAACATCAGAAATCAATAGTGCTGGTTACTGTAAAAAATATACATATTGCATCCAAATAATGTTACAAATGGTGATCGACATACTAACATTGAAAACAAAGGAAAAAAATAATTGCTTTATCATGATGTACTAAATATCACAAAATATATTACACAGATCAGGAGTAGTGTTACACATGTGTTTGAAAAACCATTCACCACCTTTAAGTTGACCAGAAGCAATACAAAAAAGATAAGAGATGTTTTTGAGCCTTCACAAAGAGGTTGAATTCCCCTCTCAAGTACAGGTATATCATAACCACCAACATACAGGTCGTCATCATCATCCCTTCCTGCAACATTATTAAATGTCTCCTGGATCAGTCTATTCATCCCATATGCATCCAATGTGTTATCAACATCATTATCTTCTTCCATAGTATCATTAGCTTGATCTGTCTCAATATTTGCTTCATGTTCTTGAAGATGTGCTTGTACTACAACTACCTCTTCCTCGTCAAGCAATGTCCTAGGAGCACCATACTAAACAATTACAATCAATAAAATAATATTAGTCAACTATCAAAAATATTTAAATGATAGAAATTTTTACAAATATAATGTAGGAAAACAAAGACAACAAAGAACTAGACAAAGAAAAGTTAGCTAGTTAACTAATCATGATTTGCATATGGCTCAACTTAAAACTTACACGTTCATAATAATCAAAGTAAAAATACTCGTAATGGGAATGATTCCATTGAATACATTGAAAAATAAATCTAATTGCATAGGTTTAATGAGTTTAATAATATGAACATGTAATAGTGAAAATAAATAGAAAGCAGTATAGACCCATCTAACTTTGGTTCTACGAAGCGTCGAGAGTGATCAAAACCCTTGAGGTGCAAACCCATTTTTTGAGTAAAAAGGTTAGGAGAGGTTTGAAACTCAAGGGATGTGATCCCTCACGAGGCTTCGTATAACTGGAGTTAGATGAGTCGATTGTACCTTGGGAGACAATCTCTGGCTAAAGGAAATCAGTGCCCAAGACATTTATCAATAAACATGATGAGAATATTTTAGTGTCCCAATGTTCTTAAAACCCCAGAGATTTAATCCTTATAAATCTCCAATGTGAGAAAAATATTTTAAGTGGCCTTCTAGTGATGAATAAAAATGGAAAAGATAAGACATGAAGAAGTGATAATGGAAAGTATTTGACAATAGGTTGCCTGTGCAGAATCTCTTGTTTCAAAATTTAGAAGAAAAATGGAAGAATTAGGAGGTGAAAAATATAATAGAGGAGCACATCATTAAGGATTTTAAATTTAACTTAAAAAATGAAAAATTAAATACCAGCAACTTCATTACTCAATTCCAAAGAAGAAAGCCATAAAAAATATGATGCAACAAGGAAAGACGAATCATATTTAACAAATTTTGGAATCTCTGTAAAAGGTTTATTCATAAACACATGGAGATCCAAAGTAAAAAATTTATGCCTCTCATGCCAAAAAATTGGAACCTCTATAATGCCTTGATTTTCCATTTTTATTTCCCCCATCAACTTAACTAACTAACTGTCCCAGAATTGGTTATGGAACTAACTCATGGACAATTTCCTAACTATCTCTATTCACTAATAAAAACTCCTTCTTTTAAATACATGAGATCTTGTTTTGGAATAATTTTATAAACTTAATAATATATATATATATATATCCTCTATGTGTTAAAACTACAAAACGAAAATCCCTCCTTTTATGATGATTTTGTACATTATAATTTAAACACATATGGGAGTTTTAAATCATATGAAATGATATTTGGATCATAATGAATGATGTGTGGATTTTATAGAAAACCACAAGTGGTTTTTGGAAAGCTCAAACTGCCTACGGGATCACCTCTTAGAGGTTTCTGGAAATGAGAACAATGATGCCGCAATAATTAATAAATTTTGATATTGGACTAAGAGGTTTGATGAATCCACCTGTGGGACCACTCATTGGAATACGTTACATGTAATTTTTTCCCCCATGACTCCATTGGATATGGGTGTGACTGATCTAGATCGCCGATTTATTTCATACTTGCAAGCTCTCTGATAAAAACATATTTTTCATCATCCAATATGGCATGTAAATCATGACTTCCTTGGCAATAAACTCAAGTACTCCGCAACACGATGTACACTGTGTTATCTAAATCTTTGCCTCTGTAACTTCTCTGTAATGAACAAGAAAAATATTCTCATAATACTTATCAAGAATGCAATAGATTATGCATTGGAAGTTTGGGTTATCTTCCCCATGTGCATAATTACAACGCAGAGCATCCACATTTCCAACCTTCAACTGTTCATGTGATTCAGAGCTTTTATTAACTACTACTAATGACCCTAAAGTAAAATAATAATGCTACTTTGTAGAGGATGGATCAACGGGAAGCTTCTTGTTTATCCATAATCACTCTTGTATGTTCAAGCATCTTCCATGCTAAATCGAGATCAAAATATTCCTCACCTTCACCTTGTAGATCAACATACTCACCAACATCTTCCTCATCACTTTCTTCTCTTTCATCACCTTCCTCTCAGTTCATTTTCCTTCCATCCAAGGAGCGAGTCCAAAAAAATTTTCCACTGCTTGAAATTTAGAAATTTTAATCCCGTGCTAAAATAAAATTCTTTTTCAGATTTTTAATATTTTGGTTGTGCAAAATTGAGCTACAACATGGTCTATTCTCTTGTTTTTTTTCTATGTTTGCATTTTAATATTCATTTTTAATGTCCTAACGAAATTTTCCCTTTGCAACCAATTCATGAGAAAAAGGATGAAGGAAAAGAAGGAAAAAATTCAAAAGGAGGACAATTTCAAAACCTAGCATTGGAAGAAGGAACAAATGTGAAACTGATCAATGTTGGAATGAGGAATTTTGGAGACTCTTAGCACTGGAAAAGGGTATAATTGAAAATAAATGTTACTAGAAAATAACCTATTTTCAAATCCTACTACTAGAAAGAAGTCTAATTGACAAACTCAACATTAAAATAAAGAGAAATTAGGAAGCCTAGCACTACAAAAGGGCACATTTGGAATTCCTAGCACTGGAAAAGGAAACAAGGAGGAATCTTAGCACTATAAAACAAGGTATATGAGAAACAATATAGCACTAGAAAGTTAAAAATTTGAAAAATCTAGTGTTATGAAAAGGAAAATTTAAAAATATAGTGTTATGAATGAAGGAAATTGGAAAGACTAGTGCTACGAGGGAGGGAAATGAAATCATAGCAGTAGAAACTTTAACAAATGAGAAACATAATGCACCAATGAGGAGATGAGGTTAGTTTGAGAGAGAGAGAGAGAGAGAGAGAGAGAGATCTTCGATGAATGCCAAAAATACCTAGCATAAATATCAATTGCAAACTACCATAAATATTAATTCCAAACTAGCTAGCATAAATATTCATGGACAAACGTAAATATTAATTGCAAATTAACTACCTAGAACTCATCATGATATTTTTTCTCAATGAATAAAACACAAAATGAATATTTTGGAAGATTTTCAATTGTGCAATTGACTATATACTTGAACTAAGTAAATACCAAGTCTCTTATGGCATGTGTAAGAAATATAAAAACAAGTATCTTATGGTCTAATGGATGATAATGAATAAGCACTTACTAATGGATGATATTCATCTTTGCCTTCAACATGTCCATAAGTTCTACAATGCTTTTTAGTTGTTGCTATTAAAATTCTCCTTACTTTCAAGCCCTTGCACTTTTTACAAGGGAAATAAAATTTTCCATCCTCCGAAGCCCCTGATGTCGATCCCACGCCTCCTTGGCCCAGTCCTTGAGGAATGTTATTTGACATTTTTACTCACCAAATAGCTTTTAGTGATGATTATCAATCAAAATTAACCTCAAAATAGGCCTATAACATTTCAAAAGCATGGGATGTGTAATAAGAATGTGGAACTTGTAAATAGTTACTCGGTCCTACATATACATAAATCAATTTCCCGTCAGATATTCGACACTACTCTGTCAGATAAACATTGCACAACGATAAAATTCCATTAATGCCAAAATTTGGCCGGTAAGATGCCATTAATTCTGATCGTCGAATATCTGACTCTATGTAATTAACGTCGCATATTCAACTATCATCGGGATTTTAAAAATAAAATACATTAAATGTCCAAAGGCAATTCCAATTTTATCCATTTATCGGATTCCACCATCAGATTTAACCCGAAATGTGTAGTGTTATGAGTATGTTTAGTGGTAGACTTGATGTATAGCTCTCACCATGTTGTGATTAGAAAAGGAATCAAAAACGAATATATGACTTAATATATGATAATGTAGCTATTGTGATAAGGCATCAATGATTCTTTATGAATCTCAGATAAGTATGAGACCCCTATGCTCAGATCTATTTTTATGGACTGTAGATTACATATTTGTGATATGTTTGTAGAAATTTATGTCATGGATAGTAGGGGTACACTCAAGTCCTCAATTAAATGTTTGTATTAGTAGCTTGATTTCATGGCTATGTATCATTTCTAAAATTTACATGAAGTTACGGGAAGAGGCTTGAGGCCTAGCCTTGAAAAAAGTGGCTCAGAATCTGGGGTCACTGTCTCAGAACTATCTGAAAACTTCCAAAGTCACTAAAATGCCTTGATATTGGAGTGAATAGAATGCCTCAGTCACATGCATGGCTTGTCATCGGAGCGACTAAGGGTCCAAATCAACAAAATGACAAGTTGTCTTGGGAGTTTAGAACCTGGAAGAGTTTATTGTCTCTTGAAGGGTCTGTAGCTCTTGAGGAAGGTCAAATGGGTTTTTTTTAATCGGTTCCACTTCCTTAACCATACATGGGGAGTTGAATCACATCATATTAGCCTCTTTTCACATGTTTAACCCAATGGACCAGTTAGCTTGGGTAAATGTGGGAGGAGGGTGTTATAGCGGTTGGGGGTCCAGTTCAGTGAAACAAGGTTCCAACTCAGGGATTGACCACCTAGAGTGTTTCTTCAACTCCTGGGTGATCTATAGTCCCTGTAGGATGTTATTTTTTGGTTATTTTGTAGGCCCCACTTTCTTAACTGGAACTAGAAGGTTAGGTTATGTCATAGTGACACTCTACTTCACATTTACTATGAAAGCTGGTAAAAGCGAGAAAATATGGGAGGGACATGTTACATATTTGTATTAGAGCTTATAGGTTCAAATATGATTGCTATGCATGAATTGTAGTAGCTATGGTTTTCATGTATGTAGTCAGTTTTACAGTGCATGATGTTAAGAGGTGATATGTTGGTGTCTTTACATAGACACACACACACACACACACACACACACACACACACACACACACACACACATATATATCATGCTAATCTGGATTGATTTGTGCAGAAGAGATAACATCCCCTAAAATTCACTAAGGTATGTTTGATTATGTTTGTATTTGGTTTATCTGACATGGTATGTGGAAGAAGAAGATCAAAGATGGCAAGGAGAATGGTGGATTACAGTTCATGTGACTATCCTCATAGATTAGCTGAGAAACATGGAGATGTGTACTATCCTAAGATAAATAACACCTTGAGGAGTTTAAAGGCAGAAATCAAGAGTTGCAAGGTAGATAATGACATAATGATTCAGTCAGAGGAAAGGCTTGCTAGGGCTTAGGAAAAAAATATGAGGTCAATGCAGTCATCCTTTAGAGTTTATCATATTTTCAGAGATAAGGAAAAACACATATCAATTATGGAAAGGAGGATAGGACTAATGGGGCATATGGTAGAAGGTCTCATGGAGGACACAGGTCGAACAGGGGTGACACAATTAGAGGTGGTCGATGAATGGATACACTTGACAGGAGAGGTAGTGGTTATGGGTTCAATTATAGTTATGGTTCAGATAGACATCATGGTCATCATCGTTATCATCCTTATAGGAGGAGTGAAAAGGGATACTTTCCAGATGATTTCAACAAATAAAAGCCTCCTACATTCGATGGAGAGTTGAATAAACTGGAGGATGTAGAAGCATAGTTTCTTGGGAAGAAAAAAATATTCAAATTGCATGAATATATAGAGAACATGAAATATAGGTTAGTCTTCTTCAATCTCAAAGGAAAGGCATACATTTGGTGGGAAGATGTGAAGTGTGTTAGAGCCATCAGGATACATGAGTTGATTTGGCATGAGTTCAAAAGATAATTTAAGAAGAAGTACTTGTTAGAGTGATAATATGACAGTAATACTAAGGATTTCTACAAGTTTAATATGGGATCTATGACAGACGAAGATTATACGGCTAAGTTCTTGGATTTGTTGAGGTATGTGTATTATTTTAAGGACGAGAAGACAAAGTTTTATAGATTCATCAGTGGACTCCCATTAATGTTTAAGGATCATATTGAGTATGATGAACCTCAAAAATTGAAGGAAGTAATTGGGAAGTTGAAGCATTGTTATGAGTAGTTGAAGTGAAATATTGAGCCTAAGAATGATTGGAAAGGTAATGACAAGACCAAAGGAAAATTTCCTCTAAGTAGGAAATACCTTAGGATGCAGGTGAGAAAGAGAATGTGGATCCTTACAAGAAGTTCAGTTTAACATAGAAGGGACATGAACCTTAGCCTAGAGAGTAGAAAAATAAGGGTAGTGGCATAGTATCATTACAGTGTTGGATATGTAGCAAGGATCATCACAAGAAGGATTATTTGTTGTACCAAGGTGGAAAACCTCATATCTACAGTGCTCAGGAGGTGCAAATATTTGGGGATGTTGGTCAAGGAATTCCTCATATTTATGCAACATTTGATAATAAGAAATTGTATCACAAGGAATCCTTTATTGAGATGGAAGGTAAGCTCTGTGATTGATTTGTTTCCATTTTGATTGATCCTTTATCTAATTATAGTTATGTTAATCCTAACCTAGTGGATAAGTGTGGCTTGAGTAAAGAAGTGCATGCAAAGTCTTGGTTGGTGCAGTTGGGTACATGTACTAAGAAAAGAGTAAATAATTGAGTGAGAGCTTGTGTATTTGAGCTGAATGGTATGCCTACATTAGCACATGTGAATGTACTTCCTTTGGGTTCATACAATATGATTTTGGGTATGGATTGGTTGTACCTTCACAGGACTAAGGTAGATTACTACGACAAGGCTATTAAGTGTTTGGATGATGATGGAGAGAAGAGAATATTGCAGGGAAAAAAGAAGCGTACCTTGGTGAGAATGATTATGGCTATGCAGGAAAAATGTAGTTGCAGGAAAGGGTGTGTATCATTTGCAGTGCATGGTTCTAGTGAAAAATGGAAGGATTTTGAGAATGTTGAAGTATTTAAGAGGTATCTAGTTTTTCATAAGTTTCATGATGTATTTATAGAAGAGATTTCACAGTTACTGCCTCATAGGGAAGTGGAATTTTTTATTGAATTGGTACCATGAGAAACACCGGCATCAAAGGCACCATGCACGATGATAATTCCTGAATTAGTGGAATTGAAGTTGCATCTTAAGGAAATTCTTGAAAAGGGATACATTAGGCCAAGTGTGTCGCATTGGGTTGCACCAGTGTTGTTTTTGAAGAAGAAGGATGGCACTCTTAGGTTGTGTATGGATTACAGAAAATCGAAAAAGGTGAGGATTAAGAACATGTATCCTTTGACGTGGAATGATGAATTGTTTTATCAGTTGAAGGGAGCAACAATGTTCTCAAATATTGACTTGAGATCAATATATCATCAGGTAAGTGACGGGCCTCCAAATTAGACATAAATTAAGGCCCATATAACCTTTAATAGGAACATAAAGGCTATATTAAATCTCTATTTCTACACTTAATAATGTTTTTTAGCTTTAATATGTTCTTAGGAAGGTTTAGAGATAATTGCATATTATGTGCCTAATATTATTTATTTTTGTAGAATATTATGATAATATTGAAAATATTATGAATATTTGGAGGAGGAGATAATATAGGGACTTTCCCCATACTATAGGAGGATCAAGATTGGATAATAAATGAACAAAATATCATGAAATTATTGAAAATTTTTGGAGCTCCATTGATTGAGAAAATCTAGGAATGTGTTCCCTATCATTTATGAAAATTCCTAGTGTTGGGAACTAGATCCACTTTTTGAGGGATTTTAGAGGCGAAAGATACCTCCTTTCAAGGAGAATTCTTCCTCATAACTTTGTATAAGTACCAATTCTAATTTTCCTCTATGGCAATGCATTTCTTAGTCTTGTTTTGAAGAAAACTTGTTATTTAGAAGCTCCAATTTCATTTCTAGCAGGGATGTACTTGGATTGATTCAAATAATGAAGTTTGGTGCCATTTTTGGCTTCTAAAGCTTGGTTTACTTCATAGGAATCTGAGTATCCTTAGGTTTGGCCATCCCAGGAGCCTCAAATCACTCTTGTACAATTTATTTATTTCCTTTGAATGCCTTTTTCACTTGCATCTCTTATTTATACATTTACTGTTCATGATTTTGTTATAGTTCATATTGGTTAAATGATTGAATTGAGTTTTTTAGAAGGTTATTTACAGATTCAAAATCATGACGCATCCTTATAAAATCTTTTAAAGTTCATATTCATCACTGAGCTACTTGGATTGGTTCACTAGTTCACAAATCTAGAATTTCTGGAAGTCCCTTGTAGCAAAATAGTGGTAATTTTCTGCTATTTTTTAGAACATGTTAATGAGATTCCTTTGAGTTAATTCCACTTGTATTGGATCATAAAAAAATTCAAGTTAATATAAAATTTTACCCATATCATTTTCACTTTATTAGGATAGGCATTTGGTAGGTTAACTAGCTCACTAATTCTTGAATTTCAAGTTTTTAGAGTAGTAATTTTCTTTTATTTTTTAGCACGTGTTAACCGAGGTATTTTGGAATGATTCCACTTAGAATAGAGTACTAGGACATCCTAATTAATATAAAAAAAATCCCATCTCATTTTCATTTTATTTACTTGGGAATTTTGAAATTTATCTCACTCCTCTAGCAAAATAAGGCCTCCTATAGCACCTCATGTAGCAGTCCTGTAGCACATGTAACCTTGACCATATCTGCTCCAAAAGCTCAGCTTTTGTCTCTTAGGATTGAATAATGATCCCCAGGCTCCAAATAAATTATTAAGGAATACCAAATATCACTTAGGATTTTCCTTTTTACCCCTGCAACACTTTGATGGATATAAAATATTTGGAATGAAGTGATTCATTACATTCTCTTTCCTTCATGCATCTTATATTAGTTTAATTTCTTTATTCTTAAGCTAGGATTTCTATTTCAAGAAATATTATTTGTATTCCATAGACTAGGTTTCCTTTTCAATGCAACTTTTAAAATTTATAATTAGACTAGTGTTTGATTTCATGATATTCACTACGTTGCATCAAATCAATGAAAGGACACATTGCATGCTCCAAATATAGTGCTGACACCTCTTAAGGTTATATGAACCATGGGTTGATAATTTAAGTTGGTATCCTTGGGAGTTGAAACATTCTTGTTACAATACAGAGGCTCATCAATACGCATCAAATAAGAGGACATCTAAAAGACTGCATTTTGTACTAGGTATCGGAATTATGAGTTTGTAGTAGTTTTTTTTTGTCTTAATAATGCTCCAACTAATTTCATTTTTTTAATGAATAGTGTGTTGCATCCTTATCTAGATAAGTTTGTGATGATATTAATTGATGACATATTGATATATTCTAAGAATGAGGAAGAGAATGCAGAACACCTAGCAACAATGTTGAGATTGTTGAGAGAGAAGTAGTTGTATGGAAATCTTATTAAATGTGGTTTCTTTCAAACAAAATTTCATTACTTGGGACATGTTATTTCCAAGGAAGGTATGCATTGAACCCATAAAATATTAGAGCTATTATGGAGTGAGAAACTCTTAGGAATGTGGATGAGGTTAGATCATTCATGGGACTAGTATGTTATTACAGGAGGTTCATCAGGAAATTCTCACGGATTTCCTATTTTCAACAAAAAGGAAAGAATTTTGAATGGATTGAAGAGTACATAGTTAGTTTCGAGCATTTGAAGCATTTGCCTAAAATTTCTTATGTATTTAAGATTACATATCTAGACAAAGAGTTTGTGTTTTTTACAAATTCTTGTAAGAGAGGACTTGGTGGAGTATTGATGCAGGAAAGACATGTGGTATGCTATGAGTCAAGGAATTTGAATGAGCACAAGAAAAACTATGTGACATATGATATTGAGTTGGAAACTATCATTCATGCATTGAAGATGTGGAGACATTAACTTCTTGGTAGACAATTTATTATGATGAGTGACAATAGTGGACTGAGCTACTTCTTTCATCAACCTAATATGAATTACAGGCAAGCTAGATGGTTGGATACTCTCAATGAGTTTTATTTTGAGATTAGGTACATTAAGGGCAAGGAGAATAGGGTTGCAGTTTCTCTTAGTGGGAAATTGCGGGTGAATCACATTGTATCAGTGAGTTCTTATGGGGTGAAATTGCAGGAGAATATCTTATAGGTAGGATAACATGTTCATAGGTATCAACAATTGAAGCACATGTTGTAGCATCTGGATGAAGGTGATAGGGATGAGGAGTATCACCTCATGACATATGGCTTGGTCAGATTCAAGAATAATATTTATGTGTCAGATAACAGTGAGCTCAAGAAGCTTATCTTGAGGGAGTTTTATGTTAAGTTGTATTCAGGTCACCTATGATATCATGAGACATTGGCAACAGTTAAGAAGTTCTACCATTGGTTGAAATTGAAGAAATAAGTTTCTGATTTTGTCACTAGATTTTTGGATTTTAAGTAGGTAAAAGTAGAGTATAAGCATCCAAATGGTTTACTACAGCCATTTCTAATTCCGAAGTGGAAATGGGAGGTCCTTTACATGGAATTCATTAAAAATTTTCTGAGGACATCGAAGAAACATGATTCTATCATGGTTGCGGTTGACAGGTTAAGTAAGGTATATCATTTAATTACAATTAAGTATATGAATTCAACTAGGGAGGTAGATCATATTTTCATCTAGGATATAGTGAGATTGCATAGTTTTCATAAGAAGATTGTATCCAATAGAGATCCCAAGTTCACTTCCAAGTTTTGGAAAGAGTTTTTTGTAGGTTTTGGGATAGAGTTGGCTTTCAATACAACTTATCATCTATAGATAGATGAAAAAACAAAGAGGGTTGATAGGATTCTTGAGGACATGTTGAGGATGTGTTTCATGCATCAGTAGCGGAAGTGGTAAGAGTTTCTTCCACTAGTAGAGTTTTCATATAATAATGGGTATCAAGAGACCTTGAAGATGATTATTTTTGAGGTTCTTTATGGGTGGAGTTGTAATACTCCTATCAACTAGAGTGATTCAGTGAACAAGATGTTGATTGGGCCGAACATGTTGGTAGAAATGGAATAGTAAATGAATGTTATTAAGGGGAATTTGAAGACAACACAATAAAAGAAGAATATTTATGAAAATCATCACAAGAGATTTAAGGAGTTTTAGGTTGGGGATCATGTGTACTTGTGCATCAAGCCCAAGAGGAACTCCTTAAGGATGGGATCATGTTCCAAGATGGAACCTCCGTATTGTGGGCCTTTCGAGATCCTTGAGAGGATTGGACCAATGGTATATAGACATGCATTTTCTCTAACAGTGAAAGTCCATGATTTTTTCCATCTTTCATTTCTTAAGAAGTATATCCAGGATACTGATCATGCGAATGAATAGTTTGTATTACAAGTGGAACCAGAGGGAGAATTCTATCCAGAACCACAATGCTTATTGCATTAGAAATAAATCGTACACTAGAGCCAAGAAATCCAAAAAGTTAAAGTGTAGTGGAAGCAATTTAGGCCGGATGAAGTTACATGGGAGATGGAAGATCAGATGCAGGCTTTGTATCCTTCATTATTTTTTGGGTCAAGAAAATGAGTTTTTTTATATGTATGTATATATATGTATGATTGTAGATACCATGATTATTTGTGTTTAAATCCCCAATAAGCAATATGATACTCATGTTTGTCATGTTGGTCATGGTTTGTAGTGGTTGTTCATAGTAAATACTACATCGAGTTATGTTATAAATATCCATAGGAAAAATGTTTTGTTTTCAGTGGTTTGTTAGAAATAGGTGTCATTGAACACCAAGGATGGTGTTCCCCTAAGGGGGAGGGGTTTGTACCAACCCTGGGTTAAATTTTCATGCAATAAAGGTTAACAAAGGAAAAATAAGACCAAGGTCATGAGACACATATTCCAAGTTGAATGTTGGGAAAATCATTGTAGTGGGAATCACTTTCAATTTATTTATGGCTAAGGAAATTGGAAAAGGCATTGACAAAGGAAAATAGGAATTAAGTGGAATTTATTTATGGTAAATAAAGGAAAAAATGAAAAAAAGGAAGGTGAAAAGACACATATTTTCATGAGAGGGAAATTAAATAAAATGAAGAAAATAGAGGCCTAAATGATAAAAAAGGCTTTTGAGGACCAAGTCATACTCTTATGTCATTTTATGTTTTATCTCTCACATTCTTGTACTATTAGAGAAATATTGGAGCATACTTGGGGCACTTGGGAATTAACTTGGGTTGGAGAAAGAAGGAAAAGGACAAGCAAGGAAGGCAAGGAGAAGGTTGGATCAACAACTTCATCGGGAATATTTTACAGGTAACAGGTTGCATGTGTGATTTCCTAGATAAGGTGTGAATGCAAGGTTCAATTTTTTTTTAATTTGATTCATTTGTTGTATTTAACATGGATTTTTCAGGGTTTGACAATGGTTTCAGCCTTTCCTTGTCATTTCCTGGATAGCCATGGTGTGATGGGATTAATTTCTTGGTTGAGCTTTGGATTGCAGAAATATTTTGGAACCAAGTGAAGTGGCCTTAGGAAAATTCCAAAGGGTTGGGGGTGGGGATGGTTTTCTCTAGGAAGCCCTCAAAAGGTGGCTAGAGACAGGTAAATTACTCAAGGTATGGTGATGGAATTATGAGGCATCCAAGTTTTTTTTTGTTTTGTGCTTGACTGATTTTAGCAAGATCATAGTAGTTTGAGGGTGGATGTGGTTTAACCTATAGATTCCCTTGGTTTTTTATGTCCTGGTTTATCCCATGAGATCCCACATTCATGCTTGGAATATGGCATAGGGCTGATTGGATGAAAGAAATATTTGGTTTAGCTCAATATATGGTTGGGTGATTGGCTAAAAGAAATATTTGGTTGTCCCATGAGGTCCCTGACTTGGTTGGGTTTTCATATGCTAATAAGAGTTATTTTCTATTGTGATCCATGAGTATTTGAAATATTTATCATGTTGATTTGATGGTTGTTCTATAATGGTTAATATCCTAGTTATAAACTAGTTATAAGCATGATTTAAGGTATGTTCTAGCTATGTCCCTTGTTATGTTTGATAAGTCGATGAATGGTTGATGAATTATTGGGCTAACAAGTGTTGTTGCAGATACTTAAGAGGGAATTATACATTATATACGATTCTCATCTAAAGTACAAAGATCTACCTAAATATATGCATTCATGACCTGTAACTTACATTTTTACCATGTGTTTGACGAAATGCCTAGTATATTTTGGTCAGCCAAAGTCAAGTTTATGATTCAAGTTCGAATTTTTAGTTTTGAAATAATGAGAAGTATGATGTTGGAAAGTTATAGGAAGTTCTAGGCAGTGGTTTATAGACTAGCCTAGAAAAGTGGTTTAGATATTGGGACCGCAGACATTGAACTGAGAAATTTAGGTCATAATCGCTAGCATCTAGGCTTATGAGTGCAGTTATAGCCTCATAACCTCATGGAAGAAATGTAAAGGGTGCGGTTGGGAGTCTAGGTCAGTGAAATTTTTTTCCATCTCAGGGATTGACCACGTGGGGTGTTTATTCATCTCCTCAATGATATTTATTCCCTGTAGGATGTTAATTTGTGCTCAGTTTGTAGGCCCCACTTCCTTAATTGGAAATAGGAGGTTGGGTCATGCCATAGTGGCACTGCGATTCACATTTACCTTGAGGGCTTGTAAAAGTGGGTAAATGTGGGAAGGTTGTGTTAAAGGGATCAAAGAGGCATATGACCAAGAGGTCATATTCATTTTCCACCTAGGGAGTCTGATGCAGGAGCATCATCCATAGGTAGCCCAATTTTATTAAGACCCCAAAAGGGGGTCCTAGAATTTCTAAAGGGAAACAATTTTTTATTCTAATGGTAAAATATTTAAATCAAATTTAGTAAATTTTAATGTGGATACATGTGTCCTAATTCTCGAATAATCTAGGGCTGATAAGTGTTAGGAAATTTGGATGAGTTGTTGTTTAGGCCAATCAAGCCTTTTCAACTACTAGTTGAGTTGCTAGTCAGTGTAGAGTGGGGACGAGTGTCTAGAGAAATATCCACCATTTAATTCCCTGTCCATATGTATGTATACATATATGATAGAAGTGTAAAGGGGTGGAAGGAGTTAGGCTAGAGAAAGTGAAGAATGCTTGACAAGTACCATTTTAGTCTTATTGTAAATATATCATATGAGATTTAATGAAATATATTTTGGTCATCCACCGTTTTGTATTTCTTTTCATTTTTTTGGTGTATATGTCTATAAGTATGTGTAAAGGAGAACGATAATGTCCTCAGGCCAGAGAGGCTGAATATATATTCCTTTTCATTTTAATGAACATTTTCGTACAGTCTGTGTGTTGTTAAATTGGTGCATATAAATCCTACCAGTCGTAATGTTTGTGTTAGGGATTTGTATAAAGGTAGATAAATTAACCCATGCTATGAGTTTAATGGAGTTAATCTCTGGAGATATTGCATAGGAGGACAAAGAAACATTCTCGTAGGAAATAATGAGGTTATGCAGTGAAAATTTAATTACATAAGGTGTGAAGGATCGTTGATTGTTGCATGGATAAACATTTGGAAGTTTGTTTATATCGTGAAAGAGCATGGGATCATTGGAATTTCATAAAGGAACCAAGATGAGATTGAGAGAACGTAATGGTGTTGTGGTTAACCAACAAGGAAGAATCTTAGAAGGGATTTCACTAGTGTAACCAAGGAAGACTCGACCCTTTATCAATCATAATTCAACCTGTACAGTAGAGGGGCGTAGGACTGGGTGAATGGTGGAAGTCATAAAACTCTATAATGGGCAGTGGAGAAAGTTGGATCAACACAAGGTTCCAAGAGGTGGGATCATATCCAAAGAGAGATAACTTGCATACATTTCGATCTCCCTGAAATATCATGGACCATTGATATGGTAGAGGCAATGGAGGTAGGTAGGAGAATATTGAGGTGGTGACCAAGGAGCCCAAAAACTATCAAATCTACATCAAAGAAGAGATCCAATCGATTTGGCGTAATCAAGGATTGCAGGGAATTGTAGGGGTGCATAAAAAGGAAAGTAAAGGCCACAAAGATGAAACCTCTTAAGGGTTAGGACTTGGGCACAACCCCATGCCATGTGGAGCTAATTATTGGTGTGGGTATAAGCACTTTGTGACTTAAGTTAAATTACTTTCAGGTGGAGATAGGGATGTAAACATGAGTCATGTGATACCCACCAATGTGTGGGATGAGCACACTAGAGATTGATTTAAGAATGTTCTTGAGGTAGCCACTAGGCATATGGATTAATATTATGGATTCCCATGGAGCTTGAAGGAGGCACCGCATCCACTATAACATTTGGGATTACATAGTGATTTTTTGCCAATGTAGGGGATTCCTTTAGCATAGGCTAGATTGACCTGCACATAGAGAAAGGAGAAAATGAGATGAGATCCTTCATCATATAAGCAAGTTCTAAGGCCATTGCACCATCATAGCAACTTACAGTGGAAGAAGAAAATAATGGGCTGCCATTGCGAGCTTGGATAATATTGGGAAAATTAAGCAAGCGCCTAGTAGGCCTGTTATTTGGACACTAACTTGACATTATCATTATCAATTCTTGATATCTAATTCATTGATTTTTATTGATATTTTATCATTTTATTTATCATAACTTCTTGTATAATGAAATTTCATACTTATTTATGCTCTTGTGGTAAATTAATGTCCATCTTCATTTATTTTTAATATATTAAAGATTATTATGCATGATGTCTTATGAAGATATTTTTTATAACAACACTCATGGTTTCTGTTGGCTTGAGGGGTCTTGACCTAGGTTCGTAGTTATTGCGTAGCCAATGTACCCTCCAACTACTGGCCCTTTCGCCAGTGACCTGCTTTCACAAATCAAAGTCTCACCTGAAGCAGTATGGGGGGTGTTGGAACTAGTTTTCCACACCCCGAGGAAGATTTTAATGTAGTGGCCCCAAACAGACTTATAAAAAAAACTATAACAGATGCGCGCATCAACAAATCAAACTCTTCGCAGATTATCGCAGAATGCCTCAATATATATTTGCGCATAGTAATCAGATATACTTCAATCATATCTATTCATATAACAATAACTTGATATTCGCGCACATAAGAAAATAACCAATAATAGAAGTAAATATGAGATAACATAACAAATTCATATCTTAATGCAATTAACAAATAGTCAACACACAGAATTGCATCACAATCCAAGTTCGCCAAAACAGTCTTCTTTACTAAGAGATCTATCAGTTCAGTACATTCAAACTTTCAATACAATTTATTCTTCACACAACCAGCAAAGTCTACACACATCCAGGACTTAGGTTTCTATGCACACAACCAGTAGGAGCCTTTCTATCCAAAAACCCAAACTTAGATCAAACCCTTAACAAATATTGTTGTGTAACCAGCTCCAAAAATGGAAGAAAAGAGATATCAACGCCTTAGAAATAAGCCACTTCGAGGGGGCAACCTCCAATACATTACATAAATGAACAATTCTTGGATGATACAATTTACAAAACCTCCTTTCTATATATAGGAGTCCATAGGGCCATAATGTAATCCTAGTGGGCCACAATGTAATCCTAGCCGACCTAACAATAATAATTTAAGGGCACAATAATAACAAAATGGGGGTCACAAGGGTACAATAATAACAATAAGGGGTTTACACTAACAATAATAAGGGGCTATACTAGTGATATAGGGACCTAACATGCCCCTCTCCTTCAAAAAAGTGTTGTCCTCAACACTTGAGTAGCTCCGGGTGCTTCTGTATAAAATTCTCATCCTCCCATGTAGAATCTTCGGTGGGTAAGTTCTTCCACTTGATGAGATACTCTGAAATTGATCGATTCCGTAGTTGTCGAGTTCTTTTTTCCATGACTGCTTCAGGTTCCAATATGATTTTCCCTTCCCCATCAAGTTCTGGCAATACTGTTTGAACTGGAAGATTTTCACCTATAACCTTCTTTAGGCATGAAACATGGAAAACTGGATGTACTCGCGAAGAAGCAGGAAGCTCCAATTTGTATGCCATAGTACCAATCTTTTGCAACACCTTGTAAGGACCATAGTACTTTGGCGATAATTTGTTATCCTTCTTAGCTTGCTTGAGGGACATTTTTTTGTATGGTTGTAGCCGTAAAAATACCCAATCTCCTACATCAAAACTTCTCTCGCTGCGATGTTGATCTGCCTGTTGTTTCATTCGATTTTGTGCCAAATTCGGGTTATCCTTTAAGAGTTGGAGAACTTCTTGTTGATGCTCGATGTGATCTTCCACTGCTTGAACCTTTGAATTTTCTCTTAAAGATGATGTGATGGATGGTGGATGATATCCATAAAGTGCCATAAATGGGGTCATTTTTGCTGCGGTATGGAAGGAAGTGTTATACCACCATTCAGCGAGAGGTAACCACTTGACCCATTGTGTTTGTTTATCGGATACAAAACAACGAAGATATCCTTCCAAACATTTATTTACTATCTCTGTTTGACCATCAGATTGAGGATGATAAGATGAGCTATGAGCTAATTGAGTACCCAAACAAGAAAATAACTCCGTCCAAAAATTTCCGGTAAAAATGGGATCTCTGTCGCTCACAATAATCCTTGGGATTCCATGTAGCTTTTGAATTCTGTCCATAAAGGTAGTAGCTACTGTACTTGCTTTAAATGGATGAAATAATGCACAAAAGTGTGCATACTTGGTAAGTCTATCAACTACCACCATGATGACACTCTTTCCTTCGGACTTAGGTAAACCTGTGATAAAATCCATTGAAATCTCCTCCCAACGTTGACTTGGAATGGATAAAGGTTGTAGAAGTATCGAGGTCTTAATTGTTTCCACTTTATTCTGCTGGAAAACCAAACATTCCACCACAAACTTTTGAATATCAGATTTAAGGCCATCCCAAAAAAAATCCTTCTTCACCCTGTGGTAAGTTTTTAAAAATACTGAGTGTCCTCCTAAAGGAGAAGTGTGCAATTCTAGAAGAATATTTTGTTTTAGTTGGGAATTAATACAAATATATAAGCGATCCTTGTACCATAAGGAATCATTTTTCCAACTAAATGTATCAAATGTACTAGGATCTTGCTTCAAATTTTGAATGAGTGTCCATACATCTTTGTCCTTCTTACATTCATCTCTTGCTTCGGTTATCCAATCTGGTTGGATAATAGAAATGGCACAAAGCAATGCTTTCACCTCTTCATTCTTTCTTGAGAGCGCATTTGCAACAACATTAAGATTTCATTTTTTGTAGATTATTTCAAAGTCATAACCCAACATCTTTGTGACCCATTTTTGCTGCTCTTCTGACGATAGTCTTTGTTCCAAAAAGTGTTTAAGACTATCATGATCAGTTTTTACATTGAAGTGTCTTCCCATTAGGTAAGTTCGCCATTTCTTTAGTGCATGTAGTATTGCTAACATTTCCTTCTCATAAATAGGTTTCTGTAAATACTTTCCTTTGATTGGACGACTTTCCAAAGCAATGGGTCTTCCTTCCTGCATTAAAACTGCACCAATTCCATTTCCTGAGGCATCACATTCCACAATAAAGGTTTTTGTGAAGTCTGGCGTAGCTAAGACCGGTGCTAGGCACATTGCCTCTTTAAGATGTTCAAAGGCCTTAGTTGTTTCAGGAGTCCATGAAAATGCATCTTTCTTCAATAATGTTGTTAGAGGTGCTGCTATTCTCCCATAATTCTTAACAAACTTGCGATAATACCCTGTTAACCCGAGAAATCCTCGCAACTGCTTTATGGTTGTGGGGACCTTCCATTCCTTAATGGCTTTAATTTTGTTAGGGTCTACTTTAACACCCTCGTGAGATACAATATGACCCAGATATTCCACCTCTTGTACTCCAAAGAAACATTTGGATTTTTTTGCATATAATTGTTTCTCCTGCAATAGTTTGAGCACCCTGTCAACATCTTCAACATGATCCTTCCAAGACCTGCTGTAGATTAGTATATCATCAAAAAATACTAGCACAAATTTTCTAAGGAAGGGTTTGAAAATGGAATTCATCAACCCTTGAAATGTAGAAGGTGCATTGGTAAGGCCAAAGGCATGACCAAAAATTCATAATGACCTTCATGAGTTTGAAATGCTGTTTTTGGAATATCTTCGGTCTTCATTCTAATTTGATGATATCCTGAACGAAGATCCAACTTGGTAAAATAAATTTCTCCATGTAATTCATCCAATAATTCATCAATCACAGGAATGAGAAATTTATCTTTAATGGTGAGCTTATTGAGCTCCCTATAATCCGAACACATTCGCCATGATCCATCCTTCTTGTGTACCAATACTACAGGAGCAGAGAAAGAACTTTGACTAGGTTGAATTATACCCGCCTCTAACATTTCCGCAATCATACGTTCAATTTCGCTCTTTTGGAAGTAAGGATATCTATAAGGCCTGATGTTTGGAGGAACACTTCCTGGAATCAAATGAATAGCATGGTCATGATCACGAATAGGTGGGAGTCCTTTGGGAGTTTCAAACACCTTGGAATGATTGTCCAAGACTTGTTGGAGATCTACAGAAATAGATGATTTTGATGTCTGAACTTCTAGTGAGCACAATTGTGCAATTATGCCTCGTTGTTCTTTCTTTAGAAGATTTTTCATGACAGCTTATTATCCTTCCCGGCTTCCCTTCAATACCCCGTAATTCGACTGCCTTTCCTTCTGAAAAAAAATTCAAGAAAAGTTCTTGAAAATTAAAAGCTACCGTCCCCAAAGATTGTAACCATTGTACTCCTAGTACAACATCAACACCTCCCATAGGAATGGAAAGCATTGGACTAGTCAATACATATTCCCCCATGGTTAGCTTGATATTATGGCATTTTCCAGAGCAATTTATAGTTCCTCCATTTGCGACCATCACTTGACATTCTGGTGCTGGGTATAGGAAACAATTTAATTCCTTGGCTACCTTACAATGAATAAAATTATGGGTGCTACCTGAATCAATCAACACTATTACCTTTTCTTCTTGATTTGTCCTTGTATCTTGAGAGTTTGAGGAGTGGTAATTCCTGCCAGTGCATTACACGATATGGTCGGATTCATTTCTTCCTCTTCTAGGGTTGGTTCCTGGTGTATATCCTCTTCTTGTTCATTTTCTTCTTCCTCTTCACGATCTATGTAAAATAATTTCTTCTCAGCACACTTATGACCTTTAGTGTATTTGCTATCACAACTGTAGCAAAGCCCTTTTGCTCTTTTTTCTTCCAATTTTTGTGGTGTCGACCTTGTAGGTTGTGGAAATCTAGATGTAGCAACACTTCCTTCTTTATAGAATTGAGTGGTAGGCTTCCTTGTCGCCATAATTTTACATTCAACTTTTCTTGCCAACCTGAATGCCTTCTCCAATGAATCAGGTTCCAGAACATGAAATTCATGTTGGATGTTATCCTTTAAAGTTCCTATGAAGAGATCAATCCTGTGTTCCTCTGGAATATAAGTTACCCTTATATTCAACTTTTGGAAGTCCTCAATGTGCTACCCCACTAAACCCTTTTGTTTGAGATTTATCAATTGGCTAAAGAAGGTGTTTCTCTTTGTATCCTCATAATGTGCTATCCTTTCTTCCGTAAAAATTGACCAAGTGACAATTTTTTTACGGGAGCAAAGCCATCAATACCATACAAATGTATTTTGTTCTAAATGTAAAGTTGCAATGCGTACCTTTTGTGTGTTTTGCACATTATGGAGATCAAAATATTGCTACATCTGTAGTATCCATGTTACAGGATCATTCCCATCAAACATCCTCATATCCATTTTTGGAATATGGTGGTTCTTCCCGCCAACATTAGATTTTATGAAATCGCAATTAACATTTATTTTGTTCTCATCATGAGGTTCTTCTACTATCTTTTCACCATTAGGAAACATTTCTTGTATCAACTTGGTCAAACCTTCGATGTCTGCTTTTAGATCATTATTCATGTTTTTCATGTTGTTTTCCATGTTGTCTTTCATGTCATCCATATTAGCTTCCAGGCCAGCTTCCATGCCATCCATCTTAGCTTCCACGCCTTTCTTCAAAACTTCCATTTGATTTTTTGTTGCTCTTTGCGAGAGTGAAATTTGTTGCACTTGCTCTTGTAATTTTGATAGATCATGTTGCAATTCTTCATCTTCATGAGTCATAGTAGGCCCTTCTGAAGGCTTAATGGGTGTTGCATTATTTTTACGAGGCATCTTTTAGAACCCAATACTGATATCTATTCTACAATATGCCCTTGGAATCAATTCAAATTGATTCTTCAAACAAGACTTATGCAATTCGGAAAAAAAATACACACCTTGCTTTTGAGGAGCTTGATATTGAAATTGGATTATCTCTTTGATTGCAGCACTTCAATATCTAAATTTCAGTACCGCCGTAGCCCTTTGAATTATCTTTCAAATGCCACAGGTCTGACCTGATTTGGATTCTCCAAGACAAAGTTGTGTCCAATCTCCCACAATGACCTAATTATGGACTAGTTCAGTAGAGTGAACTTGTATGACTTGCCACGTGTCATTGTTTCATCCTTTATCTCTGAATTTGATAGACAAGAAACTAAAGTCTATGTAATTATGACCAATTTTTACAGCACTCCAATCCGATGCCCAGAGAGAGAGTTATTGAACTTTTCCCACGATCACCTCTTTGAGATGAAATTCAGGAGCCTGAAAAATCACTACCTTCCATAGATCATATCTCCACAAATATTGTGAACCAAGCTCTGAAATTGTGTGACGCATTTCCTTAAGATTTCAGCTTCGCACCATATGAATTTCAGATTCTGAACCTTCATAGAAAAAAATTTATAGCGCAAATGCCACGATGACCTGTTTAAGAGCCTGAAAAAAGACCTAAATTCCACAGATCATATCTCCGAAAATATTGTGAACCATGCTCTGAAATTTTTAGAAAATATTCCTCTGGATTTCAGCTTCACACTCTAAAAATTTCAGCTTCTGAAACTTTGTATAAAAAAAGTTATAGCGAAAATGCCACGATGACCTGTTTGGAGCAGCGAAACCCTAGAATCCCAAAGCTCTGATACCAAATGTTGTGTAACCAGCTCCAAAAATAGAAGAAAAGAGATATCAACGCCTTAGAAATAAGAAACTTTGAGGGGGAAACCTCCAATAAATTACATAAATGAACAATTCTTGGATGATACAATTTACAAAACCTCCTTCTATATATAGGAATCCATGGGGCCATAATGTAATCCTAGTGGGCCACAATGTAATCCTAGCCGACCTAACAATAATAATTTAAGGGCACAATAATAATAAAATGGTGGTTACAAGGGTACAATAATAACAATATGGGGGTTACACTAACAACAATAAGGGACTATACTAGTAATATAGGGACCTAACAAAGATTCATCATCAGACATAATATCTCCTTTCTCAACTTGATATTTACATATTTATACTATCTAGACATGCATATATGATGATATCAAACCATGGTTTGAGACTCGTGGTTTTCCCTTTAAACCCATTACATTGATTGAGGGACTTTGACCCACCCCAAGGCCCCTTTTACTCTTTCGCGTAGTGCACACAACAAAACATAAACAAAACTTAACCAAAAATATACCCCAAGGGACCCCACTCCAATAGGCCCCCAACACAAACTTGTGATTCGTCTTGAGTCACTGTGGGGTGGTTTCATTCTTCTTTTCTTTGAGTGCTTTGATAGAGCTCTTAGGTGGCAATACTAATTTGATGCTATGTGCAGCAACACTCTACACTTCATCAACTAACGTGGTGTTTGTTGGCCTTTTAGCTACCAGATTGATGCTCTGTTGTGTTTTCTGAAGCATTTTCAAGGCACCATCCAGAGTTTGTGACAACTGTAAGGCTTCCTCAGCCCAAGGTTGCATCCTTGTTTCCAAAATATTTTCCCAGTGGCTTAGGTCTTTGATCTCTATCTGAATTTATTTTCCCTCGTGAAGTCAGGAAAGTCTCTGCACTATGACCAATGTGGGCGCCACCATCTGGATCTCTGCAAATTTTTTTTGCTTAACACACAATTCATTTCGCAACTTCTATACCATCAAGTCATTTTGAAAAATTATCCAAACACCCATGTCTTCATCCAATAACTGTCCACATTCTGTCACTGTGCCTGATATGCTATTTGTAGTTTCCTTAACTTCTACGGTGTGCTGAGCTCTGACCTCTGGTGGTGTTTCGGGCAAGAGCTTCATCTGCATCTCAAAAAAAAAATTCTAGAAGTCTTCCCAGACTACCTGAATTTCATTGTTTGATGCCTTGAATGCAGTGAAAAATCCCTCTAATTTTTTTGCTGGCGTAGCTGATGCAGGGACAATGACCTCTAGTAGGTCACCACAAACTTGGGTGATCATGGCCTCTAATGTAGCGCGTCGAGCCTTAGCTATGCGACATGCCTCCTTTGTTGTTTGCTGATTTTATTGTAGCACTGCTGCTTGTTGTTGAGACTCATTTACATCGTGAAGGGCATGGTCCTCTAGGTATTGTAATTCATCGACAATCATGGTGTGGATCATATGGAGTTTCCCAGTTGCGAGCACCGCTAAGTCGATTTTGATTTCTCCACAGGCTCTTAGGGTCGCACACAAATTTGGTGACTCCACTTTGATGGGGGTCGCAGGGATCTAGATCAGCCGCCTATCCCCGATAGATGTTAGCACCATGCTGATGGGTTGCGCGCTGGAAGTTGGCACGCTCGCTTGAAGTTGGCTCGCTTATGCCACTCTCGCTTGAATTTGGCTTACTTACACTTTGAGTTCTTGAATACCCGACTACACTCCTTCGAGCTCAAAGTTGTATTGCGCTTCCATATCTGTCCACATGTCTTCTGTTGTGAACTTTAAGTTATTTTCAATTCCAGTGAAGTCGTCCTCCATGAGTGTGAGGTCCTTGGTGCATGCCAATTTCGACCCTTTTATTTTCTTGCATGGACCTCTCGTGACTTGAGACCCATGCTTAGTACCCTTGGTGGTCCGCGTCTCCTTAGCACCTTCACCATTTTTTTCAACTTCCATATCTTTCTCCAAATCATTAGTATCACCTGTCGTCGTAAACTCAGGCTCGACTTCAACATATTTACCTTTCTGATGTGTATATTTTTTCATTATGGGCTTGGTTGGAATTTTCAAAAAGAATGAAGAGGCCCCCCCAGTGGTGTGCTACTCTAATTAGGTAGGTGGCCCCTCTGTTGTGATGTGCACGAGGTCATCTTTTGTGACCAAACATGGGAAACCATACCAAATTCCATCAACAGTGCCCTTCGCACAAATATGCACATTATGAAATGTTGCTTTGAAATCTGTAATTAATTTTTACTTCTCATACAAGGTTGGGGACAACCTTGGTTTCGACTGAATAGCTTGAGATAGCACAGAGTCAAAAATCACCCAGAAAATTTTATTTATGTGACTCTAGCTCGGATCTTTGAGTTCCATAAGGTTGTGTAGTGCATGGATTTTCACATGTCTGGCTTGATATCTGGGAACTGCATGTCTTCAAGCGTCTTCTAACCGATGTTTCCCCTCATCCTGTGCCTGGCACACATTTCCATAAACTATGTACATAAGTACTGAGCCTAGTTGTACTGGATACCCTTCTCTCACATCCCAATGAGAAAAATAACTTGGGTTGGGACTTCCTTTGGCCTGCACCTCCTCATCATTTTTCATGTGAGGAAAATCATGCTAAATTGGACTGAAAGGTCATTGATTTCACCAAAAAAAAATCCTCGAGTGTTGTGGGCCACCTTATATTCTTTCTTTACCTTCTCAGCAACCTTCTTTTCTTGGTATTTTCATCCAAAGGATTCCACAAGGTCTATGCCCTCACAAGAAAGCTGGTTATATAGTGGATCATCACAACATCTATTGAAATTCACTCCTCAAGCAACAAGCAATCATCATGGATGGCCGCGAGAAATCGTCACACAAAAATATCATTGATTAGGCTACGCTCGAAGTATAGAATCTGCAATAGGTTTAACAAGCCTGATTTGTGCAAGCCTAATGCCCAGAGCATTGGCTCAACTTTGACTATGCCATAATCGTAGAGGATTCAGTTTAAATACATATCGAGTGTGAGCTCGGGAAATTTTTCTTGATCTGTGAGGTCCCAATCCTCCATTTTGAGTAGCAGAATTTTGGCGAACATATTTCCCTCGATAGGTACATTCTTCAGAAGTAATGGAATATTAATGTATGAACGAACTTTATCGAGGTCCTTGGGGACCTTCACTGAGGCTTTGCATGTTGCGACATATGCATGCAACTACAAGATAGGGTCAAAAATTTCTAGCACGTATTCCTCCATTATGGTCTTTGGAAACTCCGCCATTGGTTTCTTCTGGTGCTCTGTACCTGTACAACATGAATTTGGATTCTGCTCATGAGGAAACTTTGAGGACCCCAAAGACTATCCCTTCTTGGTTTGCACTGGCACAAGGGTCTTAGCAGCCTCCATGGCAGGTTCTTCACTTGGCTTGGTGGCAATCATACTTGGTGGAATTAGATGACCTAAAGCTCGATGGCGGTACTGATCCTCAAAGAGCAGATTAATGTCCTACATAGGCTTCATACAAAATTCAGAAAGTAGAGAGCTCAACTCACAAAAATAGCACAGAACGCAAAGGGAACTAATGTGACCCCTTTGGTCATAATTATAGCATAGGTGCACCTTAAATGGTATCTTATGCATTAATGTAGCTCCATAAATCCTAAAACGGATCCAAATCTGGCATAACCACCTCATTAAATGCAACTTAGATGCTCCTCCAAACAGTAAGAATGTTGTTTTTCCAGATTTATTGTTCCAACGAGTATATTCTGGCACTTTTGCGACCCATTCAACCTCTGCGCATAGCTACTGCACACGTGTTTCAACTGTCTGTGCATCTGCCATCCTTTCTACACAAATCCATATTTCCGACCATATAGTCAATTTTTGCGCATAGGGAGACGGTCATCCCTGTAAGGCTTCAATTTGATTCCATGGACATACCCAGGAAGGGTTTTTCTGCTTAATGTTGCCAAGCACACCACACCTATGTCTATGATTTCCTTAAAAACATATGGTCTGATCTAATACATCTTGAACTTCCCTAAGTAGCGTGCAAACTTGCTATCATACAACAAGACCAAATCTTCTTCCTTAAAGACCTTCTGTCTAATGTGCCTGTCATGCCAAGCCTTTTCGCATTCCTTTTGCACATGCTAATGGAAACCTGCAATAAAGAAATCCTCTTATAGCATTACCAACTATGAAAATCATTCTTCCATAATATCCTATTCTACCATATAAGTGAATGTTGCAATGCGCAAACTTGGAACAATGTACTCCATTATCATAACAACTTCCTACCCATACACCACCCTGAATCGTGTCTTTCTTGTCAACTTGTTGCATGTGGTTATATATGCCCAAAGAACCATAGGTATGTGCACATCCCAATCATTCCAGTTACCATTGTAGACTTTAGTGAGCGCAATATCTAGAATCTTATTGAAAGCTTCCACTGCACTATTCGCTTGTGGGTGATATGGCATACACTTTTGCTGATGAATCTAGAATTCTTCTGTCAGAGATTCAATAGTTTCATTCACAAAGTGTGTACCTCGATCACTCATCAAACTATTAGGGAACCCAAAACAAGTCAAGGTGTTCTCAAAGATGAAGTGCGCAACTATTTCTGCACTACAATCCTTCACAAACTTAGCTTTAGCCCATCTGGTCACATAATATGTTGCAGTGATTATGTAATACACACATGTCTTCTTTCTTTGAGGGTCAATAGTTCCAAAAAAATCTATGGCCCATTTTTCAAAAGCTTGTAATTCCATCTGTGGGTTCAAGGGAATCTCATCTCTGCATGACGGTTTCCCTGTCCTTTAGCATACATCAAAAGTGCGACAATATGTATGTGCATCTCTGTGCACTGTGGGCCACTATAACCCAACTGGTATGATATTATGCATGGTTTATTTCCCTGCATAGTGACCTTTGGTAACCCGTCCAAGAGCTTCATCTAAGATATCCCGTCTCTCAAATTCCTTTACATACCTTCACAGAACTTCATCTGCACCCATTTTGTACAACTTACCGACAATTAGAGTAAATTTATTTGCGCTCACAACCAACTCTTTCTTCTATTACAGCGTGTACTTCATGGGCACACTTTTAGTGGTCAAGAAATGAATGATATAAGAAAAATGGTCATCAAGCACCTTTATAGAAAATATTTGCGCATCAGGTAAACCATCCTCCAAGCTAGTAGGTTATTCTCCATTTTCAATACACGACAGATTATCTGACAGAAAATTCAGTCTCCCAAGCTTCATAATGACTTAAAAACCATACTCCTGAAACAAAATCAACCATCTGCAAATCCTCCCTCCCCAACAAAGGCTTATTGACGAGGTACTTCAACGCATAATGGTCAGTAAACATCTTAAAGTGGCCTCCTAATAGATAATGGTGGAATTTCTGTAGCGCATAAACCATAGCCAGTCCTTCCCTTTCCTTAGTTGAATAATTTTTCTCCGTGCTTGATAGCTTCTGACTTGCAAATGTAATAGGGTGATTAATTTCCCCGCCTCCTCACTGTGCTAAAATAGCTCTGAGCATTATGCAAGAGGCATAAACATGTACATGGAATACCTTCGACCAGTCTGGAAAGAACATTATGGGCACAATGACCATCTTCTCCTTAAACAATTCACAACTCTTTTGACATTCTTCATCCTAGCAAAATGAGGCATCCTTATTTAACAATTTCTCCATGGGCGCATAACCTTGGATGAACTTCCGGTAATATCTAGTATGCCCCAAAATTGAGTGTAGTTGTTTGACATTTGTAGGAATTTCCAGATTAAAAATAACTGCGATCTTGGTTGGATCCACCATCAACCCTTGCTGACAAAAAATATGTCCCAGCAAGATCTCGAATGGCACACAAAATATGCACTTCTTCAGATTAAGTGAGATTTGATACTTTTGACAAGTATCCATCATTAGGTGCAAAATTGATACATGCTTCTTCAACGACCCAAAGATAGTCAAATAATCAAATTAAACTTCTAAAAACTTGTGGATGTATTCCTTGAACGTAACTACTACTACACGCAGGAAGATAACAGGCACATTCTTCAACCCAAATGGCATGATTGTATACTGAAAGGATCCCCATTATTTTGCAAAGGTGGTATTACTTCTATCTTCTGACACAATTATGATCTGGTGATATCCTGAGAAACCATCTGTAAATGAATAGGCCTCTTGTCCTCCTACATTTTCCAGGATCTCATCAGAAAATGGGGTCGGGAATAGATCATGTATGTAGGCATCATTAAATTTTCGCAGATCCATGCAAATACTTCACTAGGACATTTGGCCCAATTTCTGACGGCCACTTCGTTGCTATTCCGACACATAGTCGTTGCAAGAGCGACAATCTGAGGCTGGAAAAAATGTGGTTAGCCTTAGAGTCACACTTCTGACACTTCAATAAAGTGTCGGAATAGTGACACTTCTTCCAACGTCTTCCAAACTGTCGCTCTTCCGACATTTTCAAACCATCACTCTTCCGAAGTTTCCCAAACCATCGCTCTTTCGACGTTTTCCAAGCCATCGCTCTTCTGACGTTTTTCAAAGGCATCGGTCTTCCGATGTTTATCAATTTTTCACACAAATGTCGCAATTTCGACGATATGTCTTCGTCGCTCTTCCGACATTTTCCAAGCCATCACTCTTCCAACGTTTTTCAAAAGTGTCGGTCTTCCGACGTTTATCAATTTTTCACACAAAGGTCGCAATTCCGATGATATGTCTTCTGAAGTTTAGAACGTCGCTCTTCCGATGCCTATGTAACATCGTTTTTCCAACAAAAAAGTAAAAATATTTAAAAAATAAATGTCGCTCTTCCAACGCTTATGTAACGTCGCTTTTCCGACGAAAAAGTAAAAATATTTAAAAAAATAAACGTTGCTCTTTTGACATGTAAGGCATCGGTCTTCTGAAGTGTAATGCGTCGTTCTTCCGACGTGTAAGGTGTCGGTCTTCCGACGCTTGGATAAAAATATTTAAAAAAAAATCTGCCAAATGTACTAGTTTGTTCAAGAAAATACAAGTTTTTACTGTAGAACTTATAGAATACAATTTTTTATAAGTGCAATGGTGAAAATTTGAAGACAATTTTAGACTGTAGGTGTTACCAACTGTATGTGTTATTAGGTAAAGTAATAATTCATAAATCAACCATGGAGAAACACCCTCCTGAATATATCAGCCACATTGAAAAGTCAGTCTGCAAAGAGGCCCATTTTTTCAAGACAACACTTAACCTATCTTCAAAAGTCACTGTTACCCTAAAACTATTATAAAATTCTAAATCAAAATCAATGGGTTGAAGATCTTCAAAATTAGAGCAATTTCAAGCATAAATTGTAAATAAAAAACAAAAGGAGAGAGCCATCACGGCATCAAATTGCCCCTTCTGCAAGCCTGATTTCTCTCCTTATCTTGTAATATAGGCATAGATATTATTTACAAAGGGAAAATTTAGACAAGAATATCTTGCTCACATAAACTTCAATTCATAGGCTATCTTACCCAATTATACAAACATGGATATTGCCCCAAGTCTAACTTTGATTGGAAATCCAAGGATAGCCCTGCTCTAGCATGGGAAGGAATCATCTTAGAAACCAAAACAGCCACATTGTAGCACTGACCTTCAAAGTTTTAGACAGAAGATAAAATAAAAAAGCAGAACTCAAGCCGCAAAGAAAACATGGTGCTTGAGGTAGATAATGTCTTTGGTAAGATGTTGGTGGAAGGGTCAACTCCCTACCTGGTGACTTATAACACGCTTGTTGATGGACTATGTAGAGCCAGTGCCATTGATCTTGCATATAAAGTATTAGAAAAAATGGTAAAGCAGGGTTGTTCTCCAAATGTCTACACTTACAGTGCATTGATCTATGGACTTTGCAAGGAAGGAAAACTGGAAGAGGCTGAAATGTTCATTGATAAAATGAAGGAGAAAGGCTTACAACCTAACCAAGTAACATACACATCATTGATTGATGGCAACGTCAAATCAGGCAAGGTGGATCATGCTTTTGATCTATTAAGTAAGATGATAAATGAAGGATTCCAACCTAATTATCGAACTTATTGTGAGCTTATGAATGGTATAGTTCAAGAAAACAAGATACAAAAAGAACACTTGATTTCTGATGAGGATTCAATAGGTATTTTAGATCCTGATAACTTGGATGAAATTCATGACTTGAATGGAATTCCGCCCGAAATAAACAGTGTTCTTACATTTAAGCTTCTTGACAAAATGATGGAGAAGCATTGTCAGCCTATTTTAGATACTTATAGTGCCTTAATTGCAGGATTATGCAAATCAGGTAGACTCCTTGAGGAAAACTAGCTGATAAAAAATATGTTAGAGAGAGGAATCTATCCCAATGAAGCAATTTATACAGCTCTTATTAATGGGCACTGTAAACAGGGAAACTACGTCTATTGTCTGGAGCTTTTGGATAGAATGGTTGAAAATGGTTATGAACCACAACTATCTTGTTAATGGGCACTGTAAACAAGGAAACTGTGTGTATTGTCTGGAGCTTGTTGCTTTCGACCAGATCATGGAATTGATATCAGAGGGAGGCTCCAATTGAAGTAGAAGGATGAGGAGGCGTTGGAGAAGGCGTGAAGGATGAACAGAGTCTATTTCCTTTTAACAAGCAAGAAGCTTAATTTCTTTCTTTGTCAACTGTTAATATTCTCTACAAGGGCTAATGCTTAGATCCTAAGGAATTAAAATTTAAAAATTTAATTAGTAAGAAATTCTCCAACGAATAACCTTATGAATCCATCTCTCAAGCCTTGAAGAACTATATAAATACTATTAATTAATTCTCCTAAAATCACTTCAACGAACAATCTATTGTGACCATTACTATAAACTTTGACCCTTGTAAGGTTTAGTGTTGGATCAGGTATGTGGTGCATTGTACAAGCAGGGACTTAGCCCTTCTTAGGGAAATTATTCAAGCATATATGAAGCTCTCTAAAACAACAAATAGAATGTCTCTCCTGACTAGCGAAAGAGCTAAAGGATTCTTGTTTTTCGCATATGTTTTTGGGAAAAAATTTGGATTCTTTTAGGGTTTCATTTTAGAAATTCGTTTGGATCATTTATTACAAGGTTTGGCCTTTTGTTTTATTCTTTACAGTTTGGGATCCGTTCAAATAAATCTCCTCTTGAAGCTATCCGTTCAGATACATTTGTTGCGTCAGTTCAGGTACTGTTAGTGCTCTGTATTGTTGGGATCCACAGGAGGTCAATGGGGAAAATCCCACCATAAAGAAATGAAGACGGGGAAAGGGGATCAGATTCACAGCAATTTTTCTCAGATCTGAGTTCAACTGACCAGGAAACCTTAGGCAATAGGTAACTCCGCTCATGGTTGCAGAGATCAGGTGGTTCAAGTCACCAACTGCATGGACACACAGATCAATCGAATGTCAGTTATGGGTTTTTCCCCCAAAATAATCACTCCCCTATATCCATCATGAACGCATTGAAAATAAACAAAACAAAACCTTAAAGTAGACCATTTTTCCAAAAAAATGTTTCAACAACTCAGATATCATGTCCCACATGAATCAAGATAAACTTCAAAACTAAATACAAATAAAATCCCATGAATCTGACATTGATATGTAGTGTTTCATGAGATATGGATTATAACAAACATAAAACAAACATTAAAAACCAAATTATTGAGATGTTAAATATCACAAGGCAGAAAAATTTATAAGATACATTTGACATATTAGCATAAAATCTAATTGGTGATAAAAATACGAAATCTAGGTAATCAGACATCTTCAAAACTGCTCCTTTTAACTCACTTTTAACCCTATAGAAATAAAATGAGACCAAGATATTTCAAACTTGGACCTTCAAGTATAAAAATAAAATGTCTTACTGAGTATAATTAAACAAAATATTTAAAATCTAAGCACATAAATGAATATTTTTCATTCGATAGAACAAGAAATCAAAATGAAAAAGAAATATCCTAAGTGAACCCAAACAAACTGACAATTTTTTAAACTGGTAATCATATTTACAGGCATATAAATAGATTTAAAACACCTCCCTAGTAGGTTGTCCTGATGATGAGTCTTGATTTAGACTCAAAACTTAGACTAAAAATGACTACTGTGGATATTTCGAGTCTTACATGTGAAAAACTACACCACAGAAACCTCCAATCTAACTTCAATGTCATTAAAAATTAATAAATTCCATAAAAAAACAAACTTGCTAAGATCCCAAAACCAAGAGTACTTACAACTAGGTGTGGTGAGCTTAAGAGTCCCGAAGCAAATATCATAGAGAGCCTCATTTTCAAGCACCATACATTCGTTTGCATTTTCTACCAGCGGATGAACAGAGAGTGTGGCAATGTAAGGCTCCACCACTGTGTTTGACACCTTGGGAGATGGGAAAACAGAGAATGTGAGCATCATTATATCAGGGTATTCCTCCCTAATATTGGAGATCAAGAGGGTTCCCATTATAGATCCAATACCTCCTCCCAAAGAGTGACACACTTGAAACCCTGTACACAAAAAAAACCCACATCATTTTAGTAAATGAAATCCTACATTTCAAAAACACAAGGTCAAGGATTCGAATCTGAAAAAGACACATACCTTGCAGGCAATCACAGTTCTCAGCCTCCTTCCTACCGACATCAAGCACATAATCAATGAGCTAGGCTCTTTCCGTGTAATGCCCCTTGGACTAGTTGTTTCCAGCCTTGGATTGGCCAAAAATGAAGTTATCAGGTCTGAAGACCTGTCCATAAGGCCCGGTCCTCACACTGTCCATGGTGCCATGCTCCAGATCCATGAGCACGGCTTGGGGCACAAATCTCCCACATCTCACCTCATTGTAGTAAACATCAAACCTTTCAAGTTATAGATCTGAAGTGCCCTGATATCTCCCAGTAGGATCGATCATGTGTTCTTCACAGACCACTTCCCAGAACTTGGATCCGATCTGGTTGCCACATTGGCCCCGCTGAATGTGAAGGATCTCTCGCATTTTTGCTATCAAACCAACTCAGATTTGGATCAGATCTGAACTGCCCCTCCAAATGGGATTTTTTATTTATAACCTAATGTATCAGAGCAGAAGGAAATAAATCACCAGACTTCAACCAAATGGATCAGAGCAAACCTGCAACAGGCACTCGGGATCAATTTCTTTACTTACCGCATCCTTCCTCCAAACCTGTGACAGTATGGCCGCATCCTTCCTCCAAACTTGCAATAGTATGGCTGCATCCTTCCTCAAAACCGGTGATAATATGGCCGCATCCTCCTTGCTTCCCTGGACAAACCATGCAACAGGAGGGAAATGAACGAGAGAAATTAAAACTTTTGATATTTGAAAATTTTTGACATTTTGAGTTGAAACACGTGTGTTTTTTTTAAGGCCACTCAAATTAATTTAAAAATATATATTTTTTAATAATTATAATCATTTTTAAATAATTAAAATAATTTCTAAATAATTAAATGTTTGTTTATTCTGATTGTTTAAAAATATTTATAATCAAAAAAATAAAACATATCTTTTTGAGAAGCAATTAAAGTTATATGAGTAAATAATGGACTGATTTTTGCATATAGTAATCCTTCTACCCTACTAAATCATCATGCTTTATTAAAAGGAGTTTTAACTTTACACTATTAAATTATGTTGTATTTTAAATATTTGGAGTTTTAATCTCTTTTTTTTAATATATTTTTTCTTTATAATTTATGTATTATTTTTTCCTTATTTTTAATTATTACTTTAAAAGTGAAATTTACATTTTTTTTCTTTAATGATAGTAATCTATGTATTCATTCATTCAAATTACATACATTTTCTGTAATAAATAATAGTGTAGTCTAATTAATAGATGAAATGGTTTTTTTGATTGAAACCTAACAATATCAAGATTGTGATTTCTTACTATTTATAATCAATTTTGAATACATAAATGAATTAAACACCTTAAAAATATCTTTATAAATTAAAACTTAATAAATTAAATAATTTAAATTGGTTTGGGTAAATAAGTGGTATTGTTGATTATAAATAATTATTGCTAAGATTAAATCTAAGACATTTATGTAAATTATTAATTATATAAAATTGTTGAATTTTTATTTCATAAACTAAGGATTTTGGTTGATTTTTTAATCTAATTATGTGATATTAAAGATGAATTATGGTAACTTAAAGATAAGTTTTATGTGGTTAAAAGGGAAGTAGTAATGTTATGGTATGAATGATTATTTTCAATGAAATTTTTGGTTTAGTAAGGATAACTCATCTATGGACATTTTCCATGATTTTTAAGACGGAGTCAATATAGGAAAGGTGATACTTAAAGGGCTCCCACATGATTTAGAAATTTTATATCTATTGGTTTATAAACATTAGAGGTGGAAAAATATCCTAAGATCTAGAGCTAATTTTTTTCCAACTTAGCTATATCTTGAACAACAAATTGTTGTTGACATCAAGGATATGATAGAAATTTGGTGGGTTGTAGGGTATGTTAGGTCCCTATATTACTATTATAGTCCCTTATTGTTGTTAGTATAAACCCCTTATCGTTATTGTTGTACCCCTGTAACCCCCATATTATTATTATTGTGCCCTTACATTATTATTTTTAGGTCGGCTAGGATTACATTGTTGCCCCACTAGGATTACATTGTGGCCCCATGGACTCCTATATATAGAAAGGAGGTTTTGTCATTTGTATCATCCAAGAATTTTTCATTCATGTAATGTATTGGAGGTTTCCCCCTCGAAGTGGCTTATTTCTAAGGCATTGATATCTCTTTTCTTCTATTTTTGGAGCTAGTGTCACAACAGTCTTGTCATGAAATAAATTTAATGCAGTTACTAGGTAGGTAGTGGGAACCATTTTGGTGGAACTTGGCCATAAATGGGACATCTATCCATGCATAGTTTTTTAATAATAGATACACCTAGTTTATTATCATTGTATGGGAATCACTTTAGGATCTAGGCTACTGTGCACACAGTAACTAAAGGGATATTAGTGAAACCCACAAAAGTATTATAGGTGCTTTTATATAAATAGGTGTTCTTGTGTTCTCATTGGTTAGTTATGGGCAAATGAAAATAAAGTAAGAGAAGTTATAGGTGCTTTTATAGAAATAGGTGTTCTTGTGCTCTCATTTAGGTATGGGCAAATGACAATAAATTAAGAGAAGGATTTGACTACTGGACAATCAGAGGAATGATTCCACACAAAACCAAGCATGGTGCTGCAACACTTTCTAGGCTAAGGGATTTTAAAGGGGTTCCCCCACCATATGAATGGAAGAAGAGAATAGTCATTCCAGATGCTCTGAAAGTGTTGAGGCTTCATCTAGGTCACAATTATTTTCTGCTAGGAAGGTTTTCCAAAGAAGTTGGCTGGCATCACTATGACACTATTACGGAATTAGAAGGGAAGAGAGAGGCAAAGGCTCAGGTATCGTATGAGAGAAGAAAGCAATTGGAAAAATTGAGATCAAAAGCAGTGGAGTTAGCCGAAAAGCATCTTGCCCCAAAGATGGAGCTCAACTTCAACAAAGTATTAGATAAGTTGCATGTTGTGCTTAATGAAGCAATCAATTTTGAAAATGACAAGAAAATATTTCTGAAGATGATGTTTTTGACTAGAAAGATATAACAACACATAAATAATTACATTGTTGATACAATAATAATATAATCTGCAAACAAAATTCTCGCATTCATGATCTGATTATATAGTGAATTAGACAGAAGTAAGAACCTAATAAGTAGAAAGGAAATGAACGATTTTGGGTATGTTCAACAAATCCTTGAAGCAGAAATAACACAATAATGCGCGCTAAACCCTGTATTGCGATTTTCTCTGTCAGGAAACCATTGAAGCAAAGAATACTCGTATAGATAATGAGCTTCAAGATAAAAATCCCATAGACATGAAGAGTGTCATACGCCTTGTTCAAAAATTAGTAAATGAAACTATGGATCTAAAAAATAACTCTATAGAAGATACCTCTATTTAAATAACTTACAAACCATATTGCAAAAAACAATTACTTCTTCAAAGCTAATTCATCGAATTTGGAGGGATTAGGGGATTGGGGGTTATGGGTTAGGGGATTTAGGTGAATTTAGGGGTTAGGGGTCGAATAATGAGTTAGTATTTAAGGGATTAGGGATTGGGGGCTTAGGAGGCCCGACCCGAACGCGTTTGGGCGGGCACACTCAACCGAAACGACCCGACCCGAACGGGTTTGGGCTGGCACCCCTAAATGAAATGACACAGTATGCCCGACCGAACGAAGGCACAAGGGAGAAAATGAAAAATGGGCCGCACGAATGTGCATAAGGCACCCATGTGGTCACAACTTAGAAAATTTGATACGGCTACCCTCAAACGAAACAACCTAACTCGAACGCGTTTGGGCAGGAGCCCTCACACGGCACAACACGACGCACACGACCGAACAAAGGCACAAGGGAGAAAACGAGAAACAAGTAGCACGAATTTGCAAAAGGCACCCGTGTGATCACAAATTAGTAAATTTGATACGACCACCCTCAAATGAAACGACCTGACCTGACTCGAACATGTTTGGGCAAGCGCCCTCACAATATGGCGCACCTAACCAAACAAAGGCACAAGGGAGAAAAAAAAAAATGGGTTGCATGAATGTGCACAAGGCACCCATGCAGTCACAACTTAGCAAATTTGATACAGCCAACCTCAAACGAAACGACCTGACCCGAATCGAACGCATTTGGGCGAGCGCCCTCACACTGTGCGCCCAAACGAACAAAGGCACAAGGGAGAAAACGACAAATGAGCCTCACGAACGTGCACAAGGCACCTTTTCGATCACAACTTCTCAAATTTGATAGGACCGCCCTCAAACGAAACGACCTGACCCGACTCGAACACATTTGGGCGGGCACCCTCACACGGTGTGCCCGACCGAACGAAGGCACAAGGGAGCAAATGACAAACGAGCCTCACTAACGTGCACAAGGCACCCTTGCAGTCACAACTTAGTAAATTTGATATGGCCACCCTCAAACGAAACGACCTGACCGAAACGCGTTTGGGCAGGCGCCCTCACACAACACGACATGGCGTGCACGATCGAACGAAGGCACAAGGGAGAAACCAGCAAACGGGCCACACGAACATGCACAGGGCACCCATGCAGTCACAATACTCTTTGTTACACCATTTTTGGTCATCTAACATATTATCATTAGATGGACCCAAGTACACCATGTAAGACCAATTTTACTCCATGTAAAATTGCTTTCACTATGAAAATAACTTAGTAAATCACCTTTAATAAGTTGTTTATGGTCTAAACAGGAAACCCCATGGGGAAACATTAAATAAATCCATATTTGTTTGATTTTTCCTCAAGGAATAATTAGTTAAACAACAATTTAATTAATATTCTTGGTTATATTTAACCCAAAAAAAAGAAATTAATTAGATAAATCATTATTTATCTTATTATTTTCTAAAGAACAATTATTTAAACATTACTTAAATAATATTCTTTGTTAAATATGACTACATCTCCATTAAATAATTAAATAAATCATTATTTATTTGATTACTACTAAACCATATCTTTAAAATAATAAATAAATCATTTATTTATTATTATTGTTTGATCACATCCTTAACATGATAAATAAATCATTTATTTATTTATTATTTACAAATAAGGGGATTTGCCTCAAGTAAAATTCCTTTTCCCTCCAACAAATATAATAAAATATTCCATAAAAGTTGGATCTTGATTTGGTTAATAATATTTTAATTATGCACCAACATCTAGACTAACTCGATATTTTTTTATAAATAGAAGGGTTTCCCCATTCATTTGTCACCTTTTGTTGCCTAAAGATCACTATGGATTTCAACTCTTGGTCTGGCTATTGATCCATTATCATAGCCATATTTTTCCATTTTTCCCTGGGTTTTCTACACCATCAAGAGAGAGGAATTCTAAATCTGAAGTGTTGAGGACTTACAAGAACCCATCCCATTGAGGAGAACAGGGAACACCCTATTGTGTTTTCCTCCCAGGTGCCATTAATAAAAATTTCATTGGATATATTCTTGTCTTGTCTATTGGATCTATGGAGTAAATCTTATTTTTCTACTGTTTAATGTTTTCTAATGCATAGATCTAGATTTTTTCAGCATTTATCTTGATCATCTAATTGAAGATATAAAGATATTAGCAGTCATTTCTGCTGTTAGGGCTGTTTATTATGCACAACTAAAGTGGTGTTTTTTCGTACACCTCGAATCAAGATTCATACTAATAACCAGCGACTCCACATGGGTTTACAATTACGACCACTGTCGTTTTTTTTATCCTTGCATATCTAGCTGCTTCAAACCCTAGGATTTCTCTTCAGCCCCTTGTTTTTTCATTTCTTGATGTTGTTTTTAACCCGTAAAACCCTAAAACAATAAAAATTCCGACTTCCGTGTGTTTTTGGACCTATTGCGCAGGTGACAGACATCAGCCACAGCTAAGACCACAAATTTTTCTGAAATATGCCACCGAGAGTACTGGAAGTGTAGGTCACACTTTTCAGCCCAAAACCTGTGACCTGGACCTCCAGGGCGCACTTTACTTCCCAAAAAGTGCGACCTCTACTGAAAACAGGTCAGAAACTGCGACCTAGAATTTTTGTAGGGAATTTTTTGAAAGCTTTCTGGGTTTGTCTAAGCTTCTGTTCAGGGTTGTTTGACCTCCGTATCCACCCATTTTGGACCTATATTTGTTCTGTTTCACTCAAATAAGTGGGAACCTAGCCCCCTAGGGCTTCAGTACCCTCCAATTTTTTTGGAAGAGTTTTTGCTATTGAAGGTTGTCTGAAATTTCAGAGTCTTTAGCCATTTTTTCAGATCTGATACCTCACCTTCAGATCCACTTCAGATCGGCTTGTTATCCATCCAAATATCCTCATTTAGCTTTGTTTTGGTTTTCCTTTAGGGTGCACTCTACTTCCCTCCTAGAGATAGCCTTTCGCCACCTCTTTTTTACAACAATTTTCCTCTGACTTATTGTTGTTTTCTGCACCACTTTCCAACAGATTTTTGTCTTTTAGATCCCGGTCCCTCTTGACCTTAGATCTATCAAAATTTTTAGTGTGTTTTCATTATTTTTTTACTCACCTATAGACTATTTTTTGAGAAACCCACCTTCTTGGGTTTAGATTATGCATTATTAGCTGTTTATTGTCTGTTTTACAAGCTTGTATACTATCATTTGCAGGTTATTTACAACTATACAACACAATTTTTTCTTTTTCTCTACAAATTTCTGGGTTTAAAAATTAAAATTTACACACCTACAAACACACCCTAAGCAAAAAATGGCTTGGTTAACACCGCCAAGCAAAGACTCTAAAACATTGAAATCAATTGATCCTGCACCTCTCTGCCCTTATTTCGACATTGTAATTAGTTGATCTTGCACCTCCTTTCCCTTGTCGGTCTCTTTTTCCTTTGTGCCATGTTTGTGTCATCACCATTGCACCACCAAGGTGTTCATCCCGGAGACTTCTTGGCCTTCATCCTCAGTTTCCGGTAGGGAGACTTACTCCTCCGCATAAGATTCAAGTCAGTCCTCAACCGAGTCCGCACTTCGACTCTTCTTCTAGTCCTTTAGGTTCTCCTTCTCGTTCTGCCTTCAATTCTCCCCCTGTCACCTTCACCATGTCTGGTGCAAGACCTAATACTAGTGGTAACCCCAGCCCTCCCACCGGGAATACCACTAGTGGGACTGCAACAAACACTACCCCGGCTACACCCTTGCTCCCTTTCATGGCAGGCCTCAGCCTCCCCGACTTAGACTAGTTGATAAATGACCCTATACACCATGATGCTAGTTGGCCTGCTATGCCAATAAAGCTCCCTTCAAACATCCCAAAGTTTGAAGGTCTTGCTCAAGAAGATCCTTCAAATCATATTCAATCTTTCCACATGTGGTGTTCATCTAATTACATTACCGATGACTTTGTTCGTCTTCGGTTGTTCCAACGAACGCTTACAGGTGAAGCTTCTAAGTGGTATGTTGATTAGGCCCCTTCCTCTCATACCACATTTGTGACTCTATCCCAGGATTTTTTGTCTTATTTCCAGCTTCCCCTTCATTATGACACTGGTACCGAGCTCTTGACCTCTTTCCGTCAATCATCTGTGACCCGCCTATCCGAACATGTTCAGGAATGGTGGAGAATAAGGAGCCTATGTCGAGTCCATACTTTCGAAGACTGTGTTTATATGGAATGGTTCCTTAGGACTCTCTTGCCACCTATCAGGAAAGGCGTCGCATCGCACTTTCCTCAAACCGAAGAATCCGCTCTCCAAATTGCTTTAAAATATGACCTGATCTACGCTCAGTCAGGTTATGTTTATACCGTCCTACCTGATCTTCCCAGACCTAGTGGTGCCAACGCACTGGGGAATTTCATGTCGTCGATGGTATCGTTGGAGCTCTCTTTAATCCGTATGCTCAACCTCCCATGGGCTATGGTTTCTCTTAGGGAGGGGCCAGCTCCTCCGACACTTTTCCCCCTCCCAGTAGCACGTATTTAGGATATGGAATGCCTCCTCCTTTTGCCCAAACTCCTATTTACCACACTGGTACCCAACCTCCTTATTATCCGTATCCATAGCCTGGTGCTCCAGCTCCTACAGCATTAGCACCTCCTCCTCCCTTTCCTTCTCAACCCCCGCAACAACAACCACCACCCCCTCTAGGGCAGGTGTACGTACAACATGGCACGACTAATCCTCCTCCCTCAAAAAAGAAGAGGAAAGGAAATCAAAATCAAGTTGCCTCTGGTAATCCTGGACCTAATTAAGGTAATGCTCTTAACACTACTCAGCCCAAGCAGGATAGGCCTCTTCGTATGAACAAAACCTGCTCTTTTTGTGGTGTTTATGGTCATTATACGCATGATTTTCCTCTTCTGCCACAAATTTGATAGCTATGGGAGTCTCAAGCAACATTGAGCGGACATCAAGCCATCCCTTCTGTTCCTCCCAGTCCTGCACCTAGTTAGCTGGTTGCGCTTACTGATCCTTTCCCTCAACAGGGATTTGTGGCTACCCAACCACCTGAAGGATAGGTGGCCACTCAATCTCTTCCATCTGGTTCCCCTGATTACCAAATTTTCATGATGTCCTCTGATCAGCCTTCTGAACCTTCTTCTCCTGGCCCTTCACCTTCAATTGGTACTCATTACCCCCTTTACCCTCCTAGAACAGGTCCTCCCGGCCTCAACCATCTTGGTGTCGTCCCGCATGGTCATTACCCCTCTATTCAGATACCATTCCCAGCTCCCCAACCAGGAGTGTACACAGTACCTGTTATGGCCACCCTCTCTCTTCCTAACTTGACCCTTGGGATTCCTGTCTGGTACATTGATCCTCCAGCTGCTACCCCCGCCTAGTCAACCTAAACCTTATCTTGTTTTGATCCTAATTCAGCTGGTCCCTATGACTTCTCCCACTACAACAGTGCCTCATTCACCTCAACAGGAACCACCTCTCGTTGCGACTTCTTCGGGTAAGAAGGAAAAAAATAGTAAGGGGGCATCAAAGGAGAAGGCTACCCTGACAAACCCTGCCCCTTCTTGGCCTCCAAAGCATACCATCCAGTGTGCTTTGTGTGATGTTGTCGGCCACACCACCCATAATTGTCCAAAATTGCCTCACCTCAATTCCATGGTCAATGAACCGTTTCCAGAATCTGATATCCTAGAGGTATATGTCACTATACCCGATTCAATCTTGAAACTCAAACCATTGCACACAAATCACCCTTGCGCTTTGTGTGATTTCCATGGTCACTACACTCACCTTTGTCCTCGCCTCAAAGAGTATCATTCCTCTTTGGAAGCCTTACACCAATTCGAGTTCGAGCGCAATGAGTCACCTGCTCCCTTATTTTTGCATCTTGCTTCAACAACACCCGAGGACACAGATGCTCCCATTAAATTTTCCCCTTATGATGTTGAGATAACGGGGCCTTGTTCAAAATTCCATGATGAGACCTCCCCTGATGTTTCGCCTAACCTCCCTTCAGCAGCCTCCCTAGTCTCAACATTGGTAGATCCTCTGTCTACTCACTCTTCCGTCACCCCTTATGACGATGCGCATGTGACCCTCTCCTCTCATGATGTGGAGTAAGGTCACTCCACCACGTCAGGTGGTCTTTCTTCCACCAATCACCCCATCTTCTATTATGATGATGACATTATGGAAGAAGCAACTACTCCTGACTTCATCTATCCCCCCTTACACTGAATTCATGCATTCAAACCACATGCACCTTATGGCCATTACATTGACACCCAATGTTTGGGTAAGGGGGCACCCATATTTGAGAGACCAGGAGAAGTAGTTCTCCACCACTCTCCTAGTGAATCTAATCGTGTCGATTCTAGTCCCATTATTCTTCCACATTTAGAAGAACCTCTAGAGTCCCATATCACTTCAATATTGCTATAGGGATGATACCCCTCATCATTCCTTCATATTTTATCAACAACCCAGTCTCATAGACATTGTGGTTGAACAAACTATGAGCTGTCTGGGAGAACATCAGTTCGTTATCCCCAAGTCCTACCTTTGGGATAGCAACACCATGTATGCCAACCCAGAAAATTAAATTCCATTTGATTCATATATGTAGTACCCAAAGAGATTGGTAATCGTCTATTTCCTTTCTCAAACTGCATAACCATACCGAAATCAAGTGGCAAACCACATCATTAAAATGTGTTTAGATTTCCCTTTTTCTAAATACATTTTGGCATGTCCATAACATGCCTAGGGGCACCCATTCCCCTCAACCATAAAATCCCAGATCTCAACCCATAACAGCACTGAAACCCCCTTTCTCTGACAGGTCCCACTTTCCAGGTCATTCCCTGGGACAGGTAGTAGTTTTCTGCCCAGTACCTACTACCCAGGTCACAAAACAAACCCCAAGAAAGTATGACCTGGCCTGTTCATGAGCTTTGGGTACCTAAGCTGAACTTTCAACTCACTAAAATGAAAAGTAGGATGAGGCATATTACCTACAAATATCGGATCTCAAATTACAACAATTAGTTTATCTGCTACAACCTCCGCAAGAATTAAGGCCTCCTCTCCTCACGACATTCACCATGGCTCCACCGGCACATAAGTGAATATGGAAGGAAAACATCTTATTAAAAGAAAATCCTTGAATTTTCTTTCACTTACTGCGACTAAACCATAGCTCAGTTTGACAAACCGTCTATACCATTGGAAAGATCCCACCAAGCCCTCAAATGGGTATCTACTAGCTTTTTGTGATTTGATACTTCACCAGGACACATTTTGTCCAAGAAGTGCCACTTCACCCTTCCTCAAAATCAAATTTCTTCACTTGCAACACTCGTACCATGGGCACCATGTCGCCTCCATACTTTTCCACACTCGTGTCGACTTTTTTCGTGAGTTACCATCTTGTACTCATGCTTTTACGGTCCCCATTGGACCCTTTTTTCTGTGTGGCAGCACCATTGAGTCACCCTTTCTTAGAGCATCCGAGTTGATTCATCATTGCTTTCATGGAGTCTATCCCAAGTCCTTTCGCATCCCGCCATAGTCCTCCATCCTTCACTTCTTAGCCCCTCTCTCATGTCGCTCATTATGGCCTTCAGTCCCACTGTCCCCTATCCCTCATGATCTTGTGTCAGTCGCTGCCAGGTCATCCATGCCATTTATGCTCTAACAAGGGAAGTCGTCCATTTGCTACTCAGTCCCTCCCATTTCATCATCATCATTGGTGTCAATCTGTCAGTCACTCTACTATTTTCTCTCGTGCCTTAGTTGAGGATCCCTTATTGCCTCACCTATGGCGGACCTCCTTCTATCAACATTAGCTCATTCATTCCAGAAGACAGGTCTAGAGGGCGGTGTACCTTGGTTCCAGCTTCCACTTTTGTTCGGTGCCTCGGATCTGGCAAAGGGGACTCCTTATTGCCCTTTGACTTGGTTGTTTCTCAGCTCCAACTCCTTTTAGCATGATCGAGATCTGTATACTCGATGGTTTAGTGATGCAACAACTGACATCAGTGATTCCCGGTTGTGTGTGAGATGTCTAAACCCTCGTGAGGGGGTGGCCCTATAGGTAGCCCCCCACACACTCGGATGACATTTTCATTTCAGCCTTCGATGCAGCTCCATAGATTTGATGATACCGATCGTAGTCGCTTGCGACACCTTCTTGATTGCATATATCAGTCAGATTTTCAGAGCCCTTTCCTATTTACAGGGGCATCTGGGTTGTTTTCACATCTCATGTACTCAGATATTATTGAACAAAGTCATGGTTGTTATCCCAGGCACAATATGTATGTGGGATTCATGATTATGTCAGTCATATGGCTCATGTTTATGCCAGCATATGCTTTATTATTGCGTTCTGTGGTTTTCTGGATGCCTTATTGTTTGTACTATTGCCTCGGCGAGCATAGGTATGCATCCCCTGCCGCCTATAGCAGGTAATCACTTATCAAAAAGACTTGTCGCACTTGCAAGTCACCTCCTCAGGGTCTAGTTCCTTCAGCACTTTGGTCTACCTTACATTCCTCTCTCTTTGACTTCCCCTTTGATGTCTAGTGATTGAGTTCTTACAACGTACTTCAGTCATACGATTAGCTCCTAATGCTCGCACGCTGGGGGGAAATCTGTTACACCATGTTTTGGTCATCTAACCTATTATCATTAGATGGACCAAAGTACACCATGTAAGTCCAATTTTACTCCAAGTAAAATTGATTTCACTATGAAAATAACTTAGTAAATCACCTTTATTAAGTTTTTTATGGTCTAAACAGGAAAATCCATGGGGAAACATTAAATAAATCCATATTTGTTTGATTTTTCCTCAAGGAATAATTAGTCAAACAACAATTTAATTAATATTCCTGGTTATATTTAACCCAAAATAAGGAAATTAATTAGATAAATCATTATTTATCTTATTATTTTCTAAATAATAATTATTTAAACATTACTTAAATAATATTCTTTGTTAAATATGACTACATCTCCCTTAAATAATTAAATAAATCATTATTTATTTGATTACTACTCAACCATATCCTTAAAATAATAAATAAATAATTTATTTATTTATTATTATTTAATCACATACTTAAAATGATAAATAAATCATTTATTTATTTATTATTTACAAATAAAGGGATTTGACTCAAGTCAAATTCCTTTTCCCTCCAACAAATATAATAAAATATTCCATAAAAGTTGGATCTTGATTTGGTTAATAATATTTTAATTATGCACCAATATCTAGACTAACTCAATATTTTGTTATAAATAGAAGGGTTTTCCCATTCATTTTTCACCTTTTGTTGCCTAAAGATCACTCTAGATCTCAACTCTTGGTCTGGCTATTGATCCATTATCATAGCCATATTTTTCCATTTTTGTCTGGGTTTTCTACACCATCAAGAGAGAGAAATTCTAAATCTGAAGTGTTGAGGACTTACAAGAACCCACCCCATTGAGGACAACAGGGAACACCCTCTTGTTTTTTCCTCCCAAGTGCCATTAATAAAAATTTCATTAGATATATTCTTGTCTTGTCTATTGGATCTATGGATTAAATCTTATTTTTCTACTGTTTAATGTCTTCTAATGCATAGATCTAGATTTTTGCAGCATTTGTCTTGATCATCTAATTGCAGATATGAAGATATTAGCAGTCATTTGTGCTGTTAGGGTTATTTTTTATGCGCAACTAAAGTGGTCTTTTTTCGTACACCTCGAATCAAGATTCATACTAACACTCTTGAAGGTACATGCAGTATTAGGGACTACATTAATGCAGTGACATATTTGGTGGATATTGCATATGTGAAGCCTTAGTTAATGTTCATCCTACTGCAGTAGAGTTATATAATGTTGGCCCGGGAAAGGGTATGTAATCTATAACTATAGTTTTTTCATATTGTTTTTATTATGTCGAGTCTAATTTGTTTTAGACATTTTTCTTACCTATGCCATTTTGATGTGGACAAGAGGTACTTAAGGAGTGTTTGAAAAGTAATAACTAAATTTAATATTATATTATGATTGAAAATTTATGCATTAATATTGGTCTAAATGGAAATAATGGGAATGTGGACATAAAATTGTACTGTATTGTGCAACTTTCTCCCCATAAGGGACATAAATTGAGTGTTGGAACACAAAATTAGATACAAAGTGTGATTTGATACCACAAATAGGGAGCCAAAAGAGCTTGGAAATAGGAGGAGATAGGGGGGGGGGGCATAGAAAAGAGGGCTTTGGAAATCTTCAAAAATTAATTCTCATGGTGCATATATCCAACTAGAAAAACAAGAGAGAGGGACAATTATATTGAGTGGAATTATTCATGGAATATCTTTCCAACTTGACATGTCATTGATCTCATACTAACCCGCTTCCTTCAAGAAGGAAGGCTTCATTTTTTTGTGTATCCGCCTCTTTGTTTTGGCTTCTTAAAATGTGTTAATAAGCCTTTTGAGAGAATGATTTTAGGATACTATTGATTTTTCTAAGGAGGAGGGATAAATTTTTGTTCTTCAGGAGAAAACCTTTTTGAAGGCGTTGAATAGTGATAAGGGAATCCCCCAAGATCACTAACTTAGAGACATCTCGATAATTAGCCAATTGGAGACTTGGAAGAAGCCCATACATTTATGTGAGATGTTCATTATTTGGACTAGCCCCCATAAGTACTTTATTTTTCATATTCCTTCGGGATTTAGGAGAATCTCTCCCCCTCCCCCTCCCACCACCCCAACTATTTAACTTTTATATTTTATTGAAATATTATGCTTCTATTATAACTCTTTATAAATGTATAAATTTATATAATTTAAATGTGCGTGGTATAAAAAAAAAGTTAACATATTAGAATCGTGAAGATAAAGATAACAAAATAGAAACTAAAAATATTATACAAAAAATGTGGTGTTCTATGTAAATTAACAACATAACTTCCAACATGATCCTCATAAAACTAACTAAACCCATATTGGTCTACTGTCAAGTTTGATATTTCAATAATTTTTTAGATGATTTTCATGAAATTATTAGAGTTTTTGTTTAGCTGGTTTAAATTTGACTTGAGATTTCCCTAGGCACCCTCACACGACCCGACCCGACTCACCCCGACCCGCCCGAACACGTTTCCTTAGGAGCCCTCACACGACACGATCCGAACTAACCCACCTGAATGCATTTCCTTAGGTTCCCTCACACGACCCGAACCAAATGCGTTTGGGCAGGCGCCCTCAACCGAAACGACCCGACCCGAACATGTTTGGGCGGGCGCCCTCAACCGAAACGACTCGACCCGAAAAATTTTGGGTGGGTGCCCTCAAACAAAACGACACAGCATGCCTAACCGAACGAAGGCACAAGGGATTAAATGGAAAATGGCCCACACGAACGTGCATAAGGCACCCGTGCGGTCACAACTTAGCAATTTTGATATGGCTGCCATCAAACGAAACGACTCAACTCGAACTCATTTGGGTGGGCATCCTCATACAGCGCGACACGACATGCACGATGAAATGAAGGCACGAGGGAGAAACCGGCAAATGGGTCGCACGAACGTGCACGGGGCACCCGTGCGGTCACAAATACTTAGCAAATTTGATACAGCCGCCCTCAATAGAAACGACCCGACCCAAACGCTTTTGGGCGGGTGTCCTCAACCGAAATGATGTGACTCGAATGTGTTTGGGCAGGTGCCCTCAACTGAAATGACCCTACCCGAACAAGTTTGGGCGGGAGCCCTCAAACGAAACGACCCTGCCCGAAGGGGTTTGGGCGAGCGCCCTCAAATGAAATGACACGGCGGGCTACCAAACGAAGGCACAAGGGATCAAATGACAAACGGGCCACACGAACGTGCACAGGGCACCCATGCAGTCACAACTTAAAAAATTTGATACGATCGCCCTAAAATGAAACGACTCGACCTGAACGCATTGGGGCAGGCGCCCTCACACGGTGTGACATGGCGCACACGACCAAACGAAGGCACAAGGGAGCAACTGGAAAATGAGCCACACGAGCATGCATAGGGCACCTGTGTGGCCACAACTTAGCATATTTGATACGAGCGCCCCCAACCGAAACGACCCGACCCAAATGCGTTTGGGTAGGTGCCCTCAACCAAAATGACCCGACCCAAACACGTTTGGGTAGGTGCCCTCAACTGAAACGATCCTACTTGAACGGGTTTTGGCGGGCGCCCTCAAATGAAATGACCCTACCTGAATGGGTTTGGGTGGGCGCCCTCAAACGAAATGACACGGCGAGGTACCGAACGAAGGCACAAGGGAGAAAACGGCAAACAGGCCACATGAACATGCACAAGGCACCCGTGCAGTCACAACTTAGCAAATTTGATACGACCGCCCTCAAATGAAACGACCCGACCCGAATGTGTTTGGGCGGGTGCCCTCACATGGCACGACACAGCGCGCACGACTGAACGAAGGCACAAGGGAGCAACTAGAAAACGGGTCGCACGAACGTGCACAGGGCACTCGTGTGGTCACAAGTACTTAGAAAATTTGATACAACCACCCTCAACCGAAACGACCCGACCCAAACGCATTTGGGCAGGTGCCCTCAACCAAAATGACCTGACCCGAACGTGTTTGGGCAGGTGCCCTCAACCGAAACGACCCGACCCGAACACGTTTGGGTAGGTGCCCTCAATCGAAACGACCCGACCCGAACAGGTTTGGGAAGGTTCCCTCAAACAAAACGACACAACGCACCTGATTGAACGAAGGCACAAGGGATCAAACGATAAACGGGCCGCATGAACATGCATAAGGCACCCGTGTGGTCATAACTTAGCAAATTTGATACAGCCGCCATCAAACGAAACGGCCCAACACGAATGCATTTGGGCGGGCGCCCTCACATGGCACGACACGAGGTGCACGACCAAATGAAGGCACAAAAGAGCAACCAGCAAACAGGCCGCACAAATGTGCACAAGGCACCAGTGTGGTCACAAGTACTTAGCAAATTCGATACAGTCGCCCTCAACTGAACCGACCCGACCCAAACGCGTTTGGGTGGGAGCCCTCAACCGAAATGACCCGACCCGAATGTGTTTGGGCGGGCGCCCTCAACCAAAAATACCCTACCCGAATGGGTTTCGTTGGGCGCCCTCAAATGAAATGACCCTACCCAAATGGGTTTGGGCAGGTGCCCTCAAACGAAACGACACGACAGGTTACCAAATGAAGGCACAAGGGAGCAAATGGAAAATGGGCTGCACGAACATGCACAAGGCACCCATGAGGTCACAACTTAGCAAATTTGATATGACCGCCCTCAAATGAAACGACCCTACCCGAACAGGTTTGGGTGGGCACCCTCAAACGAAACGACACAACAGACTATCGAACGAAGGCACAAGGGAGAAAACGGCAAACAGGCCGCACAAACGTGCATAAGGCACCCTTGCGGTCACAACTTAGCAAATTTGATACACCGCCCTCAAATGAAATGACTCGAGCCGAACACTCTTGGGCGGGCGCCCTCACACAATGCGACATGGCATGCACAACTAAACAAAGGCACAAGGGAGAAACCGGAAAATGGGCCACACAAACGTGCACAGGGCACCTGTGCAGTCACAAGTACTTAGCAAATTTGATACAGCTGCCCTCAACCGAAATGATCAGACCCAAACGCATTTGGGTGGGTGCCCTCAACCGAAACGACCTGACCCGAACACGTTTGGGTGGACGCCCTCAATCGAAACGAATCGACCTAAACACGTTTGGGTGGGCGCCCTCAATAGAAATGACCCAACCCGAACAGGTTTGGGAGGGTGCCCTCAAACAAAACGACACGGTGCGCCTGACTGAACGAAGGCACAAGGGATAAAATGGCAAACGGGCAGCACGAACGTGCATAAGGCACCCGTGTGGTCACAACTTAGCAAATTTGATACGACTTCCATCAAATGAGATGACCCAACCTGAACGAGTTTGGGCGAGCACCCTCACACGGTGCAACACGTCGCGCATGAACGAACGAAGGCACAAGGGAGCAACTGGAAAATGGGCCGCACGAACGTGCACAGGGCACCCGTGTGGTCATTAGTACTTAGTAAATTTGATATAGCCTCCCTCAACCGAACTGACCCGACCCAAACACGTTTAGGCGGATGCCCTCAACCAAAATGACCCGACCCGAATGCGTTTGGGCGAGCGCCCTCAACCAAAATGACCCTAGCCAAACGAGTTTCGGCGGGCGCCCTCAAATGAAATGACCCTACCCAAACAGGTTTGGGCGAGCGCCCTCAAACGAAACGACACGGCAGGCTACCAAACGAAGGCACAAGGGAGCAAATGGAAAACAGACTGCACGAATGTGCACAAGGCACCCGTGTAGTCAAAACTTAGCAAATTTGATACGAACGCCCTCAAATGAAACCACCCGACCCGAACACGTTTGGGTGGGCAGCCTCAGATGGCACGACACAACGCGCACGACCGAATGAAGGCATAAGGGAGCAACGACAAATGGGGTGCACGAACGTGCAGAGGGCACCCGTGTGGTCACAACTTAGCAAATTTTGATGGTTAACATTTCTTAAAAATTTTGATGGTTAACATTTCTTTGATTTGCCCCAAACCGTCGCAATACCGACGCTTTGCTCTGATGCAAGGGGTGCTAATCTTGGAAAATATGTCTTCTAAATGTTGCAATAGCGACACTTAGCTATAAGTGTTGCAAGACCGAAAATTTCCTCCAATCCATTGCAATTCTGACGCTTTGCTCCAAACATCGCAATAGCAACACTTAGCTCTAAGTGTCGCAAGACCGACACTTTCCTCCAATCCATCACAATTCCGATGCTCTGCTCCAAACATCGCAATAGCGACACTTAGCTCTAAGTGTCGCAAGACTAACACTTTCCTCCAATCTGTCACAATTCCGACGCTTTTCTCCAAACGTCGCAAGACCGACACTTAGCTCTAAGTGTTGCAATATCGAAACTTGTCTCCAAACGTCGGTATCACAACGGTTATGTGAAGAATTTGAAAAATTGATAACATTTGGGGAAATTTCTGACATTTGGTCAAAAGTTTCGGAACTAAAGTGTCGGAATTTATGCCAAATGTACTAGTGCTTATTTCTCCTTTATTCTTCTTGTCCTACACCACCATAGGACTCACCCAATAAGATTCTTCCATTGGTTCGATGATTCCTGCAACAACCATCCTCTCCAAATCTTCCTTAACTTTCTGCCTATATTTAGAATTCAATATGTACATGCGTTGTTTCATAGATCGTGCATCCCGTTTCAAAGTAATCTTCATGACCCCCAAATCTACTATTATCCCTTTCAACTCAAAAAAATTCGTAGGAAACAAATCCTGATATTCAGTCAATATTTCAACCACCTTTACCACCGTATCATCATCCCAGTAATCCCCAATATTTTCCAGCTTCGGCTGTTCTTCAGAGCCAAAGTTTACTTTTCGAATCTTTAGGGGCTTAGTTACATCCAGTGACTCAATTGAAGGCCCAACAACTACACTCTGTCCTTCAAATTCAAGGATTGTGATATTCCTTGGATTTTCCTCATTCTCTTCAACTGTCATATTTCGGCAATTAAAAATGTCCATCATTTGTGCATCCCATGTTGGTGAGGCGTGCTTTACCTTTGGTTTTGTAGTGTCAAAGAAAACCTATTAAATTCCCTGCATCGCTTTACCTAAATACTCGAACCCACTTTCAAAGCTGAAGGTTAAAATAAAAATTTCTATTAGCGCAGTCCATTCATTGATTCCTTGACGCAACCCAGTTTCCAGGTACCAATCCGTAGGCACCTTCCCCAAAGTGTGGATGAACATGTGCACCCATTATAGTCTCGGCTTTGCGCCCCATACTTCATTCGATTTAGCCAGATTTCTGTGCAGATAACCTTTTTTGGAATATGTCTCTTCCATTCTAGTATTTGGGCACTCAAATCACACTCTCATCATATGGGTGCATTCTTCCCAATTACCCAAGTTTCCTTTGAATGTCTCCCACCAAAGTGCTGGGGTAGAGCGCAGTGCTATATCCAATGCATGGAATCTATGTGCCTCTGGAACAACCCTTTCAATTTCCCCTAAAAACATTTTAACATTAATCAAACCATCATAATACAAAAATTCTTGTACCTCTCATGAGATGCATTGAAGAACTCTTGTCACTCAATTGCAATGCAGTGTAGATACTTCATGTAGTCGGTTTTTCCAATTCTCCAGTTTTTCATCTGAATCTAAGAAACAAGAACTATCTCTCTCCCAATTAAGTCTTCCATCCGCTGTTAGGTTGATCCAATCTTCGTCTCGTATGGTCATCTTATAGATATGGTGGACATCGTCATCTACGTGCACCGACTCTGTATATCTTGCACCCTCTGCAGGATCTAGGGGAACCACAAATCTAGTTCCATTATTCTCAAATACCATACTTCTTCTCTTAAGATTAATGATTTGGCATCCATAAAAATATCCCAATCTAAACCCAATAGTGCAAGATAGGGATCAATATCATCCACAATATGTATGACCTCAAAATCTGCGAGCACATTTACTCCTTCAATATCTACTACCACCTGTGAGAGACTTCCTAATGGAATAATTTTTTGTTGATTGGCCATGCACAACTATTGGCTTGGGGGGTCCTGACCCAGGTTCAGAGGTTAAGGTTTGCCAATAAACCCCTATACTACTGGCCCTTTCGATAGTGACCTTCTTGCGCAGGCCAAAGTCTCACCCGAAGCAGTATGGGAGGGTGTTGGAACCAGGTTTCCACACCCTAGGAGAGGGCAGGTAAGTTAGGCAGAGCTTCGTTCAACTTCAAAAATACTAGATCGCATGTTACAAAACCCAGATCTATCGGTCCCTTCGCGTCCACATGTGCAATACCACTTATAATCACAGTAAACAATAGATACAGGACAATAAAGCAAATATTGCAGCTATTCTTGCATAAAGTATAACAGAAAGATTTAGATCAATTGTCAACAAAACATAGGAAATTAACACAGTTTCTTTCGGAGCTCAACATAGAATCATGCATAATATAATAGATATCATAGAGTCACATTAACATATTCATATATTCCAACAACCTTCTTCTTTCATTAATCCTTCAGATCCTTTTACGATACCCAAAACCCAACCTACGCACACAGCAGCAGGGTGCACACACAGCAGGACTGAGGATCTCCATGCACACAACCAGCAGGAGTCCTTTCCCCCAAAACCAAAAATAGATCTACTGATTCATGATTCACACCAATCTTAGTTCATTTCCTTCCTTTACAATTCAAAAAAGGTTCAACTACTTATATTACTTTAGCCTATGCATCCAATGGTCCGCAAACCGTGGTTTGTGGACTCTTGGTCTACCCTTGACCCACTTACAATGCATTAGGGGCTCTTACCTACCCCAAAACCCCTGCGTTAGACTAAATATAATAAAAAATATACAAAATGGACTAGATTCACAGCTTTGTAGGAGACCTTGTTCCAACATTCCCCCAACACAATCTTGTGATTCATCCCAAGTTACTATGGTGGTGGGGCTTCCACATATGTGCGCATTGCATTGACGACTGCGACCAGTGGGGGTAGCACTTCTTGAATCTGAGCAGCAGCGCTCTGCGCAATAGCTATGAGATTTTGTGATTTCTGTCCCTCTGTTGCAGCCGTGACACTCTCTAGTGTCTGGTTTAGTCGCTTCACAACAACATAAATAGCCTGTGAGAGTTGGAGGGCTGTGACAGCCCAAGGCTTCAATTGTTCTTTGATAACATGCTTCTTATGGTGGAGTTACTCGATCTCATCTTGGAGGGTATTTTTGGTACTCAATTGTGCCAATTTTTTTGCAGGAACCAAGGTGGGTAATGTAGCCTCGATCTGCTCGAAAGCTTCCTCCTTCTACCACAAGTCCTAATTTATTTGCCGAAGGACAAGATCACGCTGGTCCTTGGTCTAGAGCTGCATGGCAGCCTCTAGTAACTGGGCTCCCTGAGAAATATTTCCTGTAATGGTGTTTGTAGCCGTGGTTACTAGTGCAACACTGGGCTCGTACGTTCAAGGGTGTTTCGGGCTACAATTTGGCATGTAAGTTAGTGATTTGTTGCTCAAACTGTGTCTTAATGACTTGCATTTCCGTCCTGGAAGCCTTCAACGCTGTGACCAATCCTTCCACTTTAGCTCGGGGGGTGGCTGCAGCTGGGATCTCTTCTCTAACCTCTGTGCAGAGTTGGTGGATCAAAGTTTCGAGCTCTTCTTGTTGCGCGACAGCAAGGAGTACTTCTGCGTTCTTTTGTGCAATGGTATGTTTGGCCATACCAAGTTGTTGGTGTACTTTCTGGTCCCGATGGTGAATCTCCTAAAACACAGCAGTGTGGAGACCCTGTAATGCTTTGTGGGGTAGCTTGGAAAGATTCAACTGCACCCCTACACTTGCTTGGAGTTCATGAATTTCCTGGTCCGGCGAACTGATCACAAGGGCGGTGCTAGGTAAGGAACAGAGATAGCTTTCTTCCGTGGCTAGCATTGTACTACTAGATGCCAAGGGAATCCATCGCTGAACCACGCTGGTATGTAGTGTGTCTGTCTTTATCTGCAATTTTCAAAGCTAGGCCTGGATGGCGTTGATTGCAGCCCTCTGGTGTTCTTATAAATCTACCCATTTTTCTTTTGTGGCCAATGTGATGGCATCTGCAATTTTTTCGAGATCTCCGTCCTTCAATTTAACCGTCTCATCTCGTTCCTTCTGCTGGGTGTGCTGCTTCTTTCGAGGTCCCTTGACAGGCTCGCTTGTTCGCTTTGTACCTCCAACGTTTACTTCCTCCGTTCCCAGTTGAAAATCAACCTAGGTTGCAGCCTCGGTGTTCTTCATGGTGGTCTACTTTGGCTGTGCGTCCTTTTTCGTGGATGTGCCTAAGTCTTTCCCTGTGCTTCCAGTCTCCTTGATGATAACATGTGGGAGTACCTACATCATGCTAGTACCTGTGGTGCCCCTTGCGCTGGATTTTAAGCCTATCTTCCAGACGGGAGGCCATAGCTCAATCACATTTTCAATTTCCTTGTCTACTACCATATAAGGAAGTGGCATCCAGGTTTTATCCTTGTGGCTGCAGATCTGAATGTTGTGTGTGGTAACTTGGAATGCTACGATACTTTTGTATTTTTCATATACTATGGGGGATAACTAAGGTCAATAATTGATGGGTGCAGCCATGTTACTCTGGAAGAGGACCCATAAGACTTGGTTATCTTCTATGAGCTGCGCATCTTTGGAATCCCACAAATGGGCATACCAAGCCCCTTTGCACATATCTAGAGTGAATTTGGGGAGGACCAACTCTGCAGGGGTTTCCCAGGTAACGAGAGCTATAAGAAACATTAGCCAAGCATATAAAAAGTATTTTCCTTGCTCCTGAGATTCACGGACATTGTTTAAGAACTCGTTGCATAAGTATTGGGCCCAATTGAGGTAGACCCCCTTCGCACACTTAACGGCTAGCCGAATGACATAGGCAGGGATAGTTGTGACCTGACACCTTCAGATTAGCTTGCAAGCTAGTAATATGGTACCCATCTACGTAGCCGGGTCGCTGATGGATTTGATGACGAAGCCCTACATATTCCTTTCCACATGGTAGGTCTTACACACATATTCAGCGGTGTCTCCTTCATATTTCTTGCCCACATGCTCCAAAGGGTGTGGCCCATTCATGGGAAGGCCCGTGATTCTGTGAACCAATGCAACATCTATGGGGACCCTGTCCTGAATCCATAGGTAGCCATTGTGAATTAAGGTGAGCAACTGGCGGCCCAATTGATCTATGGTGTTGTAATGGCAAAAGTGGGGCATACATAGCAGGTTCAAGAGCCCGGATCTAACTAATCTGCTTACCCAGCGCTGAGGAACGACTGTGACCCCATCATCCACATAAATCATGTTGAAGTAAAACACGGGGGCCAACTCAGGGAAGGCTTCATAATTCGCCAAGTCATGATCTTCAAACTTGACCTCATGGAGCTTCCCGCAGAGGCCACTCAAGACAGGGACCTCTCCTGGGGTTAGCGGCGTCTGTAGATAGGTAACCAGGCCACCGAGGTTCTTTGGTGTGCACGTCAAAAACCTGTGTGGGCAGATGAAGGGAGGTAACCAATTGATCATATTGGCAGGCAGGGCTTCCTCCTACATAGCCTGAGCCTGAGGCATTGCTCGCGGGGACTTGGCATGGCTTGGGGAGGTCCTAGGCTTCCCTGTAGCCCATTTCACAGCTTTTGGGGGCTTCCCTGAGCCCTGTTCCTACTCTTTTCCCTTCCTTGTGACCAACATGGAGAGCACTTCTTCATCGTTAGACCCGATCTCCATTACTTCCTCAATTTCTGGGGCAGTAGGTGCCAAGGGATCAGCAGGGTTAGTGGCTATCATCCTAGTGCGGAAAATGAATCCCAACTCTGGGTGGCTACTGTCGGAAGGGGGAGGTTGATCAGACATGAAAGGGACAGTGCAAACTTGAAAAATCTCAAAGCACAAGCTCGTTCGAGATAGAAAGGATAAGTACAAGCTCTGTAAGTAAGGCAGAACCCTTGCCCGAGCTATCTAGCCCTTTTTACAGTGCCTGCAGGTATCCAACGATAGGGTAAAATTTTCCTGGAACTTAACATCAGGTAAACGGTAAAAAATCCCCATAATCCGCCCCATTAAATTCTTGTGGCCCGCTCCTTTTAACGGTAAATTTCACTTTTTACCAAATGTTATTGTGCCAACGACTAGTTTTCGCACCTCCTGTGTGCTTGGCATACCTACTACGTTTGGGTTAAACACCTGCGCCTCTTGCGCATCTTCCTCCAACACAAGCTTAATCCCTAAGTATTTCAAAACCAACAATATTTTTTCTCGGCATGTGTCATCCCAACAAAAACTGAGCCTCCATCATAAGCAAGTCTTTCAGAGGTGTTGTGATCAATGCATACCTCTGAATGAATTTTCTGCAATAACCTGCGTGGCCGAGAAGTGAACACAGTTTTCCCCTTGTTGTAAGAGTTGTCGGATTTGTGAGAACTCTGCCTCTTGTATCCACACCCGCAATCTAAGCCAACATGGGGTGCATCTCAAAGCTACCCATTCGCAGCCCGAGCGGTCCGGTACTCGTGCACATCTCGCCCACTTCTGAGTCAGAAACCTCTAGTGGATCATCCTTACCTTATTTTCGAGCTAGGCTGCATTATTTGACCATGCTTGGTACCTGTAGTTCCCAAGTGGGCATTTCAGGTGTGACACACAGGTGCGATTCACCCCATGCTACAGTGTGAATGTCCATGCAGAGCTGCGTCAAGCGCCTCTATCCCGCCGGCTAACCCAAATGTTCCCATAAATTCATCCTTCAAAGTCTCCCAGTGGTAGTTACGCTGATGGAGCTCTGCATCTAAGTACCATGTAGTGTGAAGTGGTCCCAAGGCATGAATAAGCAAATGAACCCATTCTTGGGCAGTCCTGTTGCACCATTGTTTTATCTAAGCGAACAGATATACATGTGGGTCTTCGGGTCCAAGGAACATTTTAATTCGTACATCGGCTGGGGCCTCAAATCATAGGATCATCATATTCCGACACTCCTCCCAATCCTGGAATGCCTCCTCATGCGTCTTCCAGCATCGCACAAGTGATCCACGCATGGCCAACTTACAGGCCCATAGCCTTTGTTCTTTGGGAACCTCAGCTTCAAATGCTTGCAAAAATTCCCTAACATTACTAGAACCATCAAAGTAAGGTAGATCTCTTACCTCTGAGGAGATGCAGCAAAATTTATTTGTGATCCGAAGACATCATAGCGCAGAGACATCATGTAATTAGTTTTTCCAATTCTCTATCTCCCCATCAGAGTTGGAAAAACATTCACTATCCTTTTCCCAACAGAGTACTCCCTCTGCTGTGGGTTTGATCCAATATTCATGTCACGCAGTCAACTTATAGAGGTGATCCACATCCTCTTTGTCGCGCACTGGTTCTGTGTATCGTTCGCCTTCTGCAAGATCTAATGATACTATTACCCTTATTCCGTTATTTTCGAATACCATGCTTCTCTTCTTTAGGTTAATGATGCCCCCCATATTGATGGCCCAATCCAAGCCCAGGAGTGTAGGGTAGGGGTCCACATCTTCTACAATCTGAATTAATTCAAAATCATCCTGGACCTTTACCCCTACGATACCCACCACGATCTTCGACAGTCTCCCTAAGGGTATGATCTTTTGTTGATTAGCCATACGCAGCTGGATAGTGGACCATTCCAACTTAGGTTCCCCCATTCATTGCCAATTCTATTTAGGTAATACATTCACATCTGACCCTAGGTCCAAAATAACCTAATCCATCTCGTAATCACCGATCTGCACAATCAATCGCATCTCCCTACCAGTGTGTTTCTTATATCTATAGAGTTTGTGTACGTCCTTGACTTTCAGAGGGAGTCTAGGTCATGTTGCGCAGCTATCTATTAATGCTTGAAGATTTTCCACAGCCTTTGGGTTGTGCAACAGCTTCATACATGCCTGTAAAAAGGGTTTGACCTCCTCATCTTCCTTGAGGTCTTCAGGCAGATGCAAAGTAGATGCCTTTGCCTCAGCAAAGTATTTGCAAGCTGCGACAAATGTTTCTTTCTCCTTTTTTAGATCCAAACCTTTTTGTTTGATAACTGCTTGTTGGATTAGAGGCTCGGCTATAGTTTTCTCCCCAGGCCCCTTGGTGGCCATCCCACTGCGTGTTACGACCTTCACGCTTGGATCTTTTTCCCACATTTCAGAATTAACCCTCTACACATTCTGCATAGGTGTCAGCTACTTCTCCTACATGTTTGCTATCAAGATTGGAAAATCTTCAATAGCATGGTCCACCTGTCTGCAATACCAGCAAGACTTCCTTGTAGGGTTTGGACAATCCCTGGAAAAGTGTCCTACTTCTCCACAATTATAATAGATTAGTTTCCCTCATCCTTGACTTGCGCTTCCACCTCTTCTACCTCCCCTGCCCCTTGTTGGGGAGCCCCGTGTGCTCAATAGGGATCTTGGTGAGGATGGATCTGACTATACCCTATAGAGGTTCCCTCGATCGATCATCAAATCATACATTTGACAGTTATGTTCATTGCATCCTACCGACCTACAAAACCTACACCATTGCTGCTTTACTTCTGGGACATATGCAGCAAGGCTAGGATAGTGGTTTGTGTTGTGCGGCCCTGCTACGGGAAAATCATCGCACCATAGTGCCAGCCCACTTGACCCTACAATTTCCCTAGGGTGAAATGGACTAGGTCCGTCGGCGTACATGTATTCTGTTAACAGAGGGCAGTTATCCTTGGTGTGACCATTCGTCCTACATCGTATGCACCATATTTTCGGGCTAGCCTCTGCTCCCCGCTCCTTTCACAGATTCTAGATCTCTATGTGCATCACCTCCAGTTTTCCTTGGATCTACTGGACACCCAGATCAGTATCATATTTGGGTGCAACTTCCAACTTCATAGCAACTTCCAGGGTTTTTTCCTACGACTTGAAAGTTTGGTGACCCATAGGTACGCGCAGGTGAGGTAGCAGCATAGCAATGAACCATTCTGTGTGTTGTATGTCATCATACTGAAATATTCCTTCTTTGATCACCTTCTTTAGTCATTGATTGGCCTCCCACACTGACTTAGAAGGCCCGTGCTTGAAATCCTTTAGATCGACCACTATTTGAGAGTACGACTTAGGCTTCTTGAATTGTTGCTTCAAGGCTTTCTTAATCTCTTCAATGGTTGTGTTCACATGTTGGCCGATGTATCCCATGTACCAGTCCAAATATTTCCTTCGAAGGAAAGGGATATTTGTTCCCTCTTCACCGCATCACTAGCGATGTTCTACGTAGTCCATACCAATTCTGCGAAAAATAAGAAATGATCCATGTCTTCATCACCCATGCCCTTAAAGGTAGGCAACTTCATGTGTGCAGCCATATCATCTTCTGGTGGTGGTGGAGGTGTAGGTGAATTCTTACCCCTACACTCATTTGAAAGTGGTGTGGCTGGAGGACTCTGCGCAACTGCTTCTCTTACCAGGTTGTAAACATAACTACCTCCTTCTCGGTTGGTATGATAGTATTTTCCACTTCGTGTCGTACTCCCATCTAGATCAGAGGTCATTCATTCGGTGTGGCTACACATAATAATTTTTTTGCATAGTAATATCTTAATTAGCAATGGTAAGGTCTTCAGAAACTTACTCCTGAATTCTTTGAAGAATATTCATTCTGCTTCAGAGTAAGAGATGAAATGATCGATGGCAAATTCTGTCACGAATCCTCCTAGCACGCTGTCCACCTAGTGGTCCATCGTGCGAGTGATGGTGTTATCAGTCTTTTCTAACTGCTGGATCAGTTCTGGGGTCCATTGTGTGACCCGCTCATCCTTCCAACACTTCTAAAATTCGACCAAAATTGTGAGCCACTCCTGGAGCTCGATCACAATGGTTACAAAGAAGATCTCGTAGATATCTGTGAAAATATACTTATTTTTCCACTCTTCGGTGATCAACCTCTTACTGCAGTTTTCTTTTACTGCGAATTCCTGTACCTGCTACTCGAACCATTCATCAATTTCTTTTCTTTCAGGTTTCCAGTACGGCCTTGGCATTACCTGATCCCTCTCTCAAAATGCTCCCAGTCTCGACAACAGAACCATTTTTTGGCTCGGGGGGTCCTGACCCAGGTTTAGAGGTTAAGGTTTGCCAAAAAACCCCTATAATACTGGCCCTTTCGGTAGTGACTTTCTTGCGCAGGCTAAAGTCTCACCCGAAGCAGTATGGGAGGGTGCTGGAACCAGGTTTCTGCACCCTGGGAGAGGGCAGGTAAGTTAGGAAGAGTTGTGTTCGACTTCACAAATACCATATCGCATATTACAGAACCCAGATCTATCGGTCCCTTCACGTCCACGTGCACAATACCACTTATAATCATAATAAACAAAAAATACAGGACAATAAAGAAACTATCGCAGGTATTCTTGCATAAAGTATAACAGACAAATTCAGATCAATTGTCAACGCAACATAGGCAATTAACGCAGTTTCTTTCGCAGCTCAACATAGAATCATGCATAACATAACAGATATCATAGAGTCACATTAACAAGTTCAGATATTCCAACAACCTTCCGCTTTCATTAATCCTTCGGATCCTTTTACAATACCCAAAACCCAACCTGCACACATAGCAGCAGGGTGCACACACAGTAGGATTGAGGATCTCCATGCACATAGCCAACAAGATTCCTTTCCCCAAAAACCCAAAACAGATATACTAATCCACAATTCACATGAATATTAGTTCATTTCCTTCCTTTACAATTCAAAAATGGTTCAACTACTTATACTACTTTAGCCTACACATCCAATGGTCCGCAAACCGTGGTTTGTGGACTCTTGGTCTACCCTTGACCCACTTACAATGCATTAGGGGCTTTGACCCACCCCAAAACCCCTGCGTTAGACTAAATATAATAAAAAATATAAAAAATGGACTAGATTCGTAGCTTTGTAGGAGACCCTGTTCCAACAACAACTGAATAGTAGACCATTCCAACTTAGGTTCTCCCATGCGATGCCAAGTCTGCTTTGGTAAGACATTTGCATCAGATCCTAGATCCATAATGACCTTATCCATCTCATAGGCACCGATCTGAGCAGTCAGAAGCATTTCCTGTCCATTTATTATTTTATTCTTATATATCTTGTTGACACCTTTCTACTCCATTTGGGGTTGTTATTTTTCCATGTAGTTGTCTATAAATGCCTAGAGGTTCTTAACTGCCTTTTTATTGCACAATAGTTTGATAAAGCTTGTAATAATGGATTTATTTATTCATCTACTCTGGCCACATCCATAGGTTTACTTCATGTTGATGCGCTTTCTTTTGTGAACCCATTCTTTGCCTCTACAAAGGTGTCTTTTTCGATTTGTAAGTTGAATCCATCCTTTTTATCAAGCGCTTTTCTTATCTAGAGATCAACATCTGATTTATTTCCTTTGTCCTCACCAGTGGCTGCACCACTTATTGTGACAATATTCACACTTAGCTCCTCTTCGCATAGCTCCGCCCTTACCATATGAATGTTTTGCATATGAGTCTGCATTTTCTTTTCTTACATCTTAGCAATCAAAACAATACAATCTTCAATTACATGATAAAATTTCTGATAATACCTGCAATACTATCGTGTGGGATTTGGACAGTCATGCACATAATGACCAACATATCCATAGTTGTAGCAGATGAGTTGTCCCCTTCCTCTACCAGCTCCTCCTCCTCTTCCTCGTCCTCTAGTCTGAAATCCACCACACCCATATGGGGATGCTGGTGAGTTAGGTTTAGCATGCATTCTATAAAGGTCAGCTCGTAAATCATCAATTCAAAGTTGCGACAATGTTGTTCATCATGTACCAGCGATGAGAAAAATTTACAAAAATGTTGCTTTATCTCAAGCACATATTTACCAATCCTTGAATAATAATCTATCACATGCATACCCATAGCTGACAAATTTTGCACCATAATGTAGGTGTCCCACTTGGTCCAGCCATGCTCTTTAGCTGGCTTGGTCCTCCATCTTGCAGATAATCATTGAATACATGGCATTGATCCTTATGATGCCTGACAAATTTGCATTATATGCACCATACATATGTCCATACCTCCTTTCCCTTATATTTGTGCATATTTTGTATTTCTAAATGCATCACTTCCAATTGAATTTGAATCTGTTGGGTCCCAATATGCATAGTGAGTATCAGCGAAGCTTCTAACTTCATTGAAATTTATATAGCCTCAACTTGCGTGGAAATCTTCTGCCGACTCAAGGGTTGGCGCAGATGTGGGAGCATCATAAAAATAAACCATTCCTTGTGTTGGGTATCATCAATAGTGAATCCACTGTCTCTGATAGCGTGCTTCAACCTTTGATCCATGTCCCATAGAGATTCATTCAATTCTTGACAAATTTATTTCAACTCAGTGGCACATTGCGCAAATTATTTCGACCTCTTGAATTTTTTTTTTAGCGCAACCTTCAAATTATCAATAGTGGCATTAGGATTCACTTCTACATACCTTATATACCATTCCATCACGTGATCTTGAAAAGAAGTATCTAATTGTGCTTTCTTAACATCATCATTATTCACCTGTTGCACTTTCCACACAGCGTTAGTGACAAAGAAAAATTGGTCCGTATCTTCATTCCTAATACCACAGAAAGTAGGAAATTTCATGAAGGCAGCCATATCAGTGCATGGAGGTAGAGGTGGAGTGGATGAATTGTGAGATGAGTTTGGAAGTGGAGTGGATGGGACTTGAACTATGGCCAATGACCCAATATTATTCTAATCTTCCGATACTTCTTCTTTAGAGTGCGTACATTCACCAAAGCTACTATTCTCTGATTCTTCGTCGCTATCATGTCTACCCTTGAGAGGACTGTAAATAAACCCTTCTTCTATATCTATGTGGTAATTTCTTCCACTATGCATAATCGGGCCTCTTCAGGACATTCACTCAATATGGCTACACAGAGTACCCTGTTCACACAATAGCATCTTAATCCACAACTTCAGAGAGCATAGGAAATTACCTCTAAGACCCTTCAAAAATCGTTTTTTAGCTTAAGAATAAGAGACAAACTGATCAATAGAAAACTCAGTCACAAATCCTCTGAGAACGCAATCGATCCAATTATCTACCACGCAGGTGATATTGTTGCTAGTCTTCTCTAATTGTTGTAACCATTCTGTAGTCCACTGAGTGACTGCATCGTCCTTCATACAGGTTTGGAATTCAGTAAGTCGAGACAACCACTCATGAAAATTAGCTACAAAGGAAGCAAAGTAAATCTCGTGGACCTATATATAGATATATTTTTCTACCTCGATTCTCTTGCATCACAAACTCAAGGATCATTTTATCAAGTCAATATTGTAATTCATTTTACATAGGATGCCAAAACCTCAATTCTCCCTCAAAATTATCCCGGTCCCAAAAATGCAACCATTTGTTGGCTTGAGGGGTCCTGACCTAGGTTCAGAGTTATCGTGCAACCAACAATCCTCCAACTAGCACAACCAACAAGCCCTCCAACTACTGGCCCTTTCGATAGTGACCTACTTGGGCAGATCAGAGTCTCACCCGAAGTAGTATGGGGGGGTGTTGGAACCATGTTTCCACACCCTAAGGAATATTTTAATGTAGTGGCCATAAATAGACTTATAACATAACTATAACAGATGCACGCATCAACATACCAAACTATTCGTAGATTATCACAGAATTCCTGAATATATATTTGCGCACAGTTATCAGATATACTTCAATTAGATCTATTCATCTAACATCAACTTGATATTCATGCACATAAGAAAATAACCAATAATAGAAGTCAATAAGCAATAATAGAACAAATTTAGAGCTTAACACAATTAAAAAATAGTCAACACGGAGAATCACATCACAATCCAGGTTCGCTAAAACAATCTTCTTTACTAAGAGATCTATCAGTTCAGTATATTCAACCTTTCAATACAATCTATCCTTTTGCGCACATAGCTAGTAGATTCCACACATAACCATGACTTAGGTATCTGTGCACATAGGCAGTGGAAGCATTTATACACAAAAACCCAGACTTAGATCAAACCCTTAACAAACATTCATCATCAGAAATAAGATATCATTTCTCTACTCGATATTTACATATTTATACTATCTAGACATGCAGATACCATGGTCTCAAACCATGGTTTGAGACTCATGGTTGTCCCTTTAAACCCATTACATTGATTGAGGGACTTTGACCTACCCCAAAGTCCCTTTGACTCTTTCGTGCAACACGCACAACAAAACATAAACAAAACTTAACCAAAAATGTACCCCAAGGGACCCCACTCCAATAGTTTCGATATCCAAGTTATCATCTATATCACAAATCCAAGCTCCAACTCATGTTCAAGCATTCCAAATCATAATTTTTCCATATAAAAAATGAAAAAATTTCATTATATTTTTCAGCCAAACGAAGATGAATCTCAAAATTCCATGAAATGGGTTTTTGTGAAAAATGGCTCACTTTAGTTTTCTCATTAGAATTTTTCCAAAATTCACTTCAATTTGAGAGATATGTGTTATTCCATGATGATGATATTATCTAATTTATTGTTGTGTACTTCCCCCAAATGCACAAGCAAATTCAACCTGATTTCAATGGATTGATGATGGAGAGATCCTTCAAATATGATCTTGTTGATTAATATATTTATAGACAATCAAATGAGATATGATAATTTTTAATTATAATGAAAACTATTTTTTAATATTCTCATATATCAGGCAGTCCAATTTAGAAGAGTTAGTTGTGATTTGTCCTTTTCTTTTTACGCATTTAAATGAAGCCAGATAACAGAGATGGATGGTGAACAATTATTGAACTTGAGACATATATTAGATTATACATGTTGAAATTATACCTATTTTTTAATCTTTTAATGAAATGAGATATCAATTGAATTCCAAATTTTTCTATTTGTAATATGATTTGAGTTTTTTTAAGGCAAACTGAATCTTGGGCAATTGGGCCCACTCCCCTGTGTTGATAAATTAGGAAGCTTATAAATTTTAGATTATATTTCTCTTTCATAGTTTAACTTCTTTTGAATTAGTTGGATTCTAATTAATAATTATGTTGAAAATGTAGCAAGATGATGGATCTTAGTGAAATGAAGTCACCTTCACTAAGTGGGCCCGTGGGCAGATTCTGGCGCAAAGTCTATTTTTAGACTATGTCTATTTTTAGACATATGGAGCATGGTTCGGGGATTCCAGTTTGAGATTCTTGGAGCATTGGTCATGTTGGTAAAAATATATGGGACTCTATTTTTGTGACCTATAGGTTGAAGAGGTCGAAGTCTATTTTTAGACTGCCTCTCCTAAAAATAGGGAAGTCAAATATTATTTACCCTTAATAATATTTGGACTCTAAACAGCAGTTTACTCTCTTGGAGCACTTCAGTTCGAGCTACAGAAGTGGCTCATGCATCTAACAGAGGAATTACACTATTCCCAAGGGTTTGATGGCATCATGCATGGTTGACTTCAGTTAGGACTTCAGTGGCAGAAGTTTGGTGGAGTTAATGAGACAGCTAGTGGAGTAGTGTTCTGTTTATTTTAGTTGAACTAGTTGAGATTAGTTTAACTAGCTAATCAATTAGTTATGAGTGGAGTGAATTAAATATTATTTAATTAATTAATTAGTAACTCATTATTCAACTCAAGAACACATCAGTTCACTACAGTGCATGATCAGTTCAGTGGAGACCAGTGAAAGAGGTAGATGAAAGGGTGGAGTTAGCTATCAGTGGCGACATTAGTTGTGCATGATATTTGCACCACACTTGGAGGAATTTCCCATGATGATTGCGTTGTCAAGCCAAGGATATTTTAACCTTGGATCTCTATATAGACAGGCCTAGATTGCGCAATAGAGGAAAGGCAATTGGCAGTGAGTTTTGAACCAGTAACCTGTTCAAAACTGAGCTAGTTTGTGTGTAACTTTATGAGAAAGTACTGAGTACTTGTGAGGAGTATTGTACTAAGTTTGTTACATGATTTCTCCATTATAATATACACAATAGCTACGGGGTTTTCAGCTATAAGCTTTCCCCATACATACTGTGTTAATGTGTATGATGATTTGATGTGTTATCGCTTGATTTTATTTCCGCATGTTTGATGATCCGAGTGGAAGAGATTATGTGTTGCATATAAATTCGAATTGTATGTGATCAGGATAGTCTCGGTGGATAATTAATCATTATTCAGCAAATTTCTACATGGTATCGGAGCTATTGAAGTAGAGATTGATCATCACAGTGATTACAAACTTATTTCGGTAGACAGAGTCTGCATGCGGGCCAGGTAGCCTCTGGATTCATCTTTCTTCGGAAAGTGAAAGGTCTGGTAAATGCCCCTTGCATTCAATCTCTGTGCTAGAAATAATTTTTTCTCACAGATCTAGAGCGGTTGAGCTTTGAGGTGGAATTCGAAATTTTGCAGCAGTTTTGTTTTCTTGGTGCCAGTGTTGAAAATGTCTTTCAACGGTTTGCGACTCGAATATGCTCTTGAAGGCAGTTCGAATTATGTTGCATGGAAGGATCGCATGGAAGCAGTATTAGAAGATAATGGTCTCAAGGAGTTCGTAGATATGGATGTCCAAAAGCCCACTGATCCTGCTGAAGTCGATGCATGGCAAAAGAAGATGGTGAAGTGTCGAAGGATCCTGTTGGAGGGCGTCAAGGATCATATTGTATCCAGCCTGCATGGAAAGGCTACTCCATATTTAATGTGGAAAGCTTTGACGGATATATTCCAGAGTAAGAGTGACCAAAGGAAGCTGGCGCTCAAAGACAAGCTCAGGAACATCAAGATGGAGAAGGGCGACAGTATCGCTAAATACCTCACGAAGTTCACTCAATGCAAAGATGAACTGGGAAGTGTGGGAGTTACTGTCGATGAAGAGGATATGGTCGACCTGGCTCTCCTTGGTCTTCCGAAGGCTTGGCACTCATATCAAGATAGTGTCAATGGTCTGGAGAAGCTGCCGGGATGGGAGCGCCTTTGGGCGGATCTCATGCAGGAGGAGATAAGGAGGACTACTCGAGATGGATCTTCATCAAAGGGAGCTGATGAAGAAAATTGCGCTTTGGTTTCCAAAGCAAAGAAGGGGAAGGGTAATAAAACCTCTCATTCTGGTGCAAAGGGCAAGAAGCAGGATATGGCGAAAGTGAAGTGTTTTCACTGCCATGATCACGGACATTATGCTACCAATTGTCCAAAGAAGAAGAAGAACAAGCAAGCAGGAAGATCTGCAGATGGAGAAGCTTTGGCTTCATAGTTTGAGCTTGACTTTTCACTGATCGCATGCTTGGTTTCAAGTGTGATGGGATTGGTGTGGTTCTTGGACAGCGGTGCGTCATTTCATATGACGGGAGATCGGGATTTGTTCTCAGATCTGGAGGACAAAGATTTGGGTGTGCACATCGAGATGGGTGATGATGGTAGATACAATGCGACTGGTATCGGTACCATATCCTTTCAGAGGGAGTCTGGTAAACCCTTTGTATTGAAGGATGTCATGCATGTACCTAGATTGAAGAAGAACTTGATCTCTGTGGTGATGTTGGAAGATAAGGGGTATGATGTGGTCTTCAGCGAAGGAAAAGCCTTCCTGTGCAGTAAGACTACTGGAGAGACCCGGAAGATAGGGGTTCGAACCAATAACCTTTATCAGTTGCAAGTAGATGGCTGCACAGCAATGGCATGCAAGGCGGGAGAAGTGGTGAGCCGGGATGATGAGGGCGAACTGTGGCACAGGAGATTGGGCCACCTTCACCATGGAGCTTTGAAGATCCTGCAGCAGATTTCTATTGGGCTTCCTAAGGGCACTCTTGCGCAGTCAGATCAGTGCAAGGGGTGTACCTTAGGGAAGTATGTGAAAGCCACCTTTCACGAGAAGGATAGTCGCGCCACGACGATCCTTGAGAGAGTTCACACATACGTGTGTGGTCCTTTCTCAGTTGCTTCGACAGCAAAGCACAAGTATTATGTGATCTTTGTTGATGATTTCTCTCGAAAGTGCTGGATCTTCTTCATGCAGAAGAAGAGCGATACATTCGCGAAGTTCTGTGAGTTTAAAGCACTGGTCGAGAAGGAGTCGGTGAAGAAGGTGATTGCTCTAAGGAGTGATAACGGTGGTGAATTCATCTCGGCTGAATTCAAGGAGTTCTGCAGCGCAGAAGGGATTCGGAGAGAGATCATCGCACCCCATAACCCACAGCAGAACGGGGTGGCTGAGCGGAAGAACAGAACGATCGTGGGTGCTGCACGGGCGATGTTGCATGATTAGGGCCTACCCCTTCACTTGTGGGCTGAGGCATGCAATACAACAGTGTATGTGCAGAACCGTTGTCCTCACAAGGTTCTTGGCATGAGTACACCGGAGGAGGCTTATTCTAGCAAGAGGCTTGATATTTCCCATTTGCGGATTTTTGGTTCTCCTGTCTACATGCATGTGACGAAGGATGCAAGAAGGAAGCTGGATCCAACCGCTGAGGTTGGAATATTTGTGGGGTACACTGATACACCTCACAACTATCGGGTGTATTTGTCAGACAGTCGCAAGACTGTTGTGCGACGGGATATAAAATTTCGGGAGGAGAAAGCCATGCAGTGTTCGCTTGAGAGGGAGCTACACTTGCATGCAGATGAGGAGCTGTTAGTTCCTAAGGAGGAGCTTCCGGATGTGGATCAGCCACAAGAGGAGGTTCAGGAGGTGGAAGAAACCACCCATGCAGCGCCAACCATCAGAGGGCGCATGCGCACTACAGAAGCTGAGCGACTGGCTCGAGATGTAGAGAAGGTTGTAGGACCACCTACAGCACAACGCAGACAGAGACAGTCACCGGATCGGTACACTGGATACATGGCTCTTGTGAGTCAATGTGTTGTGACGGAGCCATCCTCTTTTGAGGAAGCTGTGGAGGAACCCGCATGGGTTGATGCCATGATCGAAGAATATGATTCGATCGTCAGGAACAGTGCATGGGAGATTGTCCCAAGACCGGTGGGGAAATCAGTGGTGGGTTCGCGATGGATCTACAAAGTGAAGCAGGCGGCTGACGGGAGTGTGGAGAAGTACAAGGTGAGATTTGTCACCCGTGGCTTTTCACAGATCGAGGGGATTGACTATGAGGAGACCTTTGCACCTGTCGCAAGGTACTCTTCCATATGGACGATCCTTGCTCTCTCAGCGCAGATGGGGTGGCACATTCATCAGATGGATGTGAAGACTGCGTTCCTCAACGAAGTCATTGAGGAGGAGGTGTACATAGAGCAGCCTGAAGGTTTTGAGATCTTCAGCAGTGAGTCGCATGTGTGCCGACTCAAGAGAGCACTGTACGGGCTGAAGCAAGCACCTCGTGCTTGGTACACTTGGATAGACAGCTACTTCACCGGGCTTGGATTCTCCAAGAGTGAGGCGGATCCTAACCTGTACCAGATTGTGGTGGAGGGGAAGCTGTTGATCATCGTACTGTATGTAGATGATCTGATTTTGACTGGCGACGAGCAGTTGATACTTTCATGCAAGGAGGATCTTGCACGAGAGTTTGAGATGAAGGACTTGGGCATCCTTCATTATTTCCTGGGATTGGAGATTTGGCAATGCAGCGGAGGACTGTTTGTTTCTCAGGGCAAGTATGCTCGGGAGATTCTGGAGAGGTTCAACATGCAAGGCTGCAAGCCTGTTGACACTCCTCTTCCTGGTGGTTGGAGGAAGGAGGATGCTACTTCAGCGAAGGTAGTGGATGCCACTATCTATCGACAGTTGGTGGGGTCGCTTATGTATCCGGTCAATACACGACCCGATATATGCTATGCAGTTAACCAACTTTCACAAGCTATGGTTAAGCCTACCAAGCTCTTTTGGAAGGCGGGAAAGCATGTATTGCGCTATATTAGAGGCACATCGGGATATGGTCTATGGTACAGACAGGAGGATGGAGCGAAGCTTTCTGGCTTCACTGATGCAGATTGGGCAGGGAGTCCAATGGACCGGAAGAACACTTCTGGAGGAGTTTTCAGCATTGGGTCGACAGCAGTTTCCTGGTACAGCAGGAAGCAGAGATCCGTGGCACTCAGTTCAGCAGAGGCCAAGTACATGGAAGCTAGCTTAGCTGCATGCAAGGCTATTTGGATGAGGAAGATCCTCACAGGATTGTTTAGGTTGCATTTGGAGCCTATAGTGATCTACTGTGATAACCAGAGTTGCATTAAACTCTCGGCTAATCCAGTATTTCATGATAGGTCCAAACACATCGACATCAGGTATCATCATATCAGAGATTGTGTTCAGCGGAGATCATGATGCTTTCATATGTTCCCACGGAGGATCAGGATGCCGACATCCTGACGAAGGCGCTCACCAGGAGCAAGTTCGAATTCCACAGAGGCAGGATAGGGGTTGCAGATAATCCATATCTTGCTGAGAGGGAGTGTTGAAAATGCAGCAAGATGATGGAGCTTAGTGAAATGAATTCGCCTTCACCAAGTGGGCCCGCAGGCAAATTCTGGCGCAAAGTCTATTTTTAGACTATGTCTATTTTTAGACATATGGAGCATGGTTCGGGGATTCCAGTTTGAGATTATTGGAGCATTGGTCATGTTGGTAAAAATAGATGGGACTCTATTTTTGTGACCTATAGGTTGAAGAGGTCGAAGTCTATTTTTAGACTGCCTCTCCTAAAAATAGGGAAGTCAAATATTATTTACCCTTAATAATATTTGGACTATAAACTTCAGTTTACTCTCTTGGAGCACTTCAGTTCGAGCCTTGGAAGTGGCTCATGCATCTGACAGAGGAATTATGCTATTCCTAGGGTTTGATGGCATCATGCATGGTTGACTTTAGTTGGACTTTAGTGGCAGAAGTTTGGAGGAGTTAATGAGACAGATAGTGGAGTTGTGTTCTGTTTATTTTAGTTGAACTAGTCGAGATTAGTTTAACTAGCTAATCAATTAGTTATGAGTGGAGTGAATTAAATATTATTTAATTCATTAATTAGTAACTCATTATTCAACTCAAGAACACATCATTTCACTACAGTGCATGATCAGTTCAGTGGAGACCAGTGAAAAAGGTAGATGAAAGGGTGGAGTTAGCTATCAGTGGCGACATCAGTTGTGCATGAGATTTGCACCACAATTGGAGGAATTGCCCATGATGATTGCGTTGTCAAGCCAAGGAGATTCGAACCTTGGATCTCTATATAGACAGGCCTGGATTGCGCAATAGAGGCAAGGCAATTGGCGGTGAGTTTTGAACCAGTAACCTGTTCAAAACCGAGCTAGTTTGTGTGTAACTTCATGAGAAAGTACTGAGTACTTGTGAGGAGTATTGTACTGAGTTTGTTACTTGATTTCTCCATTATAATATACACAATAGCTGCGGGGTTTTCAGCTATAAGCTTTCCCCATACATATCATGTTAATGTGTATGATGATTTGATGTGTTATCGCTTGATTTTATTTCCGCATGTTTGATGATCTGAGTGGAAGAGATTATGTGTTGCATATAAGTTCGAATTGTATGTGATCAGGATAGTCTCGGTGGATAATTAATCATTATTCAACAAATTTCTACAATTTATTCTTCTTTCTTTCATAAAACAATTAATATATCATAAACATGAAGATAAAAGAAACAAAATAACATAGAATATAGGATATCTGCCAGGGAAAATCCCCTCTCTTAAGGGAAAACCTAGTCAATGTATCTTCTTATAAATTAGATCAAAGTGAGACATCCAAGACCCATTACCACAAAAGACATTTCACTATATATTCCAAGAAAAACCTTCCATTATTCTCAAAAAATTCATCATTAAGATATCATCAAAAAGAGAAGTACCAAGGATGAATTTTTACATATTCCATCTCAAGAAGAAATTCTTCTTTCATTTTAGGCTTCATCCCTCCTCTTCATCTCTCTTTTCATGTGAAATTTCAGACCAAAAACACATCCTAGTGTGTGTCCAAATGAAATCATATCATCTTATATTTATACTGTCCATAGGGGCGCAAACATGCATGTCCATTGGGGTAGGGTTGACTTGTCGTATAGGCTGACTTGACATCTAGAGAGGTTTTTGACCCAAAATTACATAATATTTTTTTTCCATTTTTTTTTTTAAATTTTCAAGAGGTCCAAATAGGACTTTTATTCTTTGAATCAAAAAAACCTAGAAGCATGGACAACATTATTATCTAATAATAATTATTATTATTATTATTTTGAGCATGAAACCCGTGCTTGAAAATAAATTTTTTCTTTTTTTTCTTTTTCTTATTTTTTCTTTTTACATAAAATACATAATGGTACAATTATGAAGACCAAAACTAGTTACATATTTCCATACTCCCTCTTACCTACAGAGGTATTCATATTTGTACAAACATTACAAGGATGACCTCAAGTTGAAATTTTCTAAGAAGAGTATCACAATAAACATATACAATGCTATAAATCTCGATACCAACTAAACTAACTACTAAGGTATCAACCCATCAAGGGATCTAGGTACCATCTAGGATATATTCCAAGGTACCAACTCAATAGGGATCTCGGTGTCATCTAGGCTACCTACCAAGACACCAACTCAATAGGGATCCAAGTTTCATCTAAGCTACCTGCCAAGGCACCAACTCAATAGGGATTCAAGTGTCATCTAGGATACCTTCAAAGACACAAATTAAAAAGGGATCCAGGTGTCGTCTAGGTTACCTGCCAAGACACAACCTCAATAGGGATACAAGTGTCATCTAGGCTACCTATCAAGGCACCAACTCAACAGGGATCTAGGTGTCATCTAAGCTACCTACCAAGACACCAATTCAATAGGGATCCAGGTGTCATATAGGCTACCTTCCAAGACACCAACTCTAATAGGAATCTAAGTATAATCTTGGCTATCTACCAAAATACCAACCCTAAGTACCATCACATAGGATAATTATCCTAAGGTACAACAATTCATCGTCATGATCGAGTTTGTGCCTCAACTTATGGTATAGATATTAGTACAAAATTTTCATTGCCAAGGTAAAACTTCAAGGAACATCTATCCGCAAGGAGTACCAGTCTCATATGCTTACACAATTATTCGGTCCCCATTCTCTCCTCATGGCCTTCACTATACATGCGATTGTTAGTCTTATCCTAGTGCATGACACATGAAGTAGAGAATCATGTTCATCATCACTCCCTTTCAACCAAGGATGAGACACAAAAATGGAATATATCCAAGATACCTCTCAACTAGGGATATTTTTATAACATCAATTACTTTGTTCTTTTAGTGGATATCATATTAGTAGTAGCTACATAGACTCCTTATTTAGCATTATCATGTCATCAGATAAATTCAATGTGCCTGAACATCATGGGACCATCCTCTAACACTTGGCACCTTAAAACTTAAATACATACCTTAAAAACTTAGTTGGAATGTTCCTTCAAAAAATCCACAACCCTTTCAAGATTCAAGGCTCCCTCTGAATTCATCATTCCATTTCATTTTCTTCATATGGAAAAATATTTTAGCTTCAACTTTCAATCATCAATATGCTTTTTTCAATATCATAAGGGTTTCTATAACTCCCTCTTTCGATCATGCTTATCATTATCACAGAGTTATCATCAAGCACGAGTTTTCTTTTCTTAGTTCTTCCATCTTTCTCATAATTTTTCTAGCCTTCATCATGTACCTACAATTCTAAACAACAACTACAACCCAACAAAATATACAAGTATAAAAGAATGATGTTAATTTTGTCAAACTAGGGATTTTCATGATTTCTAAAAAGTGTGCATCTAGGGTTTTTTTACTTTTAGTGGAAACACCAGGTCCTAGGGTTTTGATTTCAAGCCCTAGATTTTCTCAATTCAACCCCTGCTAGGGTTTTTACCACACAACCTAGATTCCTTCTGCAAACCCTAGACATCATCACCAAAGATCTAAGGTTTCATAATAGGAAACAAACAATTAGGGTTAAGGTTATTCACTTTCCTAGGGTTTACTAATTCAAGTCCCATCTAGGGTTTATAGAGCCCAGATACCAAAATCTTTGTAAAATTTGCAAACCCTATATTCTTATCATGTAGAGTATGCTGCGAAACACTAATTATCTTTCAAACCCTTTTCAAATCATAAAATGAAATACATATATAAATATTATACATAAATCTTCCAGCTTTACCTTACTTCCTTTTCAGAGATATGGTCCTTGTTTAAGTGTCAACACCTTTTCAACAAGGGTTTATATTCAACATAGACGCCTCAACTTCTCCTATGTTGAGCTGCTATCTTTGTATTCTCGCAAAGCTATACCAATATTCTAATATCCTTCATTTGGGTTCATATTTACACCTTTCATTTTGTTACATAAAAAGTTATTGTTGTTTTGGAATGTAGTGCTATAGACTCATTGTTCTCTTTTGATGCAGGTCCATGTAGCAAACCACTAATAACTGAGCCCCTCCACTGAAATGTCATTCTCTTGTTGATTCATAGAGAAATAAAAACAAGTTTCCAAGCATATCATCTCCTTAATTTGGCTTCACAATAAAGTTCAACTTCCTTATATGTATATCTAAGAGGTTCCATGGCTGCATTCCACAATCCGTCAATGTTCTGTCATAATATTGTAGTCATATCCTTCTGTCACTATATTGAGACTATCACTTATCATTGTGATGTATTGAAATCACGGTTATGTCATAGTTAACTTCATGTCTACAAGTCACCGGTAGGTCATCCATGAAGGTCACAAGAATATGATGCAAACCACCATGATCCAAATAATACTGATTTACTGCTAATTAAGATCACTGTTCTTCATAACAATGTTATCAACAACAAATTACAGGTGCCTTAGATTTTTATTTGAATTGCTTAGCTATGTATATGTCCTATCAATTTGATATGTATTGAATGTTTCATAGATTTTATATGCAGATATGGACTTCATAAAGTTCTGGTTGACTTTATGGTGAATTTTATCAAAGTCTCATGGCTTATACAATGACATCACTTCATAATCCATCAAAACCATACAATACATCGTCTTATTTCATACAAATATATGTCAGTGTTGTTGTCTGGTTTTTACTATCGTCGAGTTACTGAGCCATTTTTAACTGTGTAATGTCACATAGAATATGAGAACATATATCTTAGAGATATAATTTATCGAGTCACATCATATCAATTGAGGTAGAGCGAGACCATCCATTCCATGGGTAGAGAGAGCCATAAATAGTGATATCAGTTTCTATTTACTGCATGGGTCAGACCAACATATTATTCCGCACACTTTATGCCATTCCAAGCCACCCTTTAATGAGCCATCATAGTAAATAAACTTGCGATCCATAGAGAACGAGAGACAAAAATATAGTCGGGATCGTAGCCAAAGCGAGACCATTCTAGAAATTTACTGAGCATGTGAGATGATTATGTGACCATCTACTTTCCACGGAGAACAAGACAGAACATATAGAAGCGATAGCGATCACTAAGCGAGATTCCAGTAATATATGTACCATACCAATTATTTTGTCACTAGTATATTGTTGTATCAAGTTTTCATTGCTTTCAAATTATAATTTTTATTCTTATAAATATGTAGAGAATTGATGTGATTCATCATAGGCATAGAGCCATCGTAGATCCAAATCTCGATGTCATAGAGCATATGGATTATACTACCAAGAGGACTGGAATTGTGTGAGCCATTCAAACCATAACACATCTGAGTTTTACAAAATACAGAGTGCTAGTGTAGTATTCCCATCGGGTAATTCCGAGTTTCATTTTTTCGATAACGAGAATTGAGCCATCATAGAATATTAACTAGACTATACAAATATACAAGAATATTTTTTTCAATTGCCTAGTTGTTTGTAATTTGTGGAAGATGTTCAGCCACTATTTTATTGAACCAAATTGGATCCCGAGTGACTTTATATCCACCACAATAGACTGGTACCAGCCTAGATCCATCTAACTCCGGATCTATCATGCGCCGAGAGGGATCAAATCTCTCGTGGTGCAAACCTATTTTTTGAGTGTAAAACTTGAGGAAAGGTTTGCACCTCGAGAGATTTGATCCCTCTCGGCGCATGATTGATCCAGAATTAGATGGATCTAGGCTGGTTCCAGTTGAAGGCATCAACGTCACATTTTTAAGATTATTAAAATTTTTGTATATTTTTGAAATGTAAGATGGATCTAAGCTGGTTTCAGACGTGTGCTGCCAAGGAAAATCTATCAAAGATATGATTAATTTTATGAATAATATGTAAATATATCAAATATTAATATAATAATTTTAAATATGCTAAATATTTCTGAGATTAACTTGGTCATTTTAATTTTAAATTTTCTTAGTTACCTCAGTTCGTTGAAATGATAATTATTGTTAATAACTATAATGATGAAAAATGATGAAATATTTTTTTTTAAATGCAAAGTGACAATAATAGTGTTGAAAGATAGAAAATGTGAATAATAAGAACATACTCATGTTACAAATAGTCTTCATTGTGATCAATCTCAAACATTTTTCTTCTACTATTCTTATTTCCTCCCTTGTTAGTTTTGTTATCTTTTCATATCGATTATATGAAAAAGAAAATTTAAATCGTAAACCATATAAATCTTTAGCTCGAGCTGTTGTAGTAAACATGATACCTTGTCTCTCTTTCTCTCCAATATTAATAGCTTAAATTACTATAACACAAAAATAAATCTACATTGTTAATAACTTTTTGTGCTTACACTAAAATTAATGCATATTATTAATCAAATCACTTTAAAATTAATGTACCGTCATATATCCAATTACATCAAATCATAAATCAACATATACATTGAAATCAATGCATTTAATGCAAGCAATCAAATAAGGTTAGAAAATAACTTCTACATTGAAACAATGCACCTAATGCAATCAATCAAATAAGATTAGAAACCAACATCTACACTGAAATCAATGCATTTACTCAAAGCAATCAAATAGGATTATAAATCTCCATCTACACTAAAATCAATGCATTTAGCGCAAACAATCAAATAGTATTAGGAATAATCTACATTGAAATCAATGCATCTAGTGCAAGTAATCAAATATAATTATAAATTGACGTCTAAATCGAAATTAACACATCCAGTGCAAGCAATCAAATAGTATTAGGAATCATCACCTACACTGAAATCAATGCATCTAGTGCAAGTAATCATATATCAATAGAAATAAATATCTACACTAAAATCGATGCATCTAGTGCAAATAATCAAATAGGATTATAAATCACCATCTCCACTTAAATCAATCCATCTAGTGCAAGAAATATTCTTCCCTCTCTCCACCCTCCATCTATATCTATATCCCCATCCATCTCTGCTTTATTTATCTCACCCCTAAAGACAATACTTCTCAGACTCCATACATTCATCTTTTCTCTGCACAACTGCCCTCCTCATGATCTCTCTTCTTCCCTCTCTTCCCCTTCTCTCCCTCTCCCCGCTATCATCTCTTCCTCCCCTTTTTTCCTTCTCTAGGAACCAACATCTACACGAAATCAATGCATTTACTCAAAGAAATCAACAGATTGAAATGGCCATCTACAATCTAAATCACTTACGTGAAGGCAAAACAATCAAATAGATTAGAAATCATCTACATTGAAATTAAGTCATCTAGTGCAAGTAATCAAATATACTTATAAATCGACATCTAAATTGAAATCAACACATTCAGTGCAAGCAATCAAATTGTATTAGAAATCACCACCTACACTAAAATCAATGCAACTAGTGCAAGTAATCAAATATCATTATAAATAAATATCTACACTAAAATTGATGCATCTAGTGAAAATAATCAAATAGGATTAGAAATCACCATATCCACTTATATCAATCCATCTAGTGCGAGAAATATTCCTCCCTCTCTCCACCCTCCATCCATATCTATATCCCCCTCCATCTATTCTTTTTTGTATCTCTATCTCACCCCCCTAAACACACATGCTCTTGTACTCCATATATATCAATCTCTTTTTCAATAACCCCCTCTCCCCATCTCTCTCTTCTTCCCTCTCTTCACCTTCCATCTATATCTCTATCTTCCCCTTCTCTCTCTCTCCCCTATTAATATCTCTCTTTCCTCTTTTTGTCCTCTCTCCCTCTCTCTCCATCTTCCTTATCACACACACTCTCTCTCTCTAGAAACCAACATCTACACTGAAATCAATGCATTTACTTAAATAAATCAAATAAGATTAGAAATCGCCATCTACACTGAAATCAATGCATTTAGTGCAAACAATCAAATAGCATTAGAAATAATCTACATTGAAACCAATTCATCTAGTGCAAGTAATCAAATATAATTATAAATCGACATCTAAATTGAAATCAACAAATTCAGTGCAAGCAATCAAATTGTATTAGAAATCACCACCTACACTGAAATCAATTCATCTAGTGCAAGTAATCAAATATCATTAAAAATAAATATCTACACTAAAATCGATGCATATAGTGCAAATAATCAAATAGGATTATAAATCACCATCTCCACTTATATCAATCCATCTAGTGTGAGAAATATTCTTCCCCCTCTCCACCATCCATCCATGTCTATATCCCCCTCCATCTCTTCTTTTCTGTCTCTCTATCTCACCCCCCTAAACACACACACTCTCGCAATCCATATATATGAATCTCTTTGTCAATCCCCTCCTCTCCCCATCTCTCTCTTCTTCCCTCTCTTCACCTTCCATCTATATCTCTATCTTCCCCTTCTCTCCCTCTCCCCCGCTAATATCTCTCTTTCCTCATTTTTTCCTCTCTCTCTCTCTCTCTCCATCTTCCTTGTCACTCACTCACTTTATCTCTCTCCACCTTTCTCTCTCTATGTCTTTATTCTTACCTTCCTCCCCCTCCCCCTCCCTCTCCAAGTCCATCTCTCTTTCCCTCCCTCTCTCCACTCTCTCACATCCTCTCTCTTCCTTCCTCTCTTTCCCTTTCTCTCCCATCTCTCTCTCCCTCTCTCTCTCTCTTCACCCACCAACTATGTTACTATATCCCTCCCTCTCTCTGTATATCTCTTTCTCCCCCCTTATCTCCATCTCTCCTTATTTGTCTCTTTATCTCAGCCCCAAACATACACGCTCTCTCTCTGTCTCTCTCTTGTCACTCCTTCTCTCTCTCCACTTCTCACTCTCTATATTTCTTATTTCCTACATCTCTCCCCCTCCAACTCCATCTCTCTTATCGATCCCTCGCTCCTTCTCTCTCTCAAGTCCTCTCTCTTGTCCTTCCTCTCTCTCTCTCTCTCCTAAATGCTTCTCTCTTCCCTGATCTCTCTCTCTCTCTCTCTCTCTCTCTCTCTCTCTCTCCAATACTCTCTCTTCCCCCATCACTCTCCTCCTCTCTCTCCCTTTCTCTCCCACCTCTCTCTCTCTCTCTTTTCCCTCGAATCCTCTCTCTTCCCCCATATATATATCTCTCTCTCTCTAATCCTCTCTCTTCCCCCATCCCTTTATTTTTCTCTCTCTCTTTCCACCCCTCTCTCTCTCCATCTACATTACTATATCCCTCTCTCTCTCCTTCTCTCTTCTTCTCTCCCCCCTTCTTTCCATACATCTTACCATACCTCTAATTTATTTATATTTTTATTTATTTACCATACCCTTTTTCTTTACTATGGTATTTGGCCCATAGGCTTGTTATATAATTAGATTTTTATTTATAATCCTATTTGATATATTGTTATTTATTTACCTTACCTCTTTATACCTCTTTTATATTTATTTATTTACCATACCTCTTTATACCTATTTTATATTTATTTATTTATTTATCATACATTTTTATACCTCTTTTATATTTATTTATTTACCCATGGTATTAGTCCCATAGGCTTCATCTAAATAAAACCTCTTTTTAAAGTTTTTTTAAATATAAAAAGTTTTATGGAATAAATATAAAATTAATTTTTATTTATTTACCATACATCTATTTTATATATTTTTTTATTTATTTACTATAGCTCTGGAGTAAGTATAAATTCATTTTACAAATATTTAATTAAAAGAAATATTAAAAGATTTTGGACTTTGATTGTTTGTGTTGAATTAACTCTTTTCCTTTGATTTAGGAAATGGTATTGACATTAGTAAAGAGTAAAGATGTTTAAAATTTTACTTAATTTGTAAATTCAATGTGGTATTTTTTTTTTTTGTTAAAAGTAAATTCAAGTTTATTCAACTTCTATTGTTTGCAGGTGTTGAGATGAAAGAGCCTAGAGATGGTGGTGTGTAAAGATGACGTTGTTATGTTTTTAATTAATGGTCACCAAGATCAATGTTAAGGTGTCTAAAGACACTGTTGTTAGAGACAATTTAACATTAATTTTTTCAGCTTTAAAATGGAATAGTTGTATCTAAAAACAACAGAGATGTAGCAACAAAGACAATTTAGCATTAATATTTCCAGCCTTTAAATAAGCTTCATCTAAAATTTGACTTGTCAAATCTACTAAAACAACCCTAACAATCAGCTTCTCTTTCGGTGACGTTTCACCATCGAAGATAACAAAATGATAAACAACCTCTACCACACTTCACGAAAAGTCGAAGTCGATCCAAATTTCCATGATTCAATACATGGTTTGGCCATAAAGAAATTTTGGACGTTACTACAAATTTAATGTTTGTAAAACCACCTCTGTATGAATAATGATAAACATATTTCCCAATTGTAATAATTTACAAATCCACACATTATTTTTTTTTCTAATTTTTTTGTTGGATTTGCTATGTTTCTCAATTGACACATTTATCTCAGTGTGTCACGAATGTGTATCGTTATAAAGAGTGGTAATTGAGCTGTGTTTAAAAAATCACGAAGCAAACACAAATTTCTGGCCACCTCTGTCAGTCGATTAAAGCTTCATACTGAACGCTCTTCTCTGCACCGCGCCACAGAACCAAATACGACTCACCTCTATGTTCGATTAGAGCTGAGTTGTTTTATTTTTTTTTTGTTTATTTATATGATTATTAAAACTTATTTGTTAAGCCGACACTTATTTTTTATTTTTATTTTAATTTAAAATTTCAGCCGACATTGAGGACGTGACCCACCTGACATCGAGGTCATACTAGGCTGTAGATGCGCCTTTTGGCGCAACAAGCTGATAGGAAGATTCAAGCCGCTCCCTTTCTTCTTTATTTGGGAGATCTGGTTGGCCAGAAATAGACTGATATTTGAAAACAAGGATTTCAATATTCCTCATATATAGTTTAATATTCTCAGGTGGATAGATCACCCCCTTGTTTGTAAAGCTGTGGTGGATGGGTCTCATTGTATAAGACCACATGAAATTTCTATCCCGACACTCTTTTTTGATGGGGCTTGTAAGGAGGGGACCATTGGATGCAGAGCATGGGTAAAGCTATCTCAAACAGAGCGGATTATCATATTTTGGAATGGAGGACCAGGTTCAAATAATAAAGCAGAGATAATGGCATTGTGGGGAGGTCTCTTGGCTGTTATCAATTTAAGCCTCCAGCAGATCTATATATATGGTGACTCTAAATTGGTGGTGGATGGTATAAATCGCTGCATTAATTTGGTGGGTCTGGAGTTACAAGGATGGTTTCAACGAGCAAGTCAGTTATGGATCAGATTGAAAAGGCTGCCCATTAAACATATTTTAGAGAGCACAATACTTGGGCTGATGGTTTGTCGAAAAAAGGCACCAGTGCTATTTTTGGTAATATGCAAGTTCAACATATCAAAGACGGATCAATGGTTTGGGAAAACAACATCACTCTTCCCTAATTGCATTAATCATTTTTATCAAGCGAGCCTGATTCTGGGGGCACAAATTTTGTAAGAGCTCTTTTTCAAGCGAGCCTGACCACAAGAGGTTGATAAAATCTTCATCAAGAAAGCCTGTTACAAATGCTTCGGCCTGTTCTTTAATTTACAAATTTTTGTGCCAAGAGATAGGTTATGAATTGAATACATGATAGGGGCACAAATTTTGCTACCACTACATTTTTTCTTCTTATAAAAGGAGGTTCAAGGGAGTTGAGTTCAGGGGATCGATTGGGAAATGGGATATTGAACAGTGGGAGAGATATTTTTAAATTGATTTGGCACATAATATCCATACTTATTTTTTGGACTTTTCTCGACCTACTATCAAGCGACCCTGTGCGTCTAATCTACTATATCAAGTGAGCCTGAGGATAGACTTAGATACATATTATCAAGCGAGCTAGTTTTTCCCCAAGCGAGCCTAATCATGTTGATGCTCATCATATCTCTCGGTCATTGATGTTACAGGTATTGCTACCATTTCATCAAATAGTGCCCTCTTATAATGATTTGGTTTCGTTTTTGTATGTTTACAGGGGTGGAGACTACTCAGATTCTGCTGAGTTATATATGTAATGAGTGGTTTCCGCACTCTGAAATTCGACTTGCCAATCTACTGTGATCCTCTTTCTTTCTCAGAATGGTGATCCGGTTTCAATTGTGGCAATGATGTCTTGAGATTTTCTCGTTGTAGCACAGCTGAGAATGAAATTGATGTTTAAATGTACTGGCATATATAATATATCAATATATTAGTGTTTTTTTCCTCTGAAAAAAAATCACCAAATAACAACAAACTACTGAAAATGATTAATTTCAAATCATTGTAATTCCAAATGAAATTCCGTTGTGGTGTGAGATATATGTGTTCCACAGTGAGATATAGGAGCGGGAATTTAATCATAAAAGTGAATTACCACAGTAATAATGCAAGCCAACATAAGTGATCTTCAAGTCTCCTTGTGCAAACCTCGACTCTGATACCATGTTGAGCTTATAGATTTTACATTAGATTTATCTTTTATAGTAACTACTTATGAATTAATTTTCTTCTAATTAATATATATTCTTATTTGTTTCATAAAATAATTACTATAGCATAAACATGAATATCAAAAAAAAAAAATAACACATAATATAGGCTCTCAGCCAGGGAAAAACCCCTCTCTTAGTGGAAAACCTAGTAAAAAAATCTTCTTATAAATTATATCAAATTGAGACATCCAAGACCCATTACCACAAAATAAATTTCACCTCTAGATGCCAAGTAAAACCTTCCATTCTTATCAACAAATTCATCATCAAGATATCAACAACAAAAGAGGTACCAAGGCCAAATTTCCACATATTCCATCTCAAGAAGAAATTCTATGAAATTTGACCTCATGTTGTTTCCTTGAACCTAAAGGAGTAATCATATTAATGAATTAGGGTTGATTTTGAGGTGTGATTTGTGACAAGGAAGGACAAATCAACTTGGGGAGACATCTAAAAAGTCAACTCCTATTTATGGTTGTAAACGCTATCCTACATTTATCAATACAAAGAGTATCTCGATTTCCTATATTTGTTGTGTTATGTTTGTAGTCATGTATTTCAATTCCATGTTGATTCATTGAATAGATATTTTAGATTATGCTATGTAGATGTTGTGGATTCTTTTATTTTTTTAGTTCGTGTGTGTAGGTTCTAATTATAGCACTTGAAGGTAGAATTGGAGCTTACAAGAGAGGAGGAAAGAAATGCATGCTACAGATTCCAGGTAGGATTCTTTCCCATTTTCTAATTTCTCTAAGGAAAACTCAGATTTTTGTATTTTTTTTTTCTAAATTAAACCACTAGATCTAGGGAATTCACATTTTTCCGCAATCGTGAAAATACCGCATAACCAATTGGAAACTCTGTTGGGGAGTGATTCTTCCCTTAATGGTTTCCTTGACCTTAGCATCATTTTATCCTCTTAAAGTGATCTTGATTGACTCACTCATACATTGATTGACCTTATAAAAACACATTTTTAATATTTATTTGATTTTTTGTGTTGTGCTTTGGCTGTAATAACCCCAATGCACTCCCCTGATCTGAGACAAAGCACTTTAACACACTTGCTCCTTCTCTGTACCATCACTGCGATGTACTAGTGTCTATTATGGACTTGTGTTGATTCCTATAGGAAGAAAAAAATTGATTTCATTTGCCTTTCTCTTTGACTTGATTTGGTCCAACAAGTTTTCCTTGTGTCTCTGGGTTTTTCTTTGTCTTTGTAAATCCATTCCCTTGTGTGAAATTGCATGTTTTCGCTTTCATTTTTACAAAAAAAATTCCCCATTAATCACCTAGGGAGAGGGGGCTAGGGAGGATAAATTTTGTATGAGCGTTAGTCACCTTTGAGCGTCATCACCATTTTTATAAGATTTTGTTTTTTTCTTTCTTTCTTCTTATCAATTATAGTTTGTGTGCATAGATTGATGGTTGGATTTTAAAAGTAAATTTTACATTACAGTTAAATTCTGTGTGGTTTGTTTTCTTTAAAAATCAAATTAAATTTATATGTTTCTTTGTATTTGAAACATTACAAGAAAAGAAAATAAAAGAAATCATTTGCATTACATTTAGGTATTTGATTTTTATTGGAATAGTGAAGTTGAGGAGATGGATTTTTGCATCATTTCTTTGTTGCATTGTTGATTGATTTCTTCTTCCCCTATTTAGTTAGGCCTTTTATTGTTAAAAATCAAATGAAAAGAGTTATTTTTGGCATATTAGTTGCATCATAGGTGTGTTCAAGTGACATCAAATTTTGATCCTTGAAACTAAAACAGAATCAGAGATCAACTGTAAAATTTAGTAAATCAACATGAGGAGAATTTGAAACTCAATGACACATATAGAGGTTTAGGCTAGAGATGTCATCCAACGTATTTAAACATAGGAGTTGTCATTATTTTTCAGTGTTATATTCCCGAGGTGATATCATGTTCCACATATGTTATGTATATCGGATTATTCTTCACGTACCTTCCGGTATATCAAACGATGCTCCATGTACTCTGAGTATATCAGAACACTCTCATTGAATGGTTATGCATTATAAAAATACTAATATGGAATACACTTCCATGTACCTCCAAGTATATTTTTGAAGTCCATCAAAGGATGTAAGCAAGCCTTAGCAATCTCATTCATCCACCTTGTCACTCATGATACACCAAACACAACATTCGGGGAGATTGCCTGCACATAAGTAAATCCCTAGTTTACCAAGGTGGTTTATTGCAGTTCACAATGACTTGGTAATCCTTATATCCTGGCTACCCTTTATTTTAATTTTGTCTTTAATTTATAAAATCAATTAATTGAGGGCAGAAAAACATCCTCACCATGGAAAAACTCCTCAATGGATATTAGTTTGATACTAATGGTGACAGTTCTCAAGTTTACCAATAAAGGAAACCCCTTTGATGGGAATAGTGGTCCTTTTCCTTTTTATGGAAATATTGGTGCTCCTTGTATGGAAACATTTTCCCTTCTCAAAATTTCCATTGGTTTTCCATTTTGGTTATTTTTTACCCTTATTGTTATGAAGGTCCAAACAAATCCTCAACCAAGTTCTCCTCCACCTAAGAAACAACAACCTCAAGTTGATCCTAAAGTTGACCCTTTTCATTCTTCACTTTTTGTTTCTTCATCCCTTTCTTCCTCCTTGTTTGGTGAAAGACTTGATTCTAATAAAAAATAAGCTAATAAGAAGAATAAACAAATGAAGAAGAAGAAGTGAAATAAGCAGGGGGCCAACCAAGAAAACATTGCAACTAGTATGGAGAAACCTTCCAATCAACCCCAGAAAGTTAAATTCCGTTGTAATTTATGTAAAGGTGACCACCTTATTAGATATTTCCTTGGTATTACAAAGGGATTAGAAGTGTGTTCCATAGGCTCACATAAGAATTTTTTATTAGCCTCTGGAGATCATGTTGGTGATAAACCTTCAACTAGTGATGGTAAGATCCACGGGAAAAAGGGTAAAGTTGGGTTTGCCTATAAGTTATGTGAAGGGAATCATCCAATTCAAATTTTCACTTATATCGATGAAGTAAATCTTACTATTTCTCGACCGCAACTTCTGACTGTCTACCAAAATATTTCCCCTAATCCTCCACTAGTTGATGAAGTGATTCATCATAATCTGTCTCCAGTTAATCCCACTCTCTGAATGTGAATCCGATGATGCTGTTCCTGACCAACCATTGGTTGAGAAAATGGGTGACTCAATTCCACCTTATGTTGATCATACTTTTCTCAAAAAGAGTGAGTCTCATACCACTCAGGTTCTTCTTTTTTCTTTAGGTTCCAATGAATTGGGTGGAAATCCTCTTGTTCCAATGGCACATGAGGACAATCCTCCCATTCCCACAACATAGGGGAGTAGTTCTCCCATTCCCATGACACCCATTCCAAGTAGTATGGTCACTTCCTTTAATAGGATTCGACTAGCACGATATCATCTTCTTCCTTACGTGCCCTTCCAAATCATAATATAGGATTTTAATATGGTCATACCTGGAATAGTCATAGATAGAGGAATGTCTATAAGTATTATGTCCTCAACTACTTGGAAAGCTTTAGGTTCTCCACAACTCATGCCAATTTTTCAAAATCTATTGGATTTTAACAGAGGAACCAATTAACCGTTAGGGATCCTTCCTTAATTGCCTATTACTTTGGGATGAAAGGCTACCTATATCAATGTGTTGGTAGTCCAAGGCCCTTTCGTTTTTAATTTACTTCTTCTGTGTGACTATGTATATGACATGGTAGCTCTTATCTCTTCACTCTTTCATGTGATGTGTTTCCCGCATGAAGGAAGAATCGTGACTATTGACTAAATTTTGTTCGCTGGTCCTAATTTGAATCCAAATCAACTAGTTTCCCTAAATGGTCCTAATATGTAGGTGGTATATACCCCACCATAGGTCAATTAGGTGTCACCCTGTTCCATGCCTGAGTCAACTGATGATCTAGTAGGTGATATAATGCATCATGTACTGAGATTACTGGCACCTAATATTTCGATTGGATCTTTTGATATGTATCTCTTATAGAACATTGTTCTCCCATGTGATGGGAACCTCTTAGAAGCCATGGTCTCTGGGGAGCCATGATTAATATAACCATAGGTCATATGAGCATATTTCCCTTTCTTGTGTCAATCTTATTAAAAAATTAAATAAGGTACTTATGAGGAAAGTTACTTTTCTTGTGTGAAGCTCGTTGAAAAATGAAACGATGTTCCCAGAGCAGAGTTCCTTTTCTTATGCAAGATCGTTAAAAAATGAAAGAAGGTGTCAAAGCATATTTTTTTTCTTGTGTCAAGCTCGTTAAAAAAGTGAAACAAGGCCCTATGAGAATAGGTATTTTTCTGTGTCAAGATCATTAAAAATGAAACAAATCCACTTCCAATTTGAGTATTTGATTAGATCTCATAAATTCTTAGTCAAGTCTTTCACTTGATCTTGTAAATGAACCCTCATTCCATCCACATGGTAGTAACCAATACGCTACTTAGGTGAATGAAATGAAGCTTTGGGGGCATGTTCCTAGAGTTGAGTCATTGTGTTGGGGGCATGCAAACTTATTTCAAGCATAGTTTTTCTCCATTTCACGCTTGTGTAAAAATGAAACCGCTCTCAAGCATATTTTTTATCATGTTTCAAGATTGTGAAAAAATGAAACCATATTCAACTATTCTCAAGCATAGTTTCCACATCTTTTAACCTTGTGTAAAAATGAATCCATATTCATACTTTTCCTCTCATGATTGCAATTTTTTTCAGCCTGTTTTTGCTAAATGAGCCTTGGTTTTCCCATTCCATCATCACTGTATGATTGGCTGACCATACACTTTCACTTGGTTTGTTTTGGCCGACCATACACTTTCACTTGGTTTGTTTTACCCTCTCCTAAGGAACCACTGTGATGAGTGGTATTATTAGCCAACCTCTTGGACCTTGTGTGTTTTGAGCAGTTCCACCATGACCAAAACCAATTCCCACCCTTTACACCACTCAAACATGAAAATATTTTTGAGCACTTTTATTTTCTAAATCGTTAAAGTAAATGAAAACATGTTTTCCCAGTATTAGTTCGACCCTTTTCCAGAATGTGATAGACTATTTGTGAAAAAGGAATACATTAGTCAAATATTTCTAAGAGGTTCTCCTAAGTATCGTTTTCTTCCTTTTCGGACTCAAGAGACAATTTTATGAAAATGAACCTTTGGAGTTATATTTTTTGCCTCTTTTTAAAGCTCTCTAAACATGAAAAAAAATTCAAGTTACACCTTCGTTGGACTTGTAAAATCATCAAACAACGTTGGAATAATTGAACATAACAGGACTGAACCACTCCTTCTTGGGGTTTTCTAAAAATACTTAGAAGGATTCATCCGAAGGATGAACTTATAAATAAAGTATATGTTATCCTCCTCAAGCTTGTAAAACAAAATAGGTACTGACCAAAAATGGTTGAGGAAATTAGGAAAATGAGATACTTGACATATCATTGGAAGTGAGTCGCTCTTGAACATGAAAATATTTCACTTCATCTCCATGACTATTGGGTTGGGAAATCTTCTTGCCTCTTTAGTTCATCATACCATATCAAAAGCCTCCATAACTAGTTTTGGGTCAATGCTAGAAAATCCCTAAAGTGTCGCTGATATTTTCAAGAGAATTCCTTTGGTTGATATATTCTATAATGCTCCTAAGTCTTCATTTCATGTCTGTTGTTCCTGAACCAGATCTACATCAACATCATTCTATCTCAAATATTGATACATGTTTTGTGCTATTGATGGGTGATCTAGTGGATCAGTAAAATTCTCAAAATTCAAAGTCCTCGAAACACCTTGAAATTGGCGCCAAATTGAAGATCTCGTCACCCTGAATCCAACGCAACTCGTTTCACTCAAAACTGATATCATATGCTCCCGATATCACGTTCTAACCAATTTTCCAAACAACTAAATTTTTTGTAATTTGGGTTGCATGTAGCCCAATCAACAGTCCATAAGTTGACTAGGAATTTGAATGGGCAATTTATTGTATTTTTATTAGCGAGTGGTTTAATGAAAAGTGTCACCATTAGGTTGGTCTAAATTCTATGTTTTTGATTGGTTGGTTTGAATTTGGGTTGGCCAATTATGGAGGGCTGCGTGGGCCAATGGATGGAAGCCACATGGCCTCCTATTACTTGTGAAAAATTTTGGTTGTTGGCCGGATCAGACCTGGTAGGAATCGAACTACAGACCTCTGGGGTGGTAGCATGGTGCTCCACTACCGCACCACAAGTGTTTCTTATAAACTATGGTCGACAACACATATTTAAATTTTATTGGAAAATGCATTGGGGGTCAGGGTCAGGGTTAACCCCAGGCCCCTAGTACACCCAACCCACGAGACCGCAGGTCAGGAGGCCAGGGGTGCGGGGTTAAACTTGACCCCAAACCATATATTATATTCCAAACCATATGTTATATTTCCAAACTATATATTACATTTCCAAACCATATGTTATATACCATGACCAAATTTTATGGCGCAGATATTCAAACCTCAGAGGAACCATGAGTTTTCACCTTAGTTCTACTATATTAGTCATGTTTCAAATGGAAACCGGCGGGAACCAAGGCATATACCACATTTTAATGTTGGAGTGGGTTAAGGTAAAGGTTTTGGTAAGCAATGTTAAAACAACCCATGAAGATACCAAAATTGTTGTGGGGTTGGGTTATGGTATGGCGTGGACAAATTTTACCAATAGTCCAACATGAGTTCTGCCACCAACTATGGTTCAAGCATAGTTAATCCATGAGAAAAAATTCATTCAAATGGCCCAATATCAATGGTCCGAAACTAGCCACTTGGTCCATTTTAGTCGGTTCATGGGGTCACCGCGCAAATTAAGGAAGTGACAATTTGCACCCAAACCAGCGCAAATATTTCCAGTGTGGGGCGAAATTGTCGCCCCATGATGCCGAAAATTGCAGAAAATGTAGGATGGATAGGAGGTGGGTGTGATTTGGAGGAAAATTAGTAGGAAAACTTCTATGGAGCATAAATAGGTCGTTTTTTGACCTTTTTGAGTGAAAAAGAGCCCAGATAGGGGTTTTTGACTTATGGATCCATTGGTGACAATATTTTTACATTATAAGCATTTCAAGTTTATGTAAACACTTATTTTTTAGCATAATGAAAGAGGCCCAACATTGGAAGTTGGACTAGGAGATGTAGAAAAACTGAGATAAAAATTATCTTTTATGTGTTAATGTAGTTTACAAAAAAAACCATAACAATTTCACTTGAAAATTTTATAATAAATATTCAAGTTTACATATACAGATCAATTTGGTATACTAGATTTTTTTCTTTGGTTGTTTTGAGGGTTTAATTCTATTTTAATTGTGTTTGATGCTTACAAGGTTGAAGCTCAAAACAGGAGAAGGAAAAATTGTGGGAGAATGTCCTCAAGATAGTTCAGGGAGAGCACATTTTCCACAATATCCACCACAAGTTTCACCAAAATCCTCACCAATCATGGCACATAAATGAGAGCCTAAAAATATGACAAAGGATGAGAAGGCTTTTAGGAAAGCATTCTTTGACATGACTAATATGGTGAAATTTCTCTATGAGGAGAGGAATTCAAGGTTGCAACGTGAGAACTCAAATCCTCCAAAGGGAGATGGAGGAATTGGAGACAAGCCTCCAAAATGGAATGGAGTTAATGGTGATAACCCACCTCTAAATCCACATGTCTCTGAGTCACCCCCATATTCACCACCATCATCATATACATCAACCCCTTCACAAACACCTCCACATTCTCCAAAGGGACATGGTAAAACTCCATTCTTTAAAATTGACATAAAGTTTGAATTTCCCATGTACAATGGAGAGGTAAATGCTAAGAAATTAGATAATTGGGTTCTCCAGCTTGAAGTGTATTGCAAGATACAAAGGATCAAAGATGATGAAACCAAAATTCATCTTGCTTCATTAAGGTTGGAAAGTGCAACACTCATTTGGTGGGAAGCCAAAAATCAAGAGGACATGAAGAAAAATGGTAAATTTTTATCCTCTTGGAATGATTTTTTGGCTGCATTAAGAATAAAATTTTATCCTTTAGCATACATGCAGAAAGTTATCATGGATTGGAAAAAATTTAGGCAATTAAAGGGTAAAAGTGTGCAAAGTTATACCGAAGAGTTTAGAAGGATATCATTGATTTTGGGTGTAGATAAATCCTCTCAAGACACTTTACTCAAATACATTGGAGGTTTACATAGCTACCTAAGACACACTATTCTCATGTTTAACCCTACAAATTTATATGAATTTTGTGTACAGAAAACACATCTAGAATCAATAGGGAAGAATATTTCTAATGAAACAAGTGAGAACTCATTTGAGTCTTGAGACAAAGGAAAGGGGAAGTTCAAGGGAAAAGGGAAGAAGAATTATGCCATCAATAAGGAGGGATAAAAACTCACATGTAAAGAATTTTCCAAAGAGGGCATGATGATGAAGACAATTGATATAAAATTTGTCTTGAGATGAGACCCAAAAAGTTTTAAAAAAAGGAGAAAGAAAAGGTTGTTGCAACTATACATCAAGATTTAGGATCAGATTATGGGGATGAAACAAAGATCGCAACCATGGGATTGAAGGCATGGACATTGCAACTACTATTTCTTCAAATAGTCTCAATGAAACTCAATATGAAAAAACTAGAATAGAGATTTTCCACATTAGAGTTATTTCAAAACATACCAAGATGGATACATTGTTTGATAGTGGATCACAAGCAAACCTTATTTCTGAACACATTGTCAATAAATTGAATTTAGAAACCATTTCTCATCCTAAAATTTATCCTTTAGTTTGGGTATGTGAGAATTAAAAATTTCAAGTGACAAGGAAATGCATAAGTTATATTTTCCATCACTGGAAACTTCCTTGATGACATAGAACTTGATGTAGTTCAACTTTATATATGTGGTATTGTTTTGGGAATCCCATATCTCTATGATAGAAGAGCCATTTTTCATCGCCATGAGAGAAAATATAATTTGTTAAAAAATGGGATTGAGTACAATTTTAGAGCACATAAAAATAAAATGAGTTTATCTCGTGCGAATACTAGACAAATTAAGAGGATTTTTAATGCTAGTCATAATTTTGCATTGTTAATGTTCAAGAAAAAATATGTTGAGGAAACTAAAGCCTTTCAAGGATATGAATCAAGTTTTAAATATGATTTCATTGAGGTTTCTAATTGATGTGATAATATGTTTTAGGAGTCTAACATGTTGGCTCCTAAAAGAGGAAATAATATGAAGTGAAATTGCAGCAAGATGCATCATTGTTGTGAACAAGATGCCAGCATTAAAGAATGTGGGGGTCAAAAAGAAATTCAAAAGCTCTTTAAAAAACATGAAATTGGTTCTAAAACATCTTCTTGTGGGTTTCAGAATGTTTTTGAATTGAAGAAAGATGGTGCATGGCGATGGCAATCACACTTGGTAAAGAGTCAAGCCAAGTACAAGGCTAGATATCTTAAGCATCGTTATGACTACAATGTTTAAGGTGAAGTGAAATTGAAATTGAATAAGTCTCCTTTGATTGAAGGCCAAGGAGGGATATTCAAATTCCTTCAAGGGTAGTTTCCTTTTCTGAATATCATGGAAAATTGTAGAAAGGTATCATCTTTGAAAAAAATACAAGGACTTCAAAACAAGGCCAGAAAGTGAAGTGCCTTCATGAGAATATCAAAGTGAAAATTCCAAGAAAAGCTAAATGGATTTAGATTAACAGGGTGAGAGAGATGTACCCTAATCTATTTTTTGACTGAGAATGAGCTTTTGGTGGTCCAAAATATTCTAGTGGGGAGGAATGATCTAGTGGATCAACAAAATGCTCAAAATTCAAAGTGCTCAAAATGGTTAGAAACTTGTGCTAAAGCGAAGATCTCGTTGCCCTGAATCCAACACAACTCGTTTCACTCAAAACCAATATTGTATGCTCCTAATATTGCGTTCTGACCTATTTTCCAAAAAACTATTTTTTTTGTAATTTGGGTTGCAGGTAGCGCAGTGAGAAGTTCGTACGCTGACTAGGAACTTGACTATGAAATTGAGTGTATTTTTATTATCTAGTGGTTTGATGACAAGCTTCACCTTCAGGTTGGTCGAAATTATGCATTTTTGATTGGTTGGTTTGAATTTGGGTTGATCGATTATGGAGGGACATGTGGGCCAATGGTTGGAAGCCACATGGCCTCCTATTACTAGTGCAAAATTTTGGTTGTAGGATGAATGGGGCCTGGTGGGAATCAAACCACAGACCTCCAGAGTGGCAAGATGGTGCTCCAACACCGTACCACAAGTGTTTCTTATAAATTATGGTCAGAAACACCTATTTAAATTTTATTGGAAAATGTATTGGGGGTCGGGGCTAGGGTTAACCCCTGGTCCCCGATCCACCCAACCCACAAGACCATATGTTAGGTGGACAAGGGTGCAAGGTTAATCCCGACCCCAAACCATATATTATATGCAAAACTATATTTTATATTTCCAAACTATATATTACAATTCCAAACCATATCTTATATACCATGAGAAAAGTTTATGGCACAAATATTCAAACCTCGATGGAACCATGAGTTCACCTTAGTTCTGGAGTAATGGTCATGGTTCAAATGGAAACTGGCGGAAACCAAAGAATATACCATATCTTAATGCCTGAGCAAGTTAGGTTAAAGGTTTTGGCACATGGTGTTAACACAACCCACGATGGTACCATAGGTAGTGTGGGGTTGGGTTATGGTATGGCAGAGATGAACCTTACCACCAGTGCAACTTGATTTCTACCACCAACTATGGTTCAAGCACAGTTAATTAATGGGTTGGGAATTTATTCCAACAACCTGATATCAACAACCCAAAACTAACCACTTGGCCCATTTTAGGCAGTTCATGGGGTCACCATAACCACTACGAATTTCATCGACACAGGGTGAAATTTCGCCCCATGACGCTAAAAATTTCAGAAAATGTAGGACGGATAGTAGGTGGGTGCGATTTGGAGGACATTTAGTGTTGGGAAGTGAAAGAGGTATGAAATTATTGTACATTTACTCATTCTTTACCATAAATATACTCTTGTTTTCCTTGGCAAGGTAATTTATCATAGGAATTACAATAGAATTGGAAAGGTTTATGATTACTATGAAAAGATGACTAAAATCTAATTTTTGGTTGACAAACAGGAATTCGGAGAGGTGAATAGTTGTACCAAATGCGGGGTTGAGAACAATCTAACTGCTGCTCCATCAGCATTGAATCATATCCAGCCAAAGGCAAGGAGATCTAAACGAATAGCCCAGAAAAGGCAGGGAACAGCTCGGCCTCAGTCAGCACAAACAAAACGATGACTAAACACAGAGGAGCAAATCCCTCAGGATCTTTCGATCCTGAGGGATCGCTGTTCAAACTTATCTTGTTATTTGATTGGTCCATCGAAGATTTGATATATAAGACCACGTCCTTTAGTGACAGGGGGACGAATCGTTATTGTTATTGGGAATCGGTCGAAAGACTTTGCATTTTCTATGTTATATTAACTCTATGTTTGAGAGAAAACCTTTCTGTAAGACTTTATGTTGGTTTAATACAAAGCACGTGTTTTATTTACCTTCTACAATTCTGAATTAGCCCAGCAGTATTTCACTGGTGCTAAGGGCCCAGCTCTGGTGGAATCACTTTGCTGTTTGTATTTTAACCTTTGTTTACTATCGTGTGGAGTGCGTTTAATGTTTGAATTGGTTTATTGTTGGTCGGATCAAATACAGAGTCATCATTGTTTCATTTCTTTACAATAAGCATAATTCACTGTTCTATTATTTCGTTGTTATCATAAAGCTTCATTGACTTGTATCTGATTTGAATTTTTGTTTCTATAGTTTATAATATGTTATAATTGGTGGTTGCGTGGTGAGAAGCTGTCGACAGAATTGAAGCATAGAAATCTAGTGCTTTGAATATGTTAGAATTGTAGTTGCTGTTCAATTCACATTGCTGTTCCATTTCTGTTCATTACTTATTTATAATCTTTGACTAGCAGATAGAAGAGTTGTAGTCATACATTGCTATTCCTTTTCAGATTGTGTTTCGTTTAAATTTCTTTCATTGAATCTGCTTTTAGTTTGATTGCTTTAAGATCTCCAACTGTAGAGGATAGAGTCTTTTGCTTCCGAGTCCCCAGATTGATCATCTTGCATCGATTTCTGAGGGAAAGAGTTACTGCTACTGCATCCCTGATTGATGTTCTGCAAAGATTGAAGTAGTTTAATATTTCCATTCATGTCACTGTAATTAGGCTTATTTTCAAGCATTGGTTACTTTTGATTTTGTTATTTTATACTACATCTTCACAACATTGCTCTTAGACAATTGCAGCCTCAGACAGAGTACACTCTTGGAATAAAAAGATGCTCCCGGATTGATGATTAATGTGGGCTAATTAGGTGTTCAAAAGATACCTTTTTATGACTCGACATTTTGGCGTCGTTGCCGAGGAGAGTGTATGCCATTTTAAAGGAGTAATGCACAGCTGATTTTCTTCTGCTTGCGAAGAATTGGGTATTAAAGATGGAAGGTAAGAACCTACGCACTAGGCAAGAAACACACTTGCTCACAGCCCGCTTTACAGCAGATGTAGGTAAGCTTCTTTCTTTAGGTAGGAATGAAGGTTTGTTTCTTTGAATGAATAAATAAACTAAGCGAAACAAAATTCCTCCTAAAACTGAAAAAACCTAAGGGATCGGTGACCCTTGGATGCACAAATTTTATTGACAAAATCCTTAAAAGAACTGAATCTCAGCCATCAGTAGGATTTAAAAGAACTATTTCTCGATAGCCTACTAGTTCCCTTCAGGCTACAGAATCACCATCTGAAGCCTTTGCTGAGATACACAATCAAACAGAGGGAATTGAGCAAGATTCCCAAGAAATTTAGAATCCTTGCACAGGTTTCCTTCACGAAGGGAACGCTAGCAATCTCCAAGAAGGAGAAGGGGAAATGGGAGAAATCACAAACTTGGAATCTCCTATTGAAACTACCCAAACAATAAGTAGCCCAGATAAGGGAAGTGTTGTTCAACTTATTCAGAACCAAGGTCCTGAATCACCTCAAACAGTAAGTCGACAGGAAAAAATTATTATCCCATATAAAGGGAGTGTTGTCAAAACTATTCCCGCCCCTACTCGTCAACCTAGAAATTCCTTGGAAATCCCAGAGGGATATTGGCATATCTTCGATTAAATGGCCCAGAACCAAAACCAGAATCAGTAGCAGACTTCTACGCTACAATATCCTATAATAGATATTGCAGTTAATGCACCCATGAAAGCTATTCCTCTTCAACATATTCCCACATTCCACGGCTTAACATCAGATGACCCAGATGCGTTTTTATTTGAGTTTAATGTGCTGTGCAGAGGATACGATTACACCACCGATGCCAAAAAACTAAAACTATTCCCTTCTACATTAAAAGGGGCAGCCCTACGATGGTTTATGGGATTAGGTGGGGGTGTCATAACTGATTGGGATCATATGAAAGCTGCATTTTTGAAGAAATATCAAGATTACTATAGGTCTCGGGAATTAAAAGATGAGATATTCCAAATGATAGCAAAACCAAATGAGACCTTGGAAGAGTATGTGGAACGGTTTCAATATAATCTTCAGAGATCCCCTTATGCATCTTTACCCTTACCTGATAATGTTTTTAAAACCACATTAATTAGGGGAATGAAAGATCAATGGGTTGAAACATTGAATATTATGGGAAAAGGTGATATATATCAGGAAAATTATCCTAACATCATTGATTTGTGTATCAGGTGTTCGAGGGGCAATACGAGGTTGAAATCAACAGAACGTGATACGATCACAAGGGAAAATAAGACCTCTAATGAAGGTGTGACTCGTGCAGAGATTGGAAATCTGCTAGAAGACTTTAAGACGGACATACTTGGGACTCTAACAACACAGTTTGATATTATGCAAGCCAAACAGAAACAGGCAGAAACAGAGCAGAACTTGGCAATATTCTGTCCCAGATGTAGAAAGAAGCACAGCCACAAAGAATGCCCATTCGATGTGGTTAAAGTATGCGCCATTTGCACAAAAGATCACCCCACAGAAGGATGTCCCTCGCTTCCTGGCCTAAAAGTAGTTTATAAGGAGGCAGAAGAAGAATCGAAAGTGGTATGTCTGCTCAATCAGCGCCGACAATGGTAGCCACGACCATCAGGTATGCCAAATGATCCATTTTATTTTCAACCTCCTCAATATAATACTCAACAATATAGTGGGATATGGCAGAATCAACCATCTTTTCCTAATTGGTCACAACAGCCATTCCTTCCCACATCTTGGCCAAATCAAACAAATCAAAATAATTTGCCTAGATTTCCTTTCTATCCACCTTTCTGGCCTACGCAATGGTCCCCTTCTACTTCTCAGAGTTAGGCGTGGCAGTCAAACTAGAAAAAACCTACAAATCAGCTAGCTGGATCAATTCCTCTCTCTCAACCTACACTGCCAGCTCCTTATACAAACCCCCAGACCAATTTAAGACCACAACTCCCAACCCAACCCAACCCAAACCCAAATAATAAGCCAGTTCAGTCTGTTCAAATCATGGAACCCCCAGAAGTAGAAACTAAACTGAGGGAGTGTAATGATCTTCAATTAAGGTCTGGGCATATAGTCGAAACAGAGAGAAACAATGATGTCCATATTGAAGATCTGTTACCTACAGAACAAACAGAACAAATCGAGAAGGAAGTCCAACAACAACAAGTAACAACTTCCTCTCCACCATTCCCAGAACGATTAATTATACCTCGTCCATTAGAACAACCTAATTTCGTTCTTCTAGGAGAATTAAAAAATTTGTGTATAAAAATCCCTCTCCTCCAAGCTATTCAAGATATTCCTATATATGCAAAAACTATTAAGGAATTATGCATAAAGAAGCCAAAGAGGAGAACAAAAACCAATCCTACTATCCAAATAGTTGGTACCTTCTCTGACTTATTATCAGGAATAGAAACACCCATCAAGTATGAAGACCCAGGGAATCCTATAGTGACAGTGCAAATCAATGGTCAATCATTTCCAAATGCCTTAGTTGATTTGGGGGCAGAAATCAACATTTTAACAACCACCACATGTCAAAAACTTGGCATTACATCACTGGAACCAACAACAACCTTGTTGGAATTGGCTAATCGATCAGTAGTCAAACCAGAAGGTATACTACAAGATGTAATGGTATCTGTAGATTCCTGGGAATACCCTGCTGACTTCCTGGTTATCAATCCAAAGAATCGACTAGATGGACATCCGTTAATTCTAGGTAGACCTTGGTTGGCAACTGCCGATGCTTATATTGGATGCCGACAAGGCAACATGACAATTACAAGGGGAAGTTATGTTAATAATTTAGCCCTATATCCCCCAGCCCAGCCAAGTCTATCAATAATCAAAACAAGAAAACCACCTGCATCATATCTTATGGAGAATATGAAATCGCCTCTAACTATAGAAAATTCTCTTGATTTTAAAGATCAAATAGAGGATGATATCATTAATAATTTTATTAATAAGTCACAAACCAGATCTCATTTGCAATGTCACATGATCAAAGCAGCATTCGATAATAAAGAAGAAGAAGATCCTTTCAAAGATATTCCTAATCAAACAATACCTACTATTTCTATGAGCAATAGCAAGGTTGTAGAAATTGAGCCGGGAAAAACTTTAAATATTAATAAAAATCTCACTGCTGAACAAGAAGAGAAATTGGTCCAATTATTATGAAAATACAAAGCATCCTTTGCATGGGATTACCCCTACATGAAAGGAATTGATCCTCAATTGTGTACTCACCACATTTACATTGAAAAAGATGCAAGACCCATTCACCAACCTCAAAGGAGACTAAATCCTCACCTTAAAGATATTGTGAAAGAAGAATTACAAAAACTATTGGATGTTAATTTCATCTACCCAATATTTGATAGCAAGTGGGTCTCCCCATTAGTGGTAGTACCAAAAAAGAACGGGAAGTGGAGGATATGTGTAGATTACCGTGAACTTAATAAAGCAACACAGAAAGACCATTTTCCCCTTCCTTTCATTGACAAGTTATTAGATACATTGGCAGGAAAGAAATTATTTTCTTTCCTCGATGGCTTCAGTGGGTACAATCAAATCCAGATTTCCCTAAAGATCAGGACAAAACTACTTTTACCTGTCCATGGGGGACATTTTCCTACCGAGTCCTACCTTTTGGCTTATGTAATGCCCCTGCTACGTTCCAAAGGGAAATTCTCAGCATTTTTGCAGACTTAATAAATGAAGGCCTCGAAGTATATATGGATGATTTCACACCCTATGGGGATGAATTTGAGCCTGCATTGGAAAACCTAGAAAAGGTATTGCAAATATGTATTGACACTAGGCTTTTCTTAAGCAATGAAAAGTGTCTTATGATGATGACCAAAGGAGTTATCTTAGGGCATTATATTTCAGCAGCTAGAATTCAAGTAGACCCGGCTAAAATTCAAATACTCTTGTTAATTACTACACCTACTACACAAACAGAGGTACGTAGCTTTCTTGGATTTTCTGGTTACTATAGAAGATTTATAGAACATTATTCTCGAATAGCTGCACCTTTATATGCACTGACTGGAAATGTTGATTTCACTTGGACAAATAAATGTGACAATGCCTTTAATGATCTGAAGAAGCTCGTTTCAACAGCCCCAGTGCTGAGGGGCCCAAATTGGAATTTGTCGTTCCAAATTTCATCTGATGCCTCAGACACAGCAATAGGAGCAGTACTTGGGCAGGAGGAAGACAAGAAGCCATATGCAATCTATTATATTAGCAAAAATTTATCCCCTGCTGAACTAAATTATACTGTGACTGAGAAAGAATTTTTAGCTGTAGTCCATGCTATAAACAAATTTAAACATTACATAACTGGGTATCCTGTAGTACTATATACTGATCACTCTGCCATTAAATTTTTAGCAAATAAACCTATTACAAATGGAAGAGTGACAAGATGGTTAATTTTACTGCATGAATTCAACATCAAAATCAGAGATTGACCTGGGAAAGAGAACCCTGTAGCTAACTTTCTGTCAAGAATGCCAAAGCCAACAGATATAGAAGTAGTTGAAGACCACTTTCCAGATGAACATCTCTTCGTTGTTACTATCAGAACACTATGGTATGCTGATATAGCAAACTATTTGGCAATAGGTAAATTACCTAAACATCTGTCTCTTAATGAACGTAAGCAAATAATACATCACAGTACCTGCTTCTCCTGGATTGGAGGCCACCTATTTCATACAGGTGTAGATATGTAAATAAGGAGATGTGTTAGGGAGGATGAGGTATTTGACATCTTGAAAGCATACCATGGTGGAAAATTTGGCGGACATTTTGCAGATCGTAGAACTGCCCACAAATTTTTACGAACATGCTACTATTGGCCTACTATATTTAAAGATGCTAAAAAAATCGTGCAGGCCTGTGATAGCTGTCAAAGGGCAGGTTGACCTGGGTAGTCTGATGAAGTTCCTCTGAACCCCCAACTAGTGATTGAACCGTTTGAGCATTGGGCCCTCAACTTTGTTGGTCCTATTAACCCCCCATCAAACCAAAAAACATACATCCTGGTTGCAACTGAGTATGTCACCAAATGGGTTGAGGCAGAAGCTCTTTCAAAAGCTACAGAAGACTCTGTAATACAATTTATTTTCCAAATCTTTGTGCGCTATGGCCTCCCAAGGGACATAATCACAGATGGAGGACCACAGTTTGTAGGTAAAAAATTAGCTAAAACATTGCAAAACTACCACGTTCAGCACAAGATTATGACTCCATATCACCCATAGGCCAATGGCCAAGTAGAGAGCACGAACAAAGTAATCGAATCTATATTAACAAAGACAGTTGCCTCTCATAGACGAGATTGGGCCTATAGATTGCCAGAAGCATTGTGGGCATATCGAACAACGTGGAGACCTACCACAGGATATTCACCATACCAATTGGTATTTGGAAAGGAACCCATCTTTCCTATAGAATTCGAGATTCAAACATTAAGAATAGCTCAAAAGGTGGGTCTAGATCTAAATGAAGCCCAGGCTAAAACACTGCAGCAAATTAATGAGCTGGATGAAATTAGGCTCTCTGCTCTTCAGCACACAGCATTAATTCAGCAACAGAGAGCCAAATGGCATGATGCCCATATCAAAGAAAAGATGTTCCACGAAGGAGATTGAGTACTCCTATATGATTCCAAGTTCCAGGATTTCCTAGGAAAACTCCAGACACGATGACTTGGACCCTATGAAATATAGAAGGTGCATGATAATGGCACTGTTACATTAGTTATCATTGACGGATCTGGACATTCCTTTAAGGTAAACGGTCATCAAGTATGATTTTATCATAAACCACTCACCCAGGAATCCTTTTACCAACAGTTTCGGGAAGATTCTACAATAGAGATTCTTGTTGAAGGGGAGAAATCCTCCTCGGTACCATTTTGATAAATCACTTCTTTTTTAAAAAAAAAATTTACATAAAGCATTTTTTCGTTTTTCGCTTGTTGTTTTATGGAATTTGTTTTCAAACATTCGGTTCATATTACTTCTTTACTTCTTCATCGTTTGTTTCGTGAAATCTGATTTCATTGAAAGAGAAAAAATAGAAAAAAATTATGTTTATTTCGTTTGTTTTGTTGTTCCTTTCTAAAGGAACAGCACTTTGCTGTTCCTTTTGAAAGGAACAGCAGTTTCGCAGAAACACCCTTGTTGTTCATTTCCAAAGGAACATCACTTTCACAAAGTATTTTCTTTTTGTTCCTTTCCAAAGGAACAACACTTTCGCAGAGTATTTTCTTGATGTTCCTTTCAAAAGGAACAACAGTTCCGCATATTGTTTTTGTTGTTCTTTCTAAAAGGAACAACACTTTTTGTGTGGATTTTTTTTTTTGTTTTAAGTCATCATTTTGAATTTTTGATTACTTTTCTGAAGGAAAATATATCATTTATATAGAATCATACAAATTAAAGCTTACTATAATCAACAAATCAAAAGAAATCGTCATCTTTTCAAGAAAATTGTCTAGTAATGATAAGAAAAAAGGGAAAAGGGGGCATGATCAATAACATAACTTTGCTATTTTATTACCATTGAATTGATCTAATCGATTATTTTTATCATGATTGGTTCTTTCCCACATGCTATAATTTTCTTTGATGTTTATCTATGGAATAAGAATAAGGGCATATTTTTTTCTATTAAGATGTTCAGACTCCTTCCACCATCCCTACTCTTAAGGAGTGTTGAGCCATCCCTTATGATTAACTGAGGAAAACTGCTGTGTGTAAAAGAAAATAAGAAAAAATATATATTTCATTAATAATGATTTTGCAGATGGAGGATAGGGGGTCTCACCAAGAGCCAGCCTACCATGATCATAGGGAAGGTAGTGAAGTGGCATTCCCATTATGGCTGCCAAACCATGGAAATGGTCCAACAGACAAATTGAAAAAAATCAAGAAGTCCTTGGAACAGGAGGTCTCATCACGAGCCGACCTGCCCCCCTTTCACTTCTTCCCGGTGAACGGCATTGTGGTTTATCTGGTCACCAAGCTAGTGCAATGGCCTCCGTCATGATATTCAATAAAAAGCACTTCCTCAGCATACATAAAGGACAATGGTTCCGTGGGTAAGAAAGCAACTCTGTCAAGGTTATGGAAACCTGTGGGCAGCAGAGCTCTACTGATGGTATTGGAGTCACACTTATACACATCAATAGTTATATTTAACCCTTTTCCTATATCTTTATTTAAATGTCAAATGAAAATATGAATCCCTTACCTTTATCTTCGAACCTATTACACATGAAAATCATTATAAGTCGATCATATTAATCCAAAGTGGTAAATAACGCAATTATACTTATGGTTATCATATGCTGTCCCTTCTCCTTGTATTTAAATCATTACACAACAATTTTCTATTTATTAACGATTCATTACATGCATTGATTTCAGTAATTGCTACAATTTGATTGAACATATCATAATTACGGCCACTTTTTACTGTTGTACTGTTGTTGTGCCGCACATGCTATTCTTAATTGACGGTCGAGGACGACCTTTCATTCATTCAGGGGGCGCGGATGTCTGCATGCAAATGAAACTCCAAGATTTCCTTATCTATACTCGAACCAAATCCCTGCATTTTAGGAAATAACAAATTTTCAACGAATTTTGTTGTGATGTTCCATTGTGATTACTGTGTGTTGAAAAAAATTAACAGAGCGCAGAAATGGGAGGACGGCCAATTCGCAGTGAACCGCAAGTATTGATCTTCTCTGATGCTGCACGAACAATCTTAGAAAGACTGGGGTGGATTACATATTTCTTGAGAATGCAGCAACCCCACGAAGCTGTGGCCACCGAATTTTTATTAAATCTGCAGGAACGATCCTCCATGGTCAGAGGGAGGCAGATAGCTGTATCCGAAGAGATAATTGCAAAAGTGTCTGGCATTCCCACGCAAGGAACTGTCTGGAATCAGAAGAAGATTAGGATTCGTGAAGCCATAAAAATTTTTCAAGATGATGGACAGACGTTAGTCATAAAAGGTAAAGGAGTCTAGCCAACGTCATTAGGAGAGCCATGGACAGAGCTAGCCAAAAATTTTCAGGCTTACATAATGTGCGACAGAAGAAAGGATGTGGTAAGACCTCACCACCTTAAGCTGCTAGCCGTATTAAAATAGAAATGCACCATTAATCTTCCTGCATTTTTAAATTCTTTGTTGCATGATACTGCTCGTGGTATAAGAAAAGCCCAGCATGTAGATATGGTGGTCAACCACCATTTTTTAATTCATTTAATAGTGAGTCATAGCCTTGCCCAGCAACAGACCAGCTAGGAAGAATTAATATTTTCCATCGATGGAGGGTTAGCTCTACCCGCTCCAAAACGGAAGAGGATGGTCGGCTCAATTGTTGAGCCTTCTACTCATAGACAGTCCCACCGGTTGAAACGAATTAGAAGGATGGTGGAAGAACTTCCGAGCAGTAGCCAACCCCTGGAATTTCACATCTCAGAGGAGGAACAGCCTCCAAAATTGGAGGGAGTAAGCCTCGCACTGACGAAGAAGAGCAATTAGAGGAAGTAAGCCCTCAGACTGACGAGGAAGAACAATTGGAAGGAGAAATTCGCTACTCGAACGAAGAAGAAATAAGCCGCCAATCCAGTAGTGAAAAACAACTCGGTGCAGAGGAAGAAGGAATCGAAGGAAATTCTGGAGAAGAAGAAGTTGAGGGAGAAATTCGGTATTCAGATGAAGAGGAAGGAAGTTATCACACCGGTGCGGAGGATGAGGACAATCATAGCAGCAATAAGGATTAAACAGAGCTACCCGAGAATGTTATCGTAAGCCCCTTACAGGAAGATCAATTGGCCCAGATTTTGGCCAATATGAGTGATTATGCACGACCGCATAGTCCCTTGGACCTCAATATAGATATTAATCAACTACCAGAATACTCTGCTATTGACAAAGAAACAGCTGGAGAAAAAATGAATGAAACATCAAACCCTAGCGAAGCTAGGGTTGCTTCTCCTGAGGGATGTGAGCAGGAGAACGAAAACGCTGAAGTTGGAAGCCCCCAGGGGACTGCAGAGTTAACTGAGAATATGATTCCAAGAGAATTGAGCAAAGGGCACATGAATGTAGAAGAGGAGCCCCAAGGAGAAGAACAAGAAGAGAATTTTACTGAAGGCATGGCTGATATGGGCCAAAATTATGTTGAGAAAATGAGTGCAGATAGAGGAACGGTTGTTCCATTAAGAAATAAGAAGAAAAAATATGAGATTGAGAAGCTTCGAAGGGAGCGAATAAAGCTTCATAAATTAGTTGAACAACTCAAGCAGACCATTAGGGTTCTGAGAATGAAATACATGCCCAAGCGAGCCCCTAAGAAAAGAAGCATTGCTATCAAAAGAAACTCAAAAAAGAGAAGAGTGACCACTGATAGGAACCCCCAAGTTACAGAAGAAACCATACCTGAGCCTAATTATGAGGATGCGGAGCAAAAAACAGTTGTTCCAACACAAGCTGTTCTAGAGGAACCGGTTTTGAGTGAAAATATGCAATCTAGCAGTCAGCACACTTTCAGTGAGCCAACACTTCTCAGATTTCAGGAAGAATTGACACAGGCCCGAATAGAAAGGCAGAGACTGGAGGAAGATATTGTCCCAAGAACAAGATATCAGGAATTGCAGCAACAAATGAGAATTATTCATGAAGCAGAAGCTGAAGCTCGTGAAAAACGACAGAAAGCAGAGGTAAAGGCTGATAAGGTAATGAACCAACTAAAATTAGCCTACACTCAAATGGACACTCTCTGCTCCTTGTATACTAATTTCTTAGCCTGTAGATGCCCTGCCAAAAACTATGCTCTGTTTTTACTAGAAAGATATTTACAATTAAAGATCAAGGTAGTTAGGGCAGGGAAATCCATAGAGCTAAAAACAATAGATGACTTAATATCATGCTGCAAACTTTATGGGATCAAATTACAACGCTTATTATGTGAGTTTTATTTGCATAATCTAATACTTGAAAATGACTGTGAATCAAACCCTAGCCCTTTTATTGGAGATGTTCAGTTTCAGGCATTCATTTCCTTTACTGTAAACCAATTAAAATGGCTTAAAGCTTATAATGCCTTTCAAAGACAGGAAAATGGATTAGATCTATGGTTCAGAAGTGAACCTCAGAACCCACTTCAATTTTGGGCTAGACAGAAACGCTTGATGACAAGGGAAAGCGTTACCCAAACTCTGGGGCCTGTCCATAAATCATTCATTTTGAATGGAACAGATTATTTTTCATCCATTAGGAACCAAGCCTACATAACAGCCAAATTTCGATGGAGAACCTCGAATCAAAATGTGCAAAATAGGGAAACATTTAATTATAGAAACTCTGGGCTAGCTGTAGACCGTCTCATTTCCTATAGCCATCTTGTTTTAAAATAAGGACCATATTGGTTAGGATGTATATTTCGCAGCCCTATTGTATGGTACCCTGCTTCGGATTACAAAGCTATTTATGAACTTCTTGAAGGACAGACAGAACATAATTTTGAGGAATTAGCTGCACTCCATGGTTTTAAGTCTGTGGATGACAAACCTTATTTAGCTTATTCTTTGACTACTCTCCATGTGAACTATATTTTTCATGAGGACATGAAAATGATTAAGCAGGGGGGTATGTTGGGTAGTGAAAGAGGTATGAAATTATTGTACATTTACTCATTCTTTACCATAAATATACTCTTGTTTGCCTTGGAAAGGTAATTTATCATAAGAATTACAATAGAATTGGAAAGGTTTATGATTACTATGAAAAGATGACTAAAAGCTACTTTTTGGTTGACAAACAGGAATTCGGAGAGGTGAAAAGATGTACCAAAGGCGAGGTTGAGAAAAATCTAACTACTGCTCCATCAGCATTGAATCATATCCAGCCAAAGGCGAGGAGATCTGAACAAATAGCCCAGAAAAGGTAGGGAACAGCTCGGCCTCAGTCATCACAAACAGAACGATGACTAAACACAGAGGAGCGAATCCCTCAGGATCTTTCGATCCTGATGGATCGTTGTTCAAACTTATCTTGTTCTTTGATTGGTCTGTCGAAGATTTGATATATAAGACCACGTCCTTTAGTGACAGGGGGACAGATCGTTATTGTTATTGGGAATCGGTCGAAAGAATTTTCATTTTCTCTGTTATATTAACTCTCTGTTTGAGAGAAAACCTTTCTGTAAGACTTTATGTTGGTTTAATACAAAGAACGTGTTTTATTTACCTTCTGCAATTCTGAATTAGCCCAACAGTATTTCACTGGCGCTAAGGGCCCGGCTCTGGTGGAATCACTTTGCTGTTTTTATTTTAACCTTTGTTTACTGTCATGTGGAGTGCGCTTAATTTTTGAATTGGTTTATTGTTGGTCGGATCAAATATAGAGTCATCGTCGTTTCGTTTCTTTACAATAAGCATAATTCGCTATTCTATTATTTCCCCGTTATCATAAAGCTTCATTGACTTGTATTTGATTTGAATTGTTGTTCCTTTATTTTATAATCTGTTATAATTGGTGGTTGCGTGGTGAGAAGTTGTCGAGAGAATTGAAGCATAGAAATCTAGTGCTTTGAATATGTTAGAATTATAGTTGCTTTTCAATTCGCGTTGTTGTTCCATTTCTGTTCATCACTTATTTATAATCTTTGACTAGCGGATAGAAGAGTTGTAGTCATACGTTGTTGTTCCTTTCTAGATTGTGTTTCGTTTAAATTTCTTTCATTGAATTTGCTTTTGCGTTAAGATCTCCAACTGTAGAGGATAGAGGCTTTTGCTTCCGAGTCCCCAGATTGGTCATCTTGCATCGATTTCTAAGTGAAAGAGTTACTTCTACTGCATCCCTGATCGATGTTCTGCAAAGATTGAAGTAGTTTAATCTTTCCATTCATGTCACTGTAATTAGGCTTCTTTTCAAGCATTGGTTACTTTTGATTTTGTTATTTTATACTACATCTTCACAGCTTTGCTCTTAGAATAATGCAGCCTCAGACAGAGTACACTCTTGGAATAAAAAGACGCTCCCAGATTGATGATTAATGTGGGCTAATTAGGTGTTCAAAAGATACCTTTTTATGACTCGACAGTTAGTAGGAAATTTTCTCTAGAGCATAACTCAGTCATTTTTTTACCTTTTTTAGTGTAGAAAGAGGCCAACTAGGGGTTTTTTACTATTTTGGAGCCATTGATGACATTATTTCTACATTCTAAGCACTATAATTTTATGTAAACACATATTTTTGAGCATAATGAAAGAGGTCCAACATTGGAAGCTGGACCAGGAGATTTAGCCCAAGAGGGGTGAACTCCTTCATCATTTTTTGTCGTGTTTGTTTTTATGGTATTGTTGTCTTTGTTAATTTCTGCAAAACTGAGATAAAATTCATCTTTTATGTGTTAATGTAATTTAGAAAATAACATAAAAACCCTAACAATTTCACTTGCAAATTTTATAATAAAACTTCAATTTTACATATACAAATCAATGGGGGATACATCAAGGCCTTCCTGTGATGGGTTGCTTCCTGTCAACATCAAGTCATTATCCAAGAAGTTGACTTAGAAACTCCCTTTGTTACCTTGGAACCTGCATACATCACTGACAATTTTCCCTGCTATCAGTGACAGGTGCACATCATTGGCCTTCGACCAGAAGATTCTATGTGGTGTTTGACTTCGCCCATCTATTCACACCACATAAATCATACTACGGTACCTTGAGGGCCATTTATATCATCAATGTTTTTTCTCGCATATATTAATGAATTACATCATTGGCTGGTAATTAGATGGTGTCTACCATGTTCGACTCCAATTCATTTGTTCACATGGTTAGACTCGTACTATTGGATGATCGAGTGAACGAGATAAAAGACCCCTGGTCTAGTTCCATTTATCTGGGCTACGGTTTCAAGATTCATACAAGATCACAAAATTATTACGGCTATATTCAATCATATAGTCATCCAATCATGGGTCCACACTCTGTCATCAGTGGACGATACTACTTGATCATTGTACATGTAATATTGGATTATATGTTGAGCATGGGTATGCCTCCATTTGTAATAATATCATGATGAAAATGTATTGTAACAGATGATGAATTTGACCAATTGTTCTTGATCTAGACTTGTCACAAGGTAAAGCAATTTAGACATTAGCTACTACTCCTGACTTTGAACTTTATCGGACAATCTGGTCAATAGGCCTGTAAATCAGATCAATCAACATCCTTGAACATTTTTTCATAGTCCCTTCACAAATCCCTAAGAGTCACTTCTCCAAAAAGTTTTATTTTCTGGGAGAAATTGCTCAAAAACATTGTTTTTATCCCCAGTGCACATTTCATGCTTGGCCACCTACATTCGGTGCATGTTGCATGATTTTTCACCAACTCTAGTCAGCACAGGTTGCTTCCTTCTGCAAGTGCATTGATTCTAGAAATTCGGGAAAATAAAAAATAACTTCGAAGCTTCGAAGGTAGTTTTAACTATTTACCATGGATAGAGAACTTGAATTCCTATCTGATCCTAGAGTAGAGACCTTATCTCTTATCCTTTGATCTCATCCTCCCATCATATGTGGATCTCAAGCCCATAATTGTAAATCCTAAACTACCACATTCATCTTATAAATTTACTTCCTCTGATAAGTTTTGGGTTGGAGTTTGGAGTTTGATAGTGCCCTCATGATGTTTCCTTGAACCCAAAGGAGTCATCATATTCATGCATTAGGTTTATGTTGAGGTGTGCTTTGTGGTAAGGAAGGAGAAGTCAACTTGGGGAAACATATACAAAGTCAACTCCTATTTCTGGTTGTAAATTCTTTCCTATATTTATCAATACAAAGAGTATCTTATTTTATTATATTTGTTGTGTTATGTTTGTACACATGTATTTCAATGGCATGATGATTCATTAGATAAATATTTTAGATTATGCTATGTGTATGTTGTAGATCCTTTTATTGTTTTATTTTGTGTGTGCAAGTTCTAATTATAACACTTGGAGATAGAATTGGAGCTTACAAGTGAGGAGGAAATAACAGCTTGCTACAAATTATAACTAGGATTCTTTCCCATTTTCTAATTTCTCTAAGGTAAAATTGAAGCTTTTTGTCTTCTGTTGTTCTAGATCATACCACTAGATCTAGGGAATGCACCTTTGTCTATAATCGTGAAAATTATTCATAACAATTATGAAGACCGAAACTAGTTACATATTTAAACACCCTAGATAGGTATTGTATTGAATATGTAAAGTAGATCAATTTTATGTGTATTATATTTACAAAAACTGCATGTTGTTACTTTTTCATTTTTTGTTCCTTGCTTTGAATAGATGATTGTTACTTTGAGTTATGATGATATGAAATAACTCTAACGACAATACAACTTGTTATGTCTCTTTTATAATTGTCATTCTTTACATATATGATTGTTGTTCCTTTGAATTCATGTTGTTATTCCTTGAAATAATAATTTTTATTAATCCATAATGTTTTCTAAGTTATTTTATGAGTTAAGCTTTCTATTCCTTTATCTAATCCTTCAATAGTTAATGGTAGATTAACATATTAGAGTTTAATTTTTCTTTGTTGTTTCTTAATAAATTTCATAGGCCAATTTTTCATTTAAAATTAACATTATTGATTAGCCTTTGATTTGAGTTTTTTAATATATTTTGTTGTCGTCGCTACAACACCCTCCCAAATTTTACTACATTAAAATTTTGGGGCCTAATTAACTATCATATCAAGTGTCTCTTTGATTCATTTCACATGTTTCAAGTGTTATTGGTCATCCCTAAGTGTCATCATAATGCAATTATTATTTATAAAATGACACTTTTGGTTGCAGTCACAGACACTTAGTCTATTATACTTGGGGAGTGTTTGTAAACTGGAATTTTGATGTATATTTATTAGTGCTTAAACCTGTTTAATTTTTTCTGATGATTTTTTATGTGTTAGAATTGATTTTACTCTTAAATCATGGATTTTCCCTTGTCCTAACCTTCCAAACTTAGAAAAATTTTGGTTTGCAAAAGTTGGCCCATTAAGGCCAAGAGAGCACATAACACACTCTTAAGGATTATTCAATATCACTTCCTTGTTCATAATGTTTCCTACACCATCCAAAAAGTGCATAGAGCACTTCAAAGCAACATTCTCTCCTGCCTATTACACTAAAATTTGTCACCATGACTGTCAATTCAGATATCTTGAAATCCAATGGTGTGTCTCAAGTGAATCCCCTATGAAGCTTGAAGTAAAATAATACCAGGCACAAAAGGAATTTTGATTTTAACTGTTTAAAAACCATTTTTAAGCACCTACGTGGTTTTCTTGAACAAAACTACGTAGTTTCTTCCACTAAAAAGTGCACAAGTCTATTCACGCATGTAAAAATAAAAAAAGTAAGTTCTATAATCTTTGGTTGAGGAATGTTATCCAAATTAGAGACCTCAAACCACTACATACATGTGCCTCATCCCTTGGCATATGGAACTAAACTCCTTTTCTTAAGGATCATATCCCTTGAGAAGTGGAACTAGAAACCTCCGCATCCTCCCTATAAATTTAGCAATAGACTAAAGGAATGGGGGAGTTTGGAGGATTGGAATTTGGAAACTTATGCTGTTGGTTTTGGGTCTAAAGAGCTTGTCATCAAGGGAAGGAAAGGAGACCATTGGAAGAGGCTTACGACATCAATGCTTAGGTTGTAAGATAACTCTTTTTTATTCTTGATAATACATAAGGATCTCTTTTTCTCATTGTATTCTTTCTAAATTCATTGAAATGATGTCAATAATTAGACTCCTTGATCACCAAGTTGGATAGGTATTTATGATTATTATATATTTCCAGTACTTTGATCCTTTGCATTTTTTTTGATTGAAGATTCTTCTCAGCATTGAAGGATTTCTTTGGAGCGAAAGGCAAAGGTCTATATCAAACGTCTCCTTGAAAGGTAGGAGCATAACCTCCTGATTTATAAGTTATAATAATATGAATGCTAATAGTTTAGAGAAAAATGTATTCAAATGTTTGTTCGTTTCTAGTTACCTTTTGGTGTACTAGGGAGATTGCTCTTGTCGGCAAGAGGGATTTATCCAGAAAAAAAAAATTGGCGACCATACTGGGGACCGAGTTCTCCTTTGTGTCCTTTTGTAACCTTTGATGCCTTTAGAACCTTTTAAGAATTGAAATTTCTGGTTTGAAACCTTTCTTTTTTTAATTTTTATTACTTTTCTCTATCTGCGTGGTTTTTGTTCAGAAACAGAGCACAAATGTGTGCAGTTTTTCTTTAGAAAGAGTGCACATGTGCACTAAACTCTATTTTCTACCTGCGAAACCCTTTAAATTTTTTGAAAAAGTTAATGTTTCTCTGATTTAAGTCCAGATTTTTGGTTTTTATGATCCCGTTAACTTGTTTATAGTCTCATTAAGTCTCTGTTAAGTTAATTGGGTGTTTTGAATTTTATTTTTTGAGAAATTCTTAATTTTATTTCCTTTGGTCATTACTTCAAGGTTTGTCTCAGTTTCTTGATTATGTCTGAGTGTTAATTTCCCTTGAGTGTTTTTACTTTTGACCTTTGGAATTCTCACCCAACTTTCTTTCCTTACACTTGATTGGTTCTTTAGAGTACATTGGTGGAGGAAAATAGTCTTGTTGTTCTTTCACTGATTTGGAATCATCTTGTGTTTGAGAATTCTCTTGAATAGATTACATTTGCATAGTTAGAATTATCATTTTCAGAATATGAATGAAAAATGTGCATAAATTACATTTGCATAGTTTTCAAGTGAATTTTTCATAGATTATAGCTGCATAGTTTACATTCTGAAAAATCAATCGTAGATTTAGATCAGTTTCTTTGATTTTATTTTTGAGGAAAATCACTTATCTTTACTGTTTTTGGTTTTGATTTTTTGTTGGTTTGTTGATTTATCAAAAAAGAGTCTTGGACTTCTAGAATTGGTTGTGTGAATCTCTTTTCCTTTAGTGAATCTCATCATATATTCATTTATGCCCGTTGTAAAGAGTTATTTCATCAATTGAAAAGATAGTGTCTCGCATTGCAAGACAACCCTGATTTGAATTTAGATGTTTTTATGCTTCTTGTAAAACATAAAAAAAAAAATTGCTTCAAATTGATTAGCATTAATTTTTCTTCTTGAAATTAATGCATTAAAGAATTTTTTATATTTTCTCTTATTTATCAATTTTTGCATTGTTGGAAGTGAATGGAACCTCTCTCCTTACTTTAGTTAGGATTCATCAAAGTGAAAATATTACATTATCATATTCAGTTGCATTTAGTTTTAGGTCAGGTCATAACACCACTGGTTTCATATCCATTTACCCTTTGAGTAGAAAACAAAAAAATAACACAGTGCTAAATAAAATTCATCTAGAAATTTTTACATTTTCTAGGGCTCTTTCAACAAATCTAGTTCAGGATTAGTGATTTGGAATAGAGAGTAATTAATTTTCCAAAGAAATTAAATAAACAAGTAGCATCTTGCGGTTGGGAAAAAACCCAATTGTTGCAATTTGGCCCTCGGAAGCTCTTCTTAAAAGAGTCAAGCACGAGGTTATGTCGGACCTAGTGGAGTAATCATACATTCTTCATTGTTAAAGATAGAAGATGTGCATGTATTACAAACGGTAAACCTCGAATTAACCATTGTCGAGGAGTATGGGATTACTTGTTAGAAAACCTCAGATTTACCATGTCGAGGAGCTTTCAGGGGGATTGAGCTTAGTTACTCTACCCTTGCGTGTATATCAGGCCACATGTTGTTCCCCTAAGCTTGATTGTCTCAGTTGGTAACCTTAGTGGCTATAATCTTAGGATTTTTCCCAAGGTGACGGTGGAGGGAAGGTCCCACTATACCTGGAATAGACGTTGACTAGACTCACTTGGACTTTTTGGAGGGTAATCTTCACTTGAGATGGCATAGTGGAGTCACTTGCACCAGACTGTTTCATTAAGCATGTTGTTAAGATAACTGTTCCAACTGCTAGTTTTTCACATTGATCTCTGCGATAATGGATTTCATCACCAACTAGTGATTTCATTATGAAAACAAATTTTTTATGTGTGGGTTGACTCCTAGATTATAGCACATGTTCATTTGTTTTTTTTACTTTTTAGAGACCTTAGGTGTGGATTGTGAATTTGAATTTTTAATATTTTTAAATTGTTAATAAAATTCATATAAGTTTAATCTAATGGAAACAATTCCATAATTTACCAACCAAGGAATCCCTCTTAACGAGAATCCTAGTACTTTTCCTTGCTATGGAAATGTTGGTACTCCTTATATGGCTACATTTTCGTTACCTGGATTTACCATAGGTTTACCGATATGGTTATGTTCAAATTAGTTGGCCTCAAATACTCAAATTGTTCCACCTCAACCATATGCTTCACCTCAACAAAGTTCACCATGTCAACATCACCAACCTCATGTTGACCCTTTACCTTCTTTGCCCAACATCTCTTCTTCCCTTTCTTATTCTTTGCTTGGAAAAAGCCTTGATTTTAGTAACTAGGTGGCTAAGAAGAAGAAGAAAGGGAAGAAGAAAAAGAATCAAGATAAGAAAGAATTCAACCAACCAACCATGGCTACAAGTGATGGTAGTGTTGAGGAAACCTCCAACATGCATCGTAAACCCAAATACCCTTGCAATATTTGTAAGGGTGACCACTTCCTTATCAATTGTCCTGGTATTCCTAAGGTCTTGGAAGTATCATTGGAAAAATCCTATCAACTTACTGTTGATCCATCAACCAGTGATTTTCAGGTTCCTGGGAAAAAGGGAGTCATCATAGTCACCTTTTCCCTCATATGAATGAAGCCTCAAAATTGTTGAAAAACCTTACTATTCCACAACAACAACTTCCAACTGGTTACTGTAAACTTTCTCCCAGCGTACCGTCAATTAACGAAGTGATTGATCTAATTCCAAGTACAGCCAATCCCACTCTTCCATTGGAGAGTGAAACTCATATCACTCAGGTTGATGATCCATTAGTTGATTAATTGGTCGACTTGATTTCACATTCGGTCGATCCCACTCTCCCTGTGGAGAGTGAAATTCATACAGATCAGGTTCTTCTTGTTACATTAGATTCTTCTATGCCATGGAGCATTTCACCTATTTCTACAACCCTCCCCCGCAAAGTACTGAGGTATTTTCCTTTGATTGGAGTAGACTGACAAAACCTCGTATTCCTTCTTCCATTCTGTAATATTCCTTTTTCAGAAATATCACAAGTTTGTGCCAGAGATGGAATGTGGGGGCATTTACCGGATATGTCACCTTATAATGAAGGGTGAGATCTGGAGGCTTGATGGCCCTTTGCAGACTCTGTCTATAGATATGTGAAATTTCCTAGTAGGAATGGCTAACAACCCAAGCCTGGAAAACACATTTTCCAGGAATGGAGGTAGTAGGATTTGATCCCTGGTCTGGGATCCTTTGAATATATCTGTCTAGAGCTGAAATCCATGAGTGGGCTAAAAAAAAATGTATCTAGGAGCTTAAGACAAGTTTCCTTTTCCTGTTTATCTTCAGAAAATTCCCAATGAAAAGGGCTGCATCAACAATGAACATGTACTAGAATAACAGCATTATATGAGAGATAAAATGTGCATGAAACTATAAATAGTCACTGAATATATATAGCAGCAATAAAATATACAAATACTTGAAGAATCACTCACTCAAGCTGAGCAAAGAACCCCTCAATGGCATGCATATGGAAACATATCACAATACTCCTACACAAGAATGCTTGTGACTAAAACTGCATAGTCAATAGATGGTGTTGTTGCATACATAATGTAAATACATGGATATGGAAGTATAAAGCTAAAAGAAAGATGGGGGAGCAAGATCTCAACCCCTGAAACTAATAATACATCAATCCTTGGGAGGATTGGCTGAAATATACAAAAAGGAAAAATGTTGGAGTTGCTGCCTCTAAAATGGAATAGCACTGCAACTCAGAAAATGGATGGATATGGATGAAGATGATGCATATTCTAAATAGATCTCCTCCAATGGATCTTTTAAGAGAGAGGCTAATCCAATCCCTGAAGATCTCTCCCTCCAAACTAGTGGTGCAAACCCCACTGCAATTCTGCTCAGAAATAACGCAGTCAAAGGAAGGTATTGCACTGTGAATGATGAGAGGAGTTGTTCCTGATGCAAAGATATATAGAATGGATCTAAAATCTTCTCTAGTGGCCTCTTGGATGCAAATAATCTCTCTCCTCTAAAATCAGAGCTCTCGAAGTGATGCTATGGAAATATCCACTGCAACCCAGAAACACAATATTTCCTGCACTGCTGAAAACGTTGTACTGAAGGGAAATGCTTTGGCCTTGAACCAGAATGTGGAGGAGCTGAAGAAAAAACCTTCAAGAGGCTTCTCAAGAAGGATGGAATCCTAAATAGGAGTTCCCTTATGCTAAACATCACAGCTATCTCAGTTGAGAAACTAAAGAGAGCAAGCAATTCGAAATATCAATCCATGAATGAGCAATTGGTTGTTTCTTCTTTATTTTATGCCAATGAAGGCTCCTTGGCCATGGACCCCACACATTAGGGTTTCTTCCTCCTCAAGAAATTGTGTTGGCTTCCCAAGCAAGTCACACCTCCATCTATTGTGTAGTTTGACTTGGTCAACATGACCTAGCCTCCTTGCAATTATCCCTTTTCACACATGGGTGTGCAAGACTAGCTCCAATGATGCTTCTCTTTCATTTCATGAGGGAATTTATTGATATTTTATTTATGAATGGGTCTCCTTGCACATTTTATTCTCCTCCTAGCTGAAATAACCAAAATTGATGTTTCAATTAGCTTTTTCTAATTTGGGAACATTACAGTCCTCCCCTCCCAAAGATTGCTTTTCCTCAAGCAAGTGTGAGGTTAGAACTGAATTATTCCTCCTCCTTTTCCTGTAGCACCCATGTATGATGCCTGCCTCCAAGTAGCAAGGTGCCATCTCATCAACCAAGTCCTCACAGCGTCCCTCCCAAGTATGCAAGTCAGTTTTCAAGCTATCATCATACAATGGTGAAGTACTCAAGAGGGTAACAGAGTGATGTCTAGAGGTTTTCTCGAAGTATGGAATCTAGAGTGTGGGGAAAAATATCATTCCCATATGGTCCATCCATCCCCAAGCTATGTGCCATGCAATGTGAATCACCTCCCAACTAGGCAACTCTTGAAATCTGTCATCCACCTTTGGCTCCGGCAAAGTAGGTGGGATGAAAATTTGCTCATGGTAGACCACATAGTCTACCCCACACTGTCTACCTCTCCACTTAAGATAAGTGTAGGGTGTTCGTTGATCCTGGGCTGCAATCAAGTTGCCATCAAGTGGGAAGATAAAGGTTGGGCCTCCAAAAGCCTGTTCCCCAGCGTTGCAAATCATGTTGGCCGAAACATCTCCATATGTGATGAGTTGGTAGTCATCCTCATATGGTATCATATCCATCATATGGTTCACCTCATAATTAAACAACTGTGTTGCTATAGTTGCCATACCATCTTCCATGTTCCCATCAGAACATGTTGTTCAAAAGGTGTGATGAACCCCTCCCTCAAAGGGCACATCCATCCTATGTGTCTCCTCCTCAAACCTGCTCCTCACAAAGGCAAGAATAATGGAATCATAAAGAGCCAATATGAGCATCATGCTTGTTGCCATGTGTAGTAAGTGAGAAGGACAATGGTCCCTCATGTGTAGCCAACGCAGCTTGATCCCCAAGTGCAATAGAGAATGTAGAAGATGGTGGTTTTCCAACCACCTGTGGGCTGCCCCATCCTCCTTATGTGTTTGGAGGAAATGAATAATGTAGGATGCAAGGTGAGCATGCCCTCCAACACATAGCTCTTCCCCAAGTCTCCCTAGAGGATGGTCTTCAATCCTGCTCATGGTCTCCAGTGGCCCATGAAGCCTAAGAAAAGGAATGCTCCCTCTTGGAGCAATGTTCTGCACAGGGATGGTCAAGGGAAATATACATGCAATATAAAAATCAAAATGTACATAAGTAACATTCTTACCATCTGCTCTTATCATGTAAGTGGAGTGGCTCATAGATATGTCTCCTCCCATCCTCGAAGAGAGAATGAATGGTTGTGCTAGCTCTCCAAAAAGGGGATGTACCTCCTCCATATATGCATGAGTTTTGCATCTCCCTATGTGCTAATGTATCCCCTCCTCATGCAACTGGTCATCTAACACCATGCAGGTAAAAATATCCTTGGAATAATCCACCAAAATTTGGGAGCTCCAATGCAAATCCATCCTCCATAATGACAACGCTGATGATCCCTCATGTAGACTCACTGTCATATGGCTGCTTCCTTCTTTTACATCTCCCATGCCAAAGATATAAGTGGGAAGATTTCCATCCTCCCTCTGATGCTTCTGCCTGAGCGCAGAACCTAAAATGGGAGTGGGCAATAGTGATGATGAGAGAAAACTCCCCTTCTTCCTGCAGCTACCCAAAGCTCCCTGAGCTATATCAAGCTCTCCCAAGGTCTCCACCTCTATGAATTCAATGAGAGGTGCCCCAAAATGTGAAGCATCCCTCCTCCTCTGCTAATCCAGTGGTCTCCTCGCTAGAATGTCTCCATGCAGTGAGACATCATCATCAAAGGTAGACTGTATATATGATTGGGCAGATGTGTCCATGCCCTCACTGCGAAATCCATTCTACCTCCATGGTGCATCAACCTATAAAAATGAGTAAGGGTAATTACTCCTCATCAACCGATGCTGGCTCTTCCCCTTACCTTCTCCTTGTGTCCCCAAGTTTCCATACCTCCTCATCAATGGCACAGATGGATCATGTGTTGTGCCTTGATCTCTATACATGAGATCCTGGGGTCCCTCTTGCATTGATGCAAGAATCCATCCACTTGGAGCAAGGGCTCCACCTTCCTTTGCATGAGGTACTAGATACTCTCTAGTTGTTGTTGGGTGTGGAGCCTGATTATCTTATTTACTTTATATCACAGCATTGGACCCCTGTACCTTAAATGGGGTGCCAATGCCACCCGTAAATTAATCGCTGCCATGGGGGGTCCAGGGGGGTGGCAACGACTTTATGGAGCCCCCCCCTGGCAGGGGGTTTCGGGGGCAGCGCCCCCGAAGCTAAAAACAAATGTAAAATTGCCTTGTAAAAGTATAGTAATTTCTAGTCAATCTAGGCCGTTCATTAGGCAGATGATCTGACGGTAGAAGTTATGTTTAGTTTAGGGTTTTTTGCCCTAGAAGGCAACCCCTCTCTTTGTATGAGGGTATTGTATTACAACTATGTATTACGTGTGTATTCTCGGAGCGAGAAACAGAGAGGGAGACTGTGAGAGAGAACAAAGGATATTACAGTGGATCTACTGTAGGTTGTGTCTCTTCATTTTGCTAGATAACAGAAAGGAAGGACTGGCTGTTCGGGGTGGACGTAGCCCAAACTGGGTGAAACATGTATATCTGTGTCTCTCTGGTTTTATGTGTTTTGTGTGCTTGTGTTTTCCACATATTTTATTTGTTTCATTGCTCTATAATATTTAATTTTCTAACAACTAGTATCAGAGCCGAAGGTATATTTGGCTGATAAACTCGCAAGAAAGAAGGGTTCCTGGTTCAAGTGGGAGCAATGGCGGAAGATGGTAAGTTTAGGGTAGAGAAATTTAATGGCCAAAACTTCCCGCTGTGGAAGATGTAGATGGAAGATTATCTGTATTGGAAAGATCTGTACCTACCATTGAGAAGAAAAACAAAGAAGCCGACAGCCATGACAGACGTGGAATGGAACATTCTCGATAGAAAGGCACTCGGAACAGTACGGTTGTGCCTTGCGGCGTCAGTCACCTTCAATATTTTCAAGGAAAAAACAACAGAGGGTTTGATGCAGAAGTTGGCAAAACTATATGAAAAACCCTCAGCCTCAAACAAGGTATTTCTTATGAAACGACTATTTAATATGAAGATGTCGGAAGGTGGATCTGCTGCAGACCATTTAAATGATTTTAATACAGTTACCAGTCAGTTAAGTTCTGTAGGGGTAAACTTTGATGATGAAGTTAGAGCTCTGTTATTCTTGTGCTCATTGCTAGAGAGTTGGAATGGTTTAGTAATGGCCATTAGTAACTCTGTCTCTAGATATAGTACTTTAAAGTTTGATGATGTTTTCGATGCTATCCTTAGCGAGGAAATGTGACGGAAAAGCTCCGTTGAGACATCGAGTAATGCTTTGAGTGCAGAGTCTAGGGGAAGAATAATGGAAAGAGGAAAGAGCTCGGGATATCGCAGTAAATCAAGGAAAGGAAGATCCAAGTCTAGATCGTGGATAGTGTGCTGGAAATGTGGAAAGAAAGGACACCTAAAGAAAGACTGTAGATCTCGGAAGGGAAAATAAGGAGACACACAGCAAGAAAACAATCATGAAGCAAATGTGACAGGTGATGTGTTACAAGATGCTTTGATTCTTTCTTTCGAAAATGTTACTGATTCTTGGGTTGTAGATTCAAGGGCTTCATTCCATGCCACACCTGATAAGAAATATTTTCATTACTATGTTCAAGGATATTTTGGACAAGTTCGTTTGGGTGATGATAAACCTTGTAAAATTGTTGGAATGGGTAAGGTTCTTGTAAAACAGTAGAATGGAAACCAATGGCTATTAAAGGAGGTAAGGCATGTTTTAGATCTAAAGAAAAATCTGATTTCAACATGGTAGTTAGGCGGTGAAGGTTGTGTTACAACTTTCATAGATAAAGCTTGGAAGGTCACCAAAGGAGCCCTGGTAATAGAAAAAGGCGAAAAGGTTGGTACATTGTATTTATGCAATGGTATTTCTAACTCTGTTAATGCTTTAACTTCCAAAGGAGAAGATGCAGCATTATGGCATCATAGGCTTGGACACATGAGTGAGAAGGGGATGAAGATTATTCACTCAAGAAATTTGTTGCCAGGTTTGAAGAATGTTGATTTGGATTTCTGTGAGAATTGCATTTATGGAAAACAGAAGAGAGTCAGATTTCTTAGAGTTGGGAAAGAAAAGAAGAGTGAAAAATTAGAGCTTGTGCATACAGATGTATGGGGACCTGCTCAGGTATCATCTCTCAGTGGCTCTCGTTATTATGTTACTTTTATTGATGATGCAACTAGAAAAACTTGGATTTATTTTATTCATAATAAATCTAGTGTATTTGATACTTTCAAGAAATGGAAAGCTTTGGTTGAGATTGAGATAGGAAAGAAGTTGAAGTGTCTCAGATCAGAAAATGGAGGTGAATATTGCAACAAAGAGTTTGATAGGTACTGTTCAGAGCATGGAATTCGAAGAGAGAAGACAGTTCCAAGAACACCACAAGAAAATGGTGTGTCAGAAAGAATGAATAGAACAATCATGGAGCGTGCAAGGTGCATGAGATTGCATGCAGGATTGCCTTTACAATTTTGGGTAGATGTTGTAGATACTGCTGTTTATCTAATAAACAAAGGGCCTTCAAGTTCCTTGGATGGTGGTATTCCAGAGGAAGCATGGACAGGTAAAAAGTTAAACTACTCTTTTTTAAATCCTTTTGGTTGTGAGGCCTTTGTCCATATTAATAAAGAAAATAGAACAAAGCTTGAGGCAAAATCAAAGAAATGTACCTTTATTGGATATGATGTTAATGATTTTGGTTATCGCTTGTATGATTATGAAAATCACAAAATCATTAGGATCAGAGATGTAATATTCAATGAAAAGATCTTGTATAAGAATCAGTTGCAGGAAAAGAAACAGGAAAAAGAAAGCAAGGAATACAGGGTTCTTGATGAGATAGCTGAAAAAGTAAAGGTGCCTGAAAATAATAATAATCAACAGCCACAGCGGTAGCAACCACCACAACAGCAACAGGCACCTCAAACACCTGAAAGTGGTGTTAGAAGATCTACCAGGATAAGTAGACCCCCTGAACGATACTCTCCTTCATTATATTATTTATTGCTGACTGATTTTGGTGAACCCGAATGTTATGAAGAAGCAATGCAGGTTGAAAGTAGGAAGAAGTGGGAGCTAGCCATGGAAGAAGAGATGGACTCCTTAATGCATAACCAGACTTGGGACTTAGTCAGGTTGCCTGCAGGTAAAACTACATTTCAGAATAAATGGGTTTACAGGTTGAAGGAAGAAGATGGAGGAAAACAGAGGTACAAAGCTAGACTTGTGGTGAAAGGGTTTGCATAAAAGAAAGGTATTGATTTTGATGAAATATTTTATCCTGTTGTTAATATGACTTAAATCAAAACTATCTTAATTCTTGTAGCAGCGGAAGATTTACATCTTGAACAGTTAGATGTAAAGACAACATTTCTCCATGGATATTTGGAGGAATAGATATACATGCAGCAACCAAAAGGATATGAGGTAAAAGGGAAAGAAAAATTTGTGTGCAGGTTAAAGAAGAGCTTGTATGGCTTAAAACAGGCTCCAAGGCAATGGTATCTAAAATTTTGCAATTTTATGTCTGAACAAGGTATACTAGATGTCACTCTGATCATTATGTTTATCTGAAAAGGAAAAATGATGATAGCTATATTATATTGTTATTATATGTAGATGACATGCTTGTTGTAGGGTCTAACATGTAGGAAATAAATGTGCTCAAAATAAAATTGGCAAATTCATTTGCAATGAAGGATTTGGGAGTTGCAAAACAAATCCTTGGTATGAGGATAACTAGTGACAGGAAAAATCGAAAATTAACACTGTCTCAGAATGAGTACATACAAAAGGTGTTGAAAAGATTTAATATGCACAATGCAAAACTAGTTAGTACACCTTTTGATAGCCATTTCAAACTTAGTAAGGAGATGTTCCCAAAGACCCAAGAAGACATGGATTATATGTCTAAAGTTCCATATGCATCAGTAGTTGGAAGCTTAATGTATGCAATGGTCTGCACAAGGCCTGATATTGCACATGCAGTGGGAGTTGTAAGAAGGTACATGAATAATCTAGGAAAAGAACATTGGATGGTAGTAAAATGGATTCTCACATATTTGAGAGGTACCAAAAATCAAGCATTATGCTTTGGTGGTTCAAACATTGCTCTACAGGGATATGTTGATGCAGATATGGCAGGTGACAGAGATAACAGGAGGAGCACTACAGGATATGTATTTACTGTAGGTGGAACAGCTGTCAGTTGGGTTTCAAAATCCAAAGTGTTGTTGCACTTTCAACAACAGAAGCCGAGTATGTTGCTGCTACAGAGGCTAGTAAAGAAATGATTTGGTTACAAAGGTTTATGGATGAATTAGGTAAGAAGCATGATATGGGCACACTATACAGTGATAGCCAAAGTGCTATTCATCTTGCAAAGAACTCGGCATTTCATTCCAGGACTAAACACATACATCTCAAGTACCATTTCATACGGTCAGTATTGGAAGATGGAGAGTTGAAGCTGGAAAAGATACACACTAGCCAGAATCCTGCAGATATGCTAACAAAAGTTGTAACCAGGGAGAAACTGAGAACATGCTCAGTTTCAATTGGTCTTGAAGGATGACGATGAAGATGAAGAACAGCCAGGTCCAAAGAGGAGTCATTGTCCAGCAAATGAAGCAGCGGTGGAGTTGCTACAATCAGTCTCCAAGTGGGAGATTGTTGGGTGTGGAGCCTGATTATCTTGTTTACTTTGTATTACAGCATTGGACCTCTGTACCTTAAAAGGGGCGGCAACACCGCCCATAATTAATCGCTGTCGTGGGGGGTCCAGAAGTAGCGTACTTATGGAGCTCCTCTGTGGAGGCTCAGGACACACCCAAGGTCAAAAATGAGAAATTGCCTTAAAAGTGTAGTTACTTAGTCAATCAATATTGCTCTAATAGCAAGATCCCACAGAAGTTAGCTCAGGCTTAGGTTTTTATTCTAGAAGGCAATCCCTCTCTTTGCATGAGGGTATTTATCAAGGGTTATGGATGATGGTGTATTGTGAGCTAGTAAATAGAGAGGAGAATGTGAGAGAGAATAAAGAGACACACAATCTAGATCTATTAGAGGTCATATTTTAGCTTTACTGATAACAGAAATGAAGGAATCTGCTGTTCAGGGTGGACGTAGCCCAAACTAGGTGAACCACGTATATCTGTGTCTCTCTAGTTTTATGTGTTTTGTGTGCTTGTGTTTTCTGCATATTTTATGTGTTTCATTGCTCTGTAATATTTAATTTTCTAACAGTTGTGCCAGCGCTGTTGCTCCCAACCTCCTCCTCATGGGTGGGAAACCTCCCAATAATGGGGTCCTCCTTTGGGAAAGAGACCCTCATGCTTCCCTGCTCAAGTGTATATGATTAAAATATTTCCTCCAGCAAGGTATGATGTAAGGTTCCAGCCTCCCTTATGGTTGTATGAAGTAGAGTGGAGTCCCAAGTTTCATCCATCACATGTAGGGTTCTGTATTGAGTGTGTTCCTCGACATGTGTTTTAGGAATCCTCCCATCAAATCTCTTTACTAATGCATGAGATAAAACATGTGAATTTTTAAAAGGAAAGGATTCAAAATTCCACCAGGTGTAAGCTTTACCTCTCCAGTGCAGGGCTGCAAATGTGGATGCTTCTTCTTCAGAAATTTTGTGTTGCTACAAAATGGAGTCTAGCCCCTCCACCCAAGCTTTGGCTGAAACTATAAGTGACCGATCAAAAATTGAGGGAATGGATCTATCATGCTGCTGCTTCCTCTCCTTGGTCACTCCTCCTTCTACTCTCATCTCAGTTATGTCACTGCTAGACATAGGACTGCGCTGGTCATCATGGTGTGTGGCTGCATGCTCACTCCCAATATGTGCAACTCTAGAGTTTGTCCTGGAATCAAAATCCTTTGGATATGCTCCATCCATCTCCTCCCTTGTCTCCTTTAGACCTCCATGAATTATTTGAACATATTTAGGAAGAAGCCTTGTGGGCTTATCCTCCTTCCTTCTCCCAAGAGATGGAGTCTCTCTCCTACTGGTCTTCTTGTCTCCTTCTAGATGAGAATAGGAAGTGCATGGGTCTTCCTTTTCTGTTTTCTCTTCCTCCTTGGGGAGTTTCTTCTTCTTTTCAAAAATGGATGATATCAATCTCATCCTCTTCATCTTCTATTCTCTTTCTTGGGCTTTGAGGGCCACAGGCTGAGCCAAGAAAGGTGCTTTGATACCACTGTAATATTCCTTTTTCAAAAATATCACAAGTCTATGCCAGAGATGGACTGTAGGGGAATTTACTGGATATGTCACCTTCTAATGAAGGGTGAGATCCAGAGGCTTGCTGGCCCTATGCAGACTCTATCTACAGATATGTGAAATTTCCTAGTAGGAATGGCTAACAACCCAAGCCTGGAAAACACATTTTCCAGAAATGGAGGCTGCAGGATTTGATCCCTGGTCTGGGATCCTTTGAATATATCTGTCTAGAGCTGAAATACAAGAGTGGGCTAAAAAAAAATGTCTCTAGGAGCTTAAGACAAGTCTCCTTTGCCTGTTTATCGTCAGAAAATGCCCAATGCAAAGGGCTGCATCAACAATGAACATGTACTAGCATAGCAGCGTTATATGAGAGATAAAATGTGCATGAAACTATAAATAGTCACTGCATATATATAGCAACAATAAAATATACAAAGACTTGAGTAATCAATCACTCAAGCTGAGCAAAGAACCCCTCAATGGCATGCATATGGAAACATATCACAATACTGCTACACAAGAATGCTTGTGACTAAAACTGCACAGTCAATAGATGGTGTTGTTGCATACATAATGTCAATAAATGGATATGGAATTATAAATCTCAAATAAATATGGGGGAGAAATATCTCAACCCCTGAAATTAATAATACATCAATCCTTGGGAGGATTGGCTGAAATATACAAAAAGGCAAAATGCCGGAGTTGCTGCCTCTAAACTGGAATAGCACTGCAACTCAGAAAATGGGTGGAGATGGCTGAAGATGCTGTGTATTCTAAATATATATCCTCCAATGGATCTTTCAAGAGAGAGGATAATCCAATCCCTGAAGAAATCTCCCTCCAAACTAGTGGTGCAAACCCCATAGCAATTATGCTCAGAAATAACGGATTCAAAGGAAGGGACTGCGTTGTGAATGATGAGAGGAGTTGTGCCTGATGCAAAGATATAGAGAATGGATCTGAAATATCCTATAGTGACCTCCCAGATGAAAATAATCTCTCTCCTCTAAAATCAGAGCTCTGGAAGTGATGCTATGGAAATCTCCACTGCAACCCAGAAACACAATGTTTCCTGCACTGCTGAAAACGTTGTACTGAAGGGAAATGCTTTGGCCTTGAACTACAATGTGGAGGAGATAAAGAAAAAACATTCAAGAGGCTTCTCAAGAAGGAGGGAATCCTAAACAAGAGTTCCCTTGTGCTAAACAGCATAGCTATCTCAGTTGAGAAAATAAAGAGAGCAAGCAATTTGAAATATCAATCCATGAATGAGAAAATGGTTGTTTTTCCTTCTTTTATGCCAATGAAGGCTCCTTGGCCATGGACCCCACACATTAGGGTTTCTTCCTCCTCAAGAAATTGTGTTGGCTTCCCAAGCAAGCCACACCTCCATCTATTGCGTAGTTTGACTTGGTTAACATGACCTAGCGTCCTTGCAATTATCCCTTTTCACACATGGGTGTGCAAGAATAGCTCCAATGATGCTTCTCTTTCATTTCATGAGGGACTTTATTGATATTTTATTTATGAATGGGTCTCCTTGCCCATTTTATTCTCCTCCTAGCTGAAATAACCAAAATTAATGTTCCAATTAGCTTTATGCTAATTTGGGAACATTACACATTCCTTTCCAAATCATTGTGAAGGCTTATGGTAAGAATATGCATCGCACAAATGTAGATGAAGGTGCTTCTATTAGTATTTTATCCTCAATTGCTTAGCAAGCTTTGGGTTCCCCTTAGTTTGTGCCTGTTACACAAAATATATCAGCTTTTAAAAAAACCACTATTGAACCTCTAGGGATCCTTCCTAAATTTCCTATTACCTTGGAAGGTAAAATTGTTTGTATTGATCTTATGGAAGTCCGAGGCCCCTTGGATTTCAATTTTCTCCTTGGGCAAGACTATGTCTATGCAATGAAATTTGTCATATCGACCCTCTTTCGTGTGATGTGTTTCCATCACAATGGAAACATTGTGACCGTTGACCAACTTTCGTTCGTTAGTCTTGATTCGACTACCAACCATCTGACACCCCTGAATTTTCCTTATACGGAAGTGGTATCTACCTCGCCACGGGTTAATTATGTGGCAACCAGTCCCATATTTTCAGTTACCAATGCAAATGAGCTTCTCATTGTTTGCTCGATTTCCTTTGACTTAGATCTGGTAACTGACATGGTGAACCCTATGTGGTTATTTGAACATAATTTTCTTATCCCTATTGAGTCCCTTGACATGTGTTCCTTCCAGAGAATTGTTCTTCCTTCTGACGAAGACCTCTTGGAGGCCATGATCGAGGTGTATCTCTTGACATGTGTTCCTTCCAGTTGGAAGCCATGATCAATATTTCTTTAGGATAGTTCCTTTTACTGTGTCAACCTCGTTAAAAATTGAAACATGTCTTTATGAGGATAGTTCATTTTACTATGTCAACCTCATTAAAAAATGAAACATGTCTTTATGAGGATAGTTCTTTTACTGTGTCAAACTCATTAATAATGAATCAGGTCCTTGTGAGGATAGTCCTTTTACCGTGTCAACCTTGTTAAAAAATGAATTAGGTCCTTATGAGGATATTTCCTTTTACTGTGTCAACCTCATTAAAAAAAGAATCAGTTCATAACGAGGATATTTCTTTTACTGTGTCAACCTCCTTAAAAAATGAGACATGTCTTCATGAGGATGGTTCTTTCACTGTGTCAACCTCATTAAAAAATGAAACAGGAATCCATGAGGATGGTTCTTTTCCTGTGTCAACCTCGTTAAAAAATGAAATAGGCTCCCTTGAGGAGAGTTCCTTTTATTGTGTCAACCTCATTAAAAAATTAATCAGTTCATAATGAGGATAGTTCCTTTTACTGTGTCAACCTCTTTAAAAAATGAAACAAGTCCTTTTGAGGTTAGTTCTTTTACCATGTCAACCTCGTTAAAAAATGAAATAGATTCTTATGAGCATAGTTCATTTTATTGTGACAAGCTCATTAAAAAATGAAACAAGGTTCCATGATCATAGTTCTTTTCCTGTGTCAAGCTTATTAAAAAATGAAACAAATCCTCCCCTAATAAATTCGAGTCTTTCATTTGATCTTGTAAATGAACCTTCATTCCATCCAACTATTAGTAATGAGTAATATACTTAGGTGAATGAAATGAAGCTTGGGGGGCATGTGAACTTGCAGGTTATGCTTGGGGGGCATTGAAACTTATCTCAAGAATGATTTTTCCTTTGTTTCAAGCTTGTGTAAAAATGAAACAAGCCTATTTCAAGCACAATTTTCTCTGTTTCAAGCTTGTGTAAAAATGAAACCACTCTCAAGCATAATTTTCCTTTGTTTCAATCTTGTTTAAAAATGAAACCATTCTCAATTTTCTATGTTTAAAGCTTATATAAAAATGAAACCTATCTCGAGTTCATTTCGGTTATTATTTTCAAAACTCGTTAAACTCATGAAAATCATGAGATTCTTTTGTTATCTTTCATTCTCATAAAACACATGAAAATTTTGAGTTCTTTCCACCTTTTCCTGCTCGTAAATTAAATTTAAAGTCAGCCATATGAGTACAAATTTTATCACTTTTTCGAACTCGTTAAAACTTATGTAAAAGTGAAACCATGGAGTCCTCTTTTAAGCCCTTTTCAGACTCTCTAAACATGAAAAGATTTTCGAGCACTTGACTATTCAAACTCGTTAAAATAAATGAACAATCATCTATTCAATAGAAGTTTACCCCTTTTCCGGACTGAACTAGACTAATTACGAAAAAGATATACATTGACTAAGAATGGTCAATAGATTTATATCCTACATTATTTTATCCTTTTTCGAGTTTGAGAGACTAAACTTATGAAAAATAACACTACGAAGTTTACTTATGTTTTTCTTTTGACTCCATAAAACTGAAAGACACTGAGTTAATCCGATGCTAGACTCGTTAAAACTAAACAATGCAGGGCCTATCGATTACAATAGGACCAAACCTACACTCCTTCCTAGGGTTCGTTAAAAATACTTCGGAGGAATCATCTGAAGGATGAGCTTATATAATAAGAAAATGTTATCCTCCTCAATATTGAAAAAAATAAAGAGGTACTTGCCAGTAATGGTGGGGGAAAAAGTGAGAAAACGAATCCATATTTTATACTTGTATTATTAAAGGCAGTATGTCGCTCTTGAACATGACACTCTGTCACATTTGTATTTGGGTTGGGAAATCCATTTGTCTCACATTTAATCAAACCTCATTGAAATTCTTCAGCTGATTTTGGGTATTATCGTTGAGTCAAATGCTGCCAAGTCACGTGTTGTGTCGCCAATATGTTCAAGAGAAGTCCAACCTCAGTAAAAATTACCTTGCAAATCATAACCTTCGACTGTGTCAGTCATCCCCAAGTCAGTCATGAATCACTTCAAATACTGTTCTTCAAAACTTGACATGAAGTTTAGTATCGTAGGCCCTCCTACGATGGATCGCTTCCTATTGAATTCAGCTCTTTATCTAGGAAATTGATTTAGAAACCCTTTTTAGTGCCTTGAGGCCTACATGCCTTAATGGTAGATTTCTCACTTTTGATGATAGGTTCTCATCAATGGCCTTCGATCAAATGATTTTATGAATTTTATAATTCAAAACATTTAATCACACTTCATAGATTATACTCTGAGTACCTTGAGTACCATTTTCATTATTGGTGGTTTCTCTTGAACTTGTTAACGATTTTCATCATTGACTAGTAATCAAGTGGTTTCTACCATGTTCAACTTGGATACATTCACTCACATGGTTAGATTCGTACTATGGTTCAAGAGATGGATATCAAGACCCTAGATCTAATTTCATCCATCCAGGCTGTGTGGAGTTATTAGATATTCATGATTTTAAATATAGATCCATTGATGGTTGCATCCATACTATATATACTATCGACATGGATCTTTTTGTATTTCCCTAGTAGTTCATCGAGTTATGTTTACTCTGAGTATGGGAATGCCTACCTCAGTGATGTTTATATGAAAGCATGATATGGTAATCCTTGATTGTTTGTTTCAGGTCCTCAACCAATTGGTCTCTGATCCGAACCCTTGACTTGATAAAGTGCTTCAGTCATCAAACAGTTTTTATGGCTTTACACTTTAGGGGGAAATATGCTACACTAAAATTTGTCACCATGACTATATATTATGATATCTTTTCATCTGATGGTGTGTCTCAAGTGAATCCCCTATGAAGCTTGAAGTAAAATAATACCAAGGGCAAAAGGAATTTTGGTTTTTCATTGTTTAAAAACCATTTTTGAGAACCTGCGCGGTTTTCCAGAACAAAACCCGTGCATGCACAATTTTTCTGAACAAAAAATACGTAGATATGTGCAGTTTCTTCCACTGAAAAGTGCACAGGTCTATTCATGCACGTAAAAATAAAAAAGTAAGGTCTAGAAGCTTTGGTTGAGGAATCTTATCCAAATTAGAAACCAAAAACTTCTACGTACCTGCGCCTCATCCCTTGGTATATGGAACTAAACTCATTTTCTTAAGGATCATGTCCCTTGAGAAGTGGACCTAGAGACCTCCTCATCCTCCCTATAAGTTCAACATAGGATTAAAGGAATGTGGAACTTTGGAGGATTGGAATTTTTGAACTTATGCTGCTGGGTTTGGGTTTGAAGAGCTTGTCATCAAGGGAAGGAAAGGAGACCATTAGAAGAGGCTTATGACATTAAGTCTCAGGTTGTAAGATCACTCTTTTTTATTCTTGATAATACATATGGATCTCTTTTTCTCATTGTCTTGTTTCCGAATTCATTGAAATGATGTCAATACTTAGACTCCTTGATCAATAAGTTGGATTGGTATTTATGATTATTATATACTGTAGGTGCTTTGATCCTTTGCATTGTTTGTGATTTCAGGTTCTTCTCAGCATTGAAGGATTTCTTTGGAGTGAAAGGAAAATATCTACATCAAACGTCTCATTGAAAGGTAGGAGCATAACCTCCTCATTTCTAAGTTATAATAATATGAATGTTAATATTTTAGAGAAAGAGGTATTCAAATGGTTGTTTGTTTCTAGTTACCTGTCAGGGTACTAGGGAGATCACTTTTGTTCGCAAGAGGGATTTATTCATAAAACAATTCCCTTTCCGAAATGTGCACTCAAGTAATCCTATCCCTTAGTTGAGTGCACAACACATCAAAAATGCTCATTTGGCCTCCTTCAAGCCTTTGCACTATGCCCCCTGCCCTCAACTAAGTTCATGGTTCATCAACAGTGAGCACCGGGTCCTCTTAAGACTTTACACTATGCCTTGTGCCCTCCTTGTTACCTAGGATTCCTAATTGATTGCATGACACATCAACAAGCCTCATTGAGCCTCCTTCATTCTTTAGACTGCACCCTATTCCATCCATCAAGCCTATCCTTCCTTTTTGAGCTCACAATGCATCCTCAGGCCTCAATCACTTAGCCCTTCCTTGTTGAAAGTGAACCCTACACCCATAAGCTTTCTTTATTTTTCTCGAGCGCACTGATGAACTGTGATGATAAAATTTGCATGAAACATGAGGAATAGGATATTTTTGGGCTGATGTTTGATTTCCATGGATGTTATAAGTTACAAGTGTTCTATAATATCATGGTGAGGGTGCATGAAGATATTTGTTAAAGAGATCGGCTTAAAGAAGCATTCAAGAACAAATAACACATAAAGTGGCAACATGAAAACACTAGAATCCTGATGATCAAAGAAGTCCATAAGGATCCATATGATCAAAGAGAATTCGAATGGTAAATGCATCAATAACATGGGAGTTTCATGCCATATTGAAGACGCACGTGGCAACATTTTCACCCCTCAACAAATTATGTGTCATTAGTCACTATGATTCTAAGTCATTAATATTGGTGACTTGTCATGTTCTCACCACATGATTATATGGAAATGATGATGTAATTATTTAATTATTGTAAATACAAAGAATTGGAAGTCCAAGAGTGATATATGGACAAAAGGGTCATATGAAGAAGTCCAAAATTCGTATGTAAATTCCAAAATTCATTTATAAGTCCAAGAGATGTATAGAATTCCAAAGGTCATTATAAGTTGAAAATTCATATGAGAAACTCAATATTCATGAGGATATGAAAGGTAATGCCCCTGGTTATAAAAGAAGCCTCATTACTCAAGGAAATGAATTTTCACCTTGGATTCTCCCACAAGGCAATATAGAGATAGAGAGTATTTTGGGGAGAAAATAATGGCTCTAAGACTCCACTATTAGAGCTAGTAGTGTTCACTCTACTCATGTATCTTTGAACTTTTTCTTAATACTTGAAGCCATTCAGGCAACACATTTTCAAGCATGGATCATGGATGTTTTGAAACTATTCTTCTAATGTTTGCGGTTTATGTTGGCATTCATATGTATTAAATAAATTAAACTATTTCGGTGACTTTAGTGCTTAACTTGTTAGAAATGTGTTTTGATGATTATAATGATCATTGCTTCTATGCTAACTATTTTGATTGATTTTTAATAATTCTTCCTTGTTTATGTGCATGCGTCTTTACTATATTAGTACTACTAATTTATTTTAGAGACCCACTTTTCTTCCTTGTAGTGAAAGAACCTTGATACATCTACAATTGAACATTTCATAGGGAATACTCTCTTTCTCATTCAAAATCACATGAACACTACTCTCTTATGCTAATTTCTCAAGCTGAGGAAAATATTTAAGTAAATGGAATTTAGGCCATATTTTCAGATGGGACTCCTACACTAAACGGAATGAGGTATACTTGGTACCTCATATCAGGGAGATCCCTTGTATGCTGGTGGTTTCATATTTGTTAACATTTTGGAGCTAGAAGGAGGGAAACCACCTTTTAGCTTGTTAGAGTCGGTCCTTACAGCCCTCCGTCAAAGATCATTCCACTTTTTGCATATCATTTTTAGGTGTCTCGCTCACTTCACTTCGTTGCATTTCGCTAGGGGCATTCCATTGACTGACGAGAGGGTCTAGTCGTCTTGTATTTCCTCATGCTTGTACCTGCAGGGCTCATTAAAAATCCTCAAAAATCATCAAAGTTCAGGTCATATCATTCGTGGTCATAAATGATTATTTTTGTCAACAAGAGTCTTTAGTCCTAGAGTTTAGGGTTTTCAGTCTTTTGATACATATAATAAAAGCCCACAGGCCATGAGGATGGTTTCGCACAGGTTCCTATTTCATATTTTTATTCTCAAAAATATTTGAAGACATTTCTAGTCCAAAACTCTATTTTGAACTAGAAACTGTCAAATTTATTTTTTGTAATAATTATGTATTCGTTCCACCATAAAAAGTTCAAAGCAGCCTCTGGTCTTTGCCGAAGTCAAAATGCCAAAATCCCTGCAAAAATAAAATCATTACTTCAGTCCAAGACTCAGAAAAAATAGTGAAAAGACAAAATATAGAATTGCATTAAATGACAAAGTGCCAAGATTTCCAAACATTACAAAGTGGGTTATGGAGAAAATTAAAATCAAATCTGATTCTTGTGAGATATTTCTCAACCTATATAAACCATTGAAGACAAATCATTTTCATAAGTTTCCAAAGAAAAGTCGAGTTTGGAGTGTTGGAGAGCAAAAAACTCGTTTTCAGAGCCGTGGAGTTGAAGTGGAAGTGCGGGCGGTGCATACAAGTGGTGCGCAACACATTGGGCATGCGCGCAGCGCATAGAGTTTCAGGGTCGGAAAACTTCAGTTCACCACCCAAATTCGCATCAAATCACTTCATTTACTTGCAAGTAAGTTATTCATGCCTTCTTAGTGACTCATGAACATGCTGTGGTGTTTTGAAAGTGGAGAAAACAAGTGTTTGATGTGGTGAAATGTAAACCCTATGTTCATTGCCAAAATCACTCCATAGGGTTTTGAAGGACATGTTAGTGATATTGTGGGGGTTTCCAAACTTGTGTTATTGATATATATGCCCATGCTCTCTATTATTATTGGTGTCATCGCTTATTGTTTACCATAGCCTCACGCTCTCTCTCTCTCCTATTCAAATCACTACTGTCATTACCATTTTCATTGTCACACTGTTTATCATTTATATTGTAACACAATCCCATATTTACTATTCCCCATTCTCCATTGAAAAAGCCTAACTATCATTGCAACGGTTTTTTCCTTGACCTACACTACATTATACTCCTTCCTACTCACTTTTCAAATTCCCCATGTAGTCAAATAGTGGCTATTTTCCATTCAAACTTATTTGACAGTACCTTTATCATTATGGTTTTCCTATAGCACCTTGATACACATGTGACACATTTGGGATTTGAGCATACACTTAAACTCTTGTTTTTCACCATACCTATATCAGCATATATTTCTCAAACATCTTGATTTCAGCACCATATCAGAGACGGATTCAGTTTATCAGCAGGAGTATGACAGTGATTCCACAACAGAGATTAATGTGCCACGCAGGTCTCACAAAAGTGGCAAAAGTGGTAGGCATGTCAGGGAGGAGCCTACTTCTTTGGCTCAATTGCAGGCTTTCCCGCTTGCAATGGATTGTTTTCAGCATCAGTCATGTTTCCAGTACTGTGAGATGATTTCACAAACCCAGCATCATCATGAACTAGCTCGCCTATTTTTTCTACATCTACATGATGGCCGTGTAAACCTTGCAGGAGTAGATATCATTCTGTCACCAGAGACCATTGCTCAGGCCACCGGGATACCAAACATAGGAGAGGAATGTAACAAACGACAACAGCTAGAGAAATCCGACTATGAGCCATACATCAAACTTGGGTATATGAGGCAGCTGAGCAGGGTATTTCCATTCAGATTTTTGAAGGATGAGTTTGCACCATTGATGAAACTCATCATTCGATATTTCAGTTGCGAGCGCAGATTCTCACGCCTCTATGTGTACCATATCCGTTTGTTGATGCATTTCACGAGGGTACGTATGATGAGCATTCCATACTTCATGTATCGCAACATAGAGCGGATGAAATTTCTTGTACAGAAGAAGACCCCAACACAGAAGCATAGCAGCATATATCATTACGCCCTGATCAAAATCATGATGGTACATCAGCTGACACAACAGGGCATTGCTTGGGAGGATTTCATCTCCCGTGACTTCTTCACAGCATCACAGCCGCTTCCCGAGGTAGTTCAGGATGAGGGAGGGCCTTCACACCAGATTCATGTTCCTGAGACTGATCATATCAGCGCTCCAGTGTATGTGACATATCAGCAAGGCCACAAAGTCTTATTTGCAGCTACACGACGAGTACTATCTCCACCCGGGGTGGAAGGGGCCTCTTTGACTTCATCAGCAGAGCGAGTATTATCTCCACATGGTGTGGAAGGGGTCTCTCCTTCTTCATCAGCACAGGTACAGGTTTAGGACAGAGGCAAGATGCCTATGCATGATGAGGGCCCTTCAGGAGGCCGAGACACTAACTTTACACTCATCGATGTTGATGCAAGCTCTCCTAGCTCGAAACTGAAAGAGATCATCCAGGAGTAGAAGGTCGAGATTGACACACTGAATGTTAAGTTGCATAGAGCTCAGTGGGTGATAAACTACCTGGAGCAGCGTAACAAACAGCTGGAGGATCAGTACACACTTGTAGAGCTGCGGCGAATCCGTGAAGATCGACAATTGGCCCGGAAGAGACCAGGTGACATGACACCGACTGATCGAGATACTTGCCTCACGCATGTTAACATTCATCTGGAGAAGTTTTTGGCAAAGGCCAATAGAGACAAAGACATGCTCCGTCATATGAAAGGTCATTATTGGGCCCGCATGCACGTCTGCAAAGCAAAAATGAAGATTCTGAAGAGAAGGTTGAGCAGAGCACTGAAACGGCGAAAGAGGCCTGATCCACTCCTGATTTTGGCTGAGGCTTCATTAGCTGAGCATGAGGCATAATGGGGAATATTCGCTCCAAATTTCAGCAAATTTGGAGAAGTTTTTGTCATTTTGGAAAATTTTGGTCTCAAAACAGGTTTTTCAGCCCAACGCGTAGCGCGTCACGACGCGCGCTTATGATTGGGACACTTGCTGGAGGAAAAATTTATATTTTTGGATTTTTCATGGTCATTTATGCATGCTCAAAAATGGCCGAAGAATTTCACCAAGTTCTGGATGATCAAAAGGGCCAAAAACACCATGAAAATCACCTTTCTGCCACCTTTTGCACCAGCAGGAAGTACTTGTGGGAGAATGAAGTTTTGGAGGGGCAAATGAGATCCAAATTGGGAAATTATACTTTAATTAGATAGCAGACATCCAGGGATTTCCAAAAAGCTATCATGAGATTGATTTTGATGCCGGGAAGTTCCCCAAAAGTAGGCTGAAAGGCGCGCGGCGCATAGAGATTTTTGGTCAATTTTTCATTTTCCAGCTCAGGATTTCGGCCAGTTGGACAAGTTTTGATTGTGGATGTAATTTTTGAGTTATATTGATGTAATTTTGTGGTTGTAATGTAACTTTTATTCACTTCTACCTGTTCTAGATGATTCACTCCCAAAAAAGTGAAAATCAAGTGAAAGAATCAGTTTCTTTCCTTTTAGAGGCAAGTTGTTTGGCTGCCTAGATTTTAGCTCCTTGTTTAGAATTGGTTCAAACTGCTCCTAGAAGCATGATATAGACCCCTAGAGGCATGGAAAGAGGTTAGAATTGTCTATTTATTTTATTTTCTGAGACACTTTCAGGGTTGGACTCTTGGGAAAAATTTGGCACACTATTGTACATATTTTCTGCATTTTGGCTAAGGAAAGATCAGAGGTTTTGCAACACCTGTTGGGATTCTTGTGGCTTTCAGTTTTGATGGTGTATTCTCTCAGTTATTTGTAAGTTCTTTAAATTTTTAATGTATTCCATTCACTTCTTTTGCTTCTGAAACTAAATGAATGAGTAAATGAGGTAGAATCCATTAATTCCGGAGCTTTGCCTTTAAATTTGTTTAGTTTTACATGTTTTCGCCAGTTTGGAGAGGATCCTTGTGCTCCCTTGCCCTCTTCAGCTCCTTGTCATTCTAATCCATCCATACACATAATAAAAAAGCATCAATACTACTGCCTACCTTGCCCCAACTCGAATTCTGTAAAGATCTAGCCTCATCCCCGAGCCCAAATTTGTTTTTCCCATTTTTTCAACAAAAACCCAAAAAATCAAAATCAAACTTTCCTATCTATTTACTAGCCTAAAATCAATATTCATTATAATTCATCTCAGCCCCTTTGAAGATTTTTTTCCAAGATAGACCTGGAGAGAGCCCTCTCCTGTCCTCGTAGGGCTAGCTATGAAGCTGAGCTTGGTTTGATGTTGCCTTGAGTTTTACCTTATTTCAGCCTAAGGTAGATTCGAGCGCTAACATAGTGGCGACCATACTGGGGAATAATCTCAATGGTTTGCTGGTTGGTGTGTTCGTTTCATGAGTTATAGATGGAGTCTGAAGTCACGCTAGGTAGCTTTTGAAACGCTTTTTCCATGCATAAGTGGAAGTAGATAAACGTTGCTTCAGTCGATCTCTGGTTTATCTTGTGAATGCAGCACTTGATTTGCAAATTACCCCAGTACACTTATTCGTTCTAGACTTTTGGATGATTGAATCTAGAAGTCGATAGGCTTAAAATAATCGGTTGTGTCCTTTGGTTTAATAGATCAATACACTGGCTTCAAAAAGGCATACTAGATCAAATCCTGATCCAGTATATGAAAACCCCAACCTAATCCCAAGAATTTTTCGTCGAGAAGCTCCCATCATTCCTTTGGTCAAATCCCACTCATACCCCACTGTTTTTGAATACATTGAAGATATTGAGTTTGACAATCAGTTCGAGTTATCATTGTTTGAAACCAAGTCCGAAAGTGCTACTGGTTCCACTGTCATCAATCCTGAGTTCATCAAGTATCTAGAAGTTGAACAAGCAAATAGATCTATCGATAATTATATTCTGAATCTTCAAAACTCCATTGTGGCAACCAACATCCTGAAATTCATTGAATTTGCATCCAAAACTATTGGGCCATCTGAAATTGCATCCGGTTCACGGATTCCCACTGAACCTCCCTTTATCCCTACCATTCTCGTGCAGCCTAAGATCTCTGATCAGCAATCAGCGGTAGTTCCTCCTCCATCTCCACCACATACACCTCGTTCATCTACTGCTCCCATTCCACCTATTTCCCCAAGACAAATTATAAATCCGCCTAGAGCCATGGCAGCTTGATTTTATCCTCTCGCGTTACCACAATAGTTGAATGATATGCCTACAGATTATCAGAGCAAGATTCCAATATTTGATGGCACTCCGCAGAGTCTTTCGGCACAACAGAATGTAGATAAGATGACAGACTTTTTCGATCTTCATGAGATCGACGAAGAGAATGTAACCATGAGACTTTTTGTGCAAACTTTCGGAAGGGAGGTAAGAAAATGGTTTAGAGCTTTGCCGGCAAGAAGCATTACTACAATGGCAGAACTTCATCAGCAGTTTTTGGATCATTGGGAAATTAAAAAGGATCCACTTCAAATCAATGCCGAGTATAACAGTATCAAGCGCAATCCTGGTGAGTCCGTTCATGACTATATTGTTAGATTCAATACAGTTTATAATGAAATTCCAGATGACTTAAGACCATCTAGAAAGTCAGCTCTCCTTAAATTCCCGGATGGTTTTGATCCGGAGATGGCTTATTCATTACGAGACAGAGATCCGCCTACCTTGGAAGATATGCAGAAGATTGCTGTTAGTGTTGAGGCGAATATGAATGATAAAAGAGCCAGATTGAAAGTAGAGAAGAGAGTGACCATAAAAGAAGAAGCTTCCACATCTACATCAGAACAGCACTTGCTTCATGAGATGGAAAAAATGTTCAAAAGAATGACGCTTGACAAGCCAGAACTGCAGATTCGGAATCCCAACTACCGTGGCCACTAGCAGCCACAGTTCAGAATTAAGCAGCGTGAACAGAGAGCACAAGAGCCAGTAGCCCAGCAGCAAGTTAAAACACCTCTTCTACAGAATTTTGTGAGTCAAGATTCAGACGATGAAGATGATGTAATATGGGAGAAAAACCACTTCTTTACCCCCGATGATCTGCCCATTTACATCACTGAAGACGAAGAGTATGCGAAAATTTCAGCTGCACAGAAAGATGAGGATTTCATCTTAGCAAATGATGTAGCTCTGGAGGAAGAATCAGATGAATACCAAAGAGGGTATATGAATGCTTTGTCCGCTCAGCAGAAGCAATACTCATTGAGAAACAAAGATGTGCCCATAAACCCAATTCAAAAGAGAAAAGAGGCTTCAGCACCAAAGATGGATTCACCTATACCACAGAAGAAAGGAAAAGAAATGATTGATCCCGCAGCTAACAAATCATCATCAGCAGAAAAGTCAAATTAGCCAAGCATGATGAAGGATAAGGCTGAAAAGAAAGAAATTCCGGTCAAAGAAGTTGAAAGGGTTTCAGCTTTTAGTTTAGAGAATAAAATTTCTAAATTAAAGGTATCTATTCCTTTGACAGAAATTATGAAGAACAGCAGTTATAGAGGTCAAGTCTCCAAAATTATGAATTTTGATCCAATGTTTGACACGGTGAATATTGAAGATGATCAACCTGAATTGATATTTGGGCCTACTCTAGATGGTGAGTCCCCTGACAGTGATGTTCCCCCCTTTTATATCAGTTTGAGGTTGCATGAATATGTATTGCATAATGCCATGTTCAATTCTGGTGCTTCGCACAATCTTATGCCAAAGGCGATCATGGAAAAGTTGGGTTTAGATATTACAAGGAAATACCATGATTTGTATTCATTTGATTCCAGCCGAGTGAGATGTATCGGACTTATCAATGATTTGGTTGTAAGTTTAGATCAGATTCCTGCGAAGAATGTCTTGATGGATGTGGTTGTGGCGGACATTCCTCCTCGATTTGGGATGCTCCTTTCTAGATCTTGGGGAGCCAAGTTGAAAGGTACACTACAGTTAGATTTCTCCTATGCAACAATTCTTGTCTTTGGCCAAATGAGAAAGTTATATCAAGAGCAGAAGATGAAATACATGATAACAAGCAAGGAGAAACCATTAAATCATCCTGTAAATTATGTACATATAGACTTAGAGTCTTTTGTTTTGTTTGCTGATAGTTTTAATGATATAGATAGTCAGTTAGTCCAGGCAGAAGATATACCAAAAATCACCGAGAATTTTAGATAAGCTCTGCAGAAAGAAAGACAAGAAAAGCAAGCTACTGTTGAGCAATCAGCTAAAGACAATGGGCAGCAAACAGAAAAAATAGAGACGACGCAATTTCAACACTTAGAGGATGATGAAGATGGTCTTTGGACCATGTATTTCAATGGCACAGTGGTTAGTGATGGTGCTGTAATTGGTGTTTGGATACGCAGTCCATTTTCCGCTCCAAATAAGGTCCCAAGCAATGTGCGAGTATGTTCCTAAAAACTAGCATTTGATTGTTCTAATAATGAGGCTGAGTATGAGGCTCTAATTGCTGGCCTAAAGATTCTAAGAAAGCTGAAAGCGAAAATAATTGCAGTCTATGGTGATTCCGAGTTGGTGATAAAACAGGTAAAGGGTGAGTTTCAAGCCAAGCATCCTCACATGAGGGCTTACCGTAATGCAGTTTTAGACATTTTGAAGTTATTTTCAGATTATACCTTGACGTGTGTGCCTTGCATACAAAATGGTGTTGCTGATGGACTTGCTAAGGCAGCAAGCAATTTAAAAATCCCAATGAATTTCAGCAATAAGTTCGAGATCCATGTGAACCACCGCCCTACCGTTCCGGATAATCAGAGATGTTGGCAAGTTTTTCAGGACGATGAGGAGATTAGTGATTTTCTGCAAAACAAGGGTAAGTTTAAAGATACCTCCATAGATACAGAACATGATGATGGTAATGATGATTTGCAGATAAATCAAATGGAAGTGTTGTAACTTAAGGATAACATCATTCCTAAAGGATTGATTCCTTTAGAGGAACTCTTTGATCAAGACGATGTAGCCCGCAAACCGACATTGAGGCCGACTGAAAAAGGTGTTGAAGAAGTAAATATTGGCACAGCTGAAAACCCCAAGATGGTAAAGTTATCCAAGTCATTGTCACCGGAGGTAAGAGCTGAGTATGTGAGATTGTTTTCTTCATTTGTTGATGCTTTCGCGTGGGATTACTCAAATTTAAAAACGTATGACACTAATATCATTCAGCATACGATCCCTATTAAACCAAATCAGAATCCTTTCCGTCATAAGTTGAGGAGAATCAATCCGAAGCTACTACCGTCGATTGAAAAGGAGGTAAATAGGTTGTATAAGTCAGGAATCATTGTACCTATCAGATTTTCTGATTGGATATCAAATTTGGTGCCCGTGAGGAAAAAGACAGGTGAGATTCGTTTGTGTATTGATTTCAGAAATTTGAATAAGGTATCATTAAAAGACAATTATCCGCTGCCAAAAATGGACCATATATTGCAGCGAGTAGTTGGAGCATTAAGGATGTCACTACTCGATGACTATTCAGGATATAATCAAATTTTAGTGCATGAGGACGATCGTGACAAAACTGCGTTCACCACTCCATGGGGAACGTTTCATTATGCAAAGATGTCGTTTGGTTTGAAAAATGTAGGTGCCACTTTTCAGCGTGCAATGGACATGGCTTTCGCCAATGAGAAAGATGTATTTTTGGTTGTTTACCTTGATGATTTGACTGTGTTTTCAAATTCCGATGAAGAACATTTGTATCACTTGAAAGTTGTTTTCCAGAAGTGCAGAAAATATGGCATTTCGCTGAATCCGAAAAAGAGCTTGTTTGCCATGGATGAAGGCAAACTCCTTGGCCACATCATATCGAAAGACGACATTCATGTTGACCCTGCATGTGTTGAAGAAATCTAGAAAATTAAACAGCCCCGGAACAAGAAAGAAATACAGTCATTTAATGGTAAAATGAATTTTCTGCGTCGTTTCATTCCAAATCTGGCTGAGCATCTTAGAGAAATCACAAACATGCTGAAAAAGGATAGTCAGGTGAAGTGGACAGAGGAGGCGGTGAAATCATTCAATTTGGTAAAGTTAGCTCTTTCTTCAGCCCCTATTTTAATCAGCTCAGATTACACACAGGACTTCATTTTGTTTTCGTTTGCTTCTGAGCACACTTTGGCAGCTGTTTTAATGCAGAAAAGGGATGGAGTTGAGAAGCCCATTGCCTTCTTCAGTCGAATTATAAGGGACGGAGCTTTGAAATATAACATTATTGAGAAACAAGCACTTTCTCTTATGAAGGCCTTAAAGGATTTTCGTGTGTATATACTGCATTCCCACATTATAGCCTACGTTCCTAACGCAGCAGTTAAAGATGTTTTGGTACAGGCGGATCCAGAGGGAAGACGGGGTAAGTGGATCACTGCGTTGTTAGAATATGATGTGGAGATTAAACCGACCAAGCTGATCAAAGGACAAGGACTAGCCAAGCTCATGGCTGAAACAAATCTACACGCTCTAGATATAAATTTGATCGCTGCCATGTCTGATGAAGATGAGGAGAGTACATCACTTCAGGTATCTAATATTTTTGTTTCTTCCCCTTGGTATACTGACATTTTATATGTACTTTAGAATTTGTCTCCACCACCCAGGATGCCTAGAAATAAGAGTAGAACCTTGAAGTTGAGGGCTGCAAAGTTTTGCATATTGAATGATGCATTATATTGGAAAGATCCTAGTGGAATGTTATTGAATTGTTTGGTAGAGGAAGAAGCCAAAAGAGTTTTGGAGGACTTTCATAAAGGAGACTGCGGGGGCCATCTATTTTGGAAAACCATAGCTAATAATATTCTCAGAGTAGGTTACTATTGGCCTTCTTTATTTTCTGATGTATATAAGGCTGTTAAGAATTGTCACGAATGTCAAATTTTCGAAGGGAAGCAGAAATTACAACCTCTGCCTCTTAAACCAATTGAAGTTAGTGCACCATTTCAGCAGTGGGGATTGGATTTCATTGGGGAAATCCATTTGGCATCGTCAGGACAGCATAGATGGATATTGACAGCAACGGATTACTTCACGAAGTGGATCGAGGCGATTCCCACCCGACAAGCCACGGATGCGGTAATTATTTCCTTTCTTGAAAATAATATTCTGTCACGTTTTGGGTGTCCTAGTAAGATAATCACAAATAATGCAGCGGCCTTCAAGTCAAAGAGGATGGTTGAATTTTGCTATAAGTACAACATCATCTTGGGACATTCAACTGCCTACCATCTGCAAGGAAATGGCTTGGCGGAATCTTCAAATAAGTCTTTGGTAAATATCATTAAGAAATTGCTGGAAATCAATAAGAAAGGCTGGCACAAGAAATTAGTGAATGCGCTTTGGGCCGATAGGGTAAGTCAGAAAAATTCTATAGGCATGTCTCCTTTCGAGTTGGTGTATGGAGTAGGCACAGTGTTTCCCACGTCTCTTGCTGTCCCGGTAGTCAAATTGCTTCAGGAAGCTAGTAGTGAGGAAGATCCCATGCAGCGAAGGATAAATCAGATGATTCATTTACAGCAGACAAGGGAGGAATTCTTTCAAACTACATTTAAGTTGCAGGAGTGCATAAAGAAGATCTACGACAGGAAGGCGAAAGTAGATAAGTTTTAGCTGGATGAGGTGGTTTTGAAGTGGGATGCTCGAAATGAAGATAAGGGAAAGCACGGCAAATTTGAAAACCTTTGGAAGGGTCCTTTTAAGATTGCAGGGTATCGTGGTCAGAACGCCTTTCTTCTCAAGGAAATGAATGGGGATGATTTTCCGGGAGGGCTGATCAATGGTCGGCTGCTCAAGCGATACTATTTCTGAGTATTTTCTGCTGATTTCATCATCATTGTATATATCGTTCTAATTATGTTTTATTGCAAGTGTGTATTGATCTCTCATCTTCAGTCTAGGGCCCGAAGCGAAGGCTATAATTCTGGAGATGGAGGTTAGTTGGTTTGAGGTTTGTCAAGTTGGTCTTATCAGTCTTTTCAGTTTGAAAGTTGAGTCAGTCTCAGTCAGTTTTCAATCAAGTTTCAGTCAATAAATGTGTCAAATTTTTGTGTTATCCGTTCAAATAATGACTCCATCGCCCAATGGATAAAGGCACTGCCTAGCTCTTCCAGAGATCTGCCGTTCTTGGCATCTCCTTGGAGCTACCATCCCCATTGGAGCCAATGTTAGAGTCGGTCCTTACAACCCTCCGTCAGAGATCATTTCGCTTTTTGCATATCATTTTTAGGTGTCTCGTTCACTTCACTTCATTGCATTTCGCTAGGGGCATGCCATTGACTGACGAGACGGTCTGGTCTTCTTGTATTTCCTCATGCTTGTACCTGCAGGGCTCATTAAAAATCCTCAAAAATCATCAAAGTTCAGGTCATATCATTTGTGGTCATAAATTATTATTTTCATCAACAAGAGTCTTTAGTCCTAGAGTCTAGGGTTTTCAGTCTTTTGATACATATAATAAAATCCCACAGGCCATGAGGATGGTTTCGCAAAGGTTCCTATTTCATATTTTTATTCTCAAAAACATTTGAAGAAATTTCTAGTCCAAAACTCTGTTTTGAACTAGAAATTGTCAAATTTATTTTTTGTAATAATTATGTATTCGTTCCACCATAAAAAGTTCAAAGCAGCCTCTGGTCTTTGCCGAAGTCAAAATGCCAAAATCCCTGCAAAAGTAAAATCATTACTTCAGTCCAAGACTCGGAAAAAACAGTGAAAAGCCAAAAGACAGAATTGCATTAAATGACAAAGTGCCAAGATTGCCAAACATTACAAAGTGGGTTATGGAGAAAATTAAAATCAAATCTGATTCTTGTGAGCTATTTCTCAACCTATATAAACCATTGAAGACAAATCATTTTCATAAGTTTCCAAAGCAAAGTCGAGTTTGGAGTGTTGGAGAGCAAAAAACTCGTTTTCAGAGCCGTGGAGTTGAAGTGGAAGTGCGGGCGGTGCATACAAGTGGCGCGCAACGCATTGGGCATGCGCGCGGCGCATAGAGTTTCAGGGTCGGAAAACTTCAGTTCACCACCGAAATTCGCATCAAATCACTTCATTTACTTGCAAGTAAGTTATTCATGCCTTCTTAGTGACTCATGAACATGTTGTGGTGCTTTGAAAGTGGAGAAAACAAGTGTTTTATGTGGTGAAATGTAAACCCTATGTTCATTGCCAAAATCACTCCATAGGGTTTTGAAGGACATGTTAGTGATATTGTGGGGGTTTCCAAACTTGTGTTATTGATATATATGCCCATGCTCTCTATTATTATTGGTGTCATCGCTTATTGTTTACCATAGCCTCACGCTCTCTCTCTCCTATTCAAATCACTATTGTCATCACCATTGTCATTGTCACACTGTTTATCATTTATATTATAACACAGTCCCATATTCACTATTTCCCATTCTCCATTGACAAAGCCTAACTATCATTGCAAGGGCTGTTTCTTGTCCTACACTACATTATACTCCTTCCTACTCACTTGTCAAAATCCCCATGTAGTCAAGCAGTGGCTATTTTCCATTCAAACTCATTTGACAGAACCTTTACCATTGTGGCTTTCCTATAACACTTTGATACACATATGACACATTTGGGATTAGAGCATACACTGAACTCTTGTTTTCACTATACCTATATCAGCATATATTTTGCAAACATCTTGATTTCAGCGCCATGTCAGAGATGGATTCAGTTTATGAGCAGGAGTATGACAGTGATTCCACAGCAGAGGTTAATGTGCCACGGAGGTGCCACAAAAGTGGCAAAAGTGGTAGGCATGTCAGGGAGGAGCCTACTTCTTTGGCTCAATTGCAGGCTTGTCTGCTTGCAATGGATTGTTTTCAGAACCAGTCATGTTTCCAATACTGTGAGATGATTTTCCGAACCCAGCATCATCATGAGCTAGCTCATCTATTTGTTCTACATTTACATGATGGCCGTGTAAACCTTTCCGGGGTTAACTTTATTCTGTCACCAGAGACCATTGCTCAGGCCACCGGAATACCAAACATAGGAGAGGAATGGAACAAACGACAGCAGCTAGAGAAATCCTACTATGAGCCATACATCAAACCTGGGTATATGAGGCAGCTGAGCAGGGTATTTCCATTCAGATTTCTGAAGGATGAGTTTGCACCATTGATGAAGCTCATCATTCGATATTTCAGTTGCGAGGGCAGATTCTCGCGCCTCTATGCGTACCATATCCGTTTGTTGATGCATTTCACGAGGGTACGTATGATGAGAATTCCATACTTCATGTACCGTAACATAGAGCGGATGACATTTCTTGTACAAAAGAAGACCCCAGCACAGCAGCATAACAGTATATATCATTACGCGCTGATAAAAATCATGGTGGTACATTAGCTCACACAGCAGGGCATCGCATGGGATGAGTTCATCTCCCGTGACTTCTTTGCAGCGCCACAGCCACCTCCCGAGGTAGTTCATGATGAGGGAGAGCCTTCACAACAGTTTGATATTCCTGAGACCGAGCATATCAGTGCTCCAGTGTATGTGACATATCAACGAGGCCACAGAGCCTTATTTGCAGCTACACGACGAGTACTATCTCCACCCGGGGTGGAAGGGGTCTCGTTGACTTCATCAGCAGCGCGAGTATTATCTCCACATGATGTGGAAGGGGTCTCGCCTTACTCCTCAGCACAGGTACAGATTCAGGACAGAGGCAAGAGGCCTATGCATGATGAGGGCCCATCAGGCGGTCAAGACACTGATTTCACATTCATCGATGTTGATGCGAGCTCTCCTAGCTCGAAGCTGAAAGAGATCATCCAGGAGCAAAAGGCCGAGAATGACACGCTGAAAGAGAAATTGCAGAGAGCTCAGTGGGTGATAAACTACCTGGAGCAGCGTAAAAAACAACTAGAGGACCAACACACACTTTTAGAGCTGCGGTGAATCCGTGAAGATCGACAATTGGCCCGGAAGAGACCTGGTGATATGACACCAGCTGATCGAGATACTTGCCTCACGCATGTTAACATTCATCTGGAAAATTTGTTGGAAAAAGAAAATAGAGACAAAGACATGCTCCGTCACATGAAAGGTCATTATTGGGCCCGCATGCACGTTTGCAAAGCAAAAATGAAGATTCTGAAGAGGAGGTTGAGCAGAGCACTAAAACGGCGGAAGAGGCCTGATCCACTCTGGATTTTGGCCGAGGCTTCGTTGGCCGGGCATGATACATGATGGAGGGTCTTCGCTCCGAATTTGAGCGAATTTGAAGAAGTTTTTGTCATTTTGGAAAATTTTGGTCTCAAAACAGGTTTTTCAGCCCAACGCGTAGCGCGTCGACGCGCGCGCTTATGATTGGGACACTTGCTGGAGGAAAAAATTATATTTTTGGATTTTTCATGGTAAGTTATGCATGCTCCAGTATGGCCAAAGCATTTCACCAAGTTCTGGATGATCAAAAGGGCCAAAAACACCATGAAAATCACCTTTCTGCCACCTTTTGCACCAGCAGGAAGTACTTGTGGGAGAATGAAGTTTTGGAGGGGAAAATGAGCTCCAAATTGGGAAATTCCACTTGGGTTAGATAGCAGACATCCAAGGATTTCCAACAAGCTATCATGAGCTTGATTTTGATGCCAGGAAGTGCCCAAAAAGTAGGCTGAAAGGCGCGCGACGCATAGAGCTCAGGCGCGCGACGCATAGAGATTTTTGGTCAATTTTTCATTTTCCAGCTCAGGATTTCGGCCAGTTGGACCAGTTTTGATTGTGGATGTAATTTTTGAGTTATCTTGATGTAATTTTGTGGTTTTAATGTAACTTTGATTCACTTTTACCTATTCTAGATTATTCACTCCCAAAAAAGTGAAAATCAAGTGAAAGAATCAGTTTCCTTCCTTTTAGAGGCAAGTTGTTTGGCTGCCTAGATTCTAGCTCCTTGTTTAGAATTGGTTCAAACTGCTCCTAGAAGCATGAGCTCGACCCCTAGAGGCATGGGAAGGGGTTAGACTTGTCTATTTATTGTATTTTCTGAGACACTTTCAGGGTTGGACTCTTGGGAAAAGTTTGGCACACTATTGTACATATTTTCTGCATTTTGGCTAAGGAAAGATCAGAGGTTTTGCAGCACCTGTTGGGATTCTTGTGGCTTTCAGTTTTGATGGTGTGTTCTCTCATTTATTTGTAATTTCTTTAAATGTTTAATGTATTCCATTCCCTTCTTTTTCTTCTGAAACTAAATGAATGAGTAAATGAGGTAGAATCCATTGATTTCAGTGCTCTGCCTTTAAATTTGTTTAGTTTTATATGTTTTCGCCAGTTTGGAGAGGATCCTTGTTCTCCCTTGCCCTCTTCATCTCCTTGTCATTCTGATCCATCCATACACATAATCAAAAAGCATCAAGACTACTGCCTACCTTGCCCCAACTCGAATTCTGCAAAGATTTGGCCTCATCCCCGAGCCCAAATTTGTTTTTCCCATTTTTTCAACAAAAACCCAAAAAATCAAAATCAAACTTTCCTATCTATTTACTAGCCTAAAATCAGTATTCATTATAAGTCATCTCAGCCCCTTTGAAGACCTTTTGCCGAGATAGACCCGGAGAGAGCCCTCTCCTGTCCTCGTAGGGCTAGCTACGAGGCTGAGCTTGGTTTGATGTTGCCTTGAGTTTTACCTTATTTCAGCCTAAGGTAGATTCGAGCGATAACATCACTTACCCCTGAATTTTTTCCCTATCCCACTTCTGTTTATTCCCTCTATGGTATTATTCTTGGAATCCCTATAATGAAATTCCTTCCCATTCTAAAAATTCCCCTTTCCCACTTCTTAGTTCCCTCGGGAATTTATTGCAGAATCTTATACACAGAGCAAAAGGATATGCTCTGAAGCATCAAGAAAGGGCAAAGAAAAATTCCATAATTGAGGAACTGTCAGAAGTTCAACCTATATTTTATTTAAATTCTTTTTTTTTTTATATATTATGCTTGCACCAGTGCAAGCATGTTGTCCTATATAATGATGTAAACAAATACCAGTAGAATAACTTAGTCAAGCGGTGTAAGAATAACAGTGCAAGCATGCACCTCATCCGAAGCATAGTATTTCTTCTTTTCAGAAGTGTACGCCATAGGAAAGTGGTCTTCATAGAAGTTATGAGAAATTATTTAATTTAGTGATAAGTACTTATGCTATCATATCAACTAGGAGAAATATTTTCAAAGTACAAAGTTCTTTTAAAAAGATAAGAGTCATAATTATTTTTAATGAATGCTAAAGATTTTTTGAATTATGAAGGAATGTGTGAATATTTAACTGTTTCTTAGACATAATTACTCCTCATTCAGCCATAACCTTAATGTCCTTTCACTCACATCATTCCCTTACCTAGTCGTTAAAACCGCCACCACCAGTACCAATCCGGCACGATTCAAAGATGTCGCGCATCTACGGCTATTTCAGTGGAAGGAATTAGTGATGAAACAGAAGGGATGGGAGACGGTTGGATCGATATTTATAAAAGCTCAATTTTCTAGTGTTTCATGCAGCTTTCGTTGGACTGTTCATAACTGTTAGCAGCAATGTCTCCTGTTCGTTGTGAACCGTCATCCCTCAGGGAGGTAGATCAGACCGCCGAGTTTTGCAATAGTATTTCACTATTGCAAGACTCAGGATTTCTTCCATTCCTATAGAAATTTAACGGACATAACAGGGAGTTGGCCCTACAGTTCGCACAGAGTTCTAAAAATGGTCGTGTAAAGATTGGGCCCCTGAGATTTAAAGTTATGGAAAAATCTATAGCAGCAGCGACGGGCTTACAGAACACTGGTGTGCAGTAATTTAAAAATCAAAAGCTTGAGAGGAAGCGTTGGCAGCATTTCGTTGTTGGTAAAGACATGAATGTAAACTGGAAGAAAGGAGTTCCGCACAACACCCTGCTGGGACAATGGCGGGACCTCCTTTTTATTCTCTAGAAATTCGTGACTTGTGAGGGGAGGTACTCCCTCACCTTTGTGTATCATTTTAGGATGCTTCAATACTTTGAACCCGATCGGCACATCTGATGGAGGATGTATTTCACTTACTTTTTGCTTAAGAGTTTAGAAAATATGGCCAAGGGTGTACATGGAGCATAGGCGGACCAGGCCAATAAGAAATTGTATCATCATGGCATGATCAAGATCTTGGTCCAGAAACAGTTTAAGACTTAAAAATTGACCTGGGAGACGATGTTGGAATAGCTAAAGGAAACAAAGAACCCCACCAGTACGAGCAAAGGACCGAGTAAGAGTGCGAAGATAAGACTAGGAAATCAACAGAAAAAACAGTTCCATCTCCAAAGAAACAGAAGACAGCGGGTTCACCTGTCGAATAAACACCTCCGATGCCCCCAACGCATGAACAGACCCTTGAAGAAGACGATTTGCTGTCAGTCTTTGTGGACGCAGCAAAATATATAGAGATCGAAGATGATATATTGTTGGCCAACTTTATTAAGGGCCGAAAAAATAATGAGGAACCTGGTGTAGAACCATAGTCTCCACAAGACGTTGAGTCCCCTCCTGCACCAGTGCAAGAAGACGAACCAGAACCAAAAGAACCAACACAGGAAAAGGAAGAACCGGCACAAGAAAAGAAAAAACTGGCACAAGAAGAAGAAGAACCAGAAGAATTAGAAGATGAAGAAGAGCCGGAAGAAGTGGAAGTAGAACAAGAAGAACCAAAAGAGTTAGAAAAAGAAAAATAACCGGAAGAAGAAGAAGTGTTTACTGAAACTCCAAGGGATACTAAAGTCCCTAAAGAAAATACAACCCCTGTTGAGATAGAGAAGGAAGAAGATTCGGCAGCTTCTGCTACTCGGATACATGAGCTCGAGCTTCAAGTACAGAATTTAGAGCAGCTCGTAGCCAAAACACAGGAGGAAAAAGAACATAATAAGGAAGATTTCACGGTGGAGATCCAAAAGAAGAAAGTAGAAGTTAGGGTATGGAAGTACTGTGCTTCACAATGTTTCAGACGGCTTAAAAAGGTGACGAAGATATTGAAGAGCAACAAAAATATGAATTCTGAAACACTGCGGACTGATGATAGTATGCCGGAGCAGGAGTGAGCTGGAACGCTCAAAATTTTGAAGTTTTTTGTAGAGGTAAAGATTTGTGTGAGGACACACAACAACTTAGGGATGGGAGGATGTTAGCCCCCTAATTTGCTCTCTTTTTACTACTTTTCCCTTCTTAAATTATAACCATTTACCCCTATTTCACCTCCTTTATGCACCCTCATCCTGCACCAGTCCAAGCATGGTGACATATTTTGCACAAACCTTTATTCTTCATATTTTTTGTTGACACCTAATCCTATGGATGGGTGTGCATATTTAATATTGTATATTAATTAATATTAGGAAATAAGGAAGGCCAAGATTCATTGGGAGATGAATCCCAATAGCCTCACCTTCATGTATAAATCCATGTGCATCCTTCAGCTAATACACATTCTGATTTTGAGGAGTTACCTCCTGGTTTGACATGGTATCAGAGCCAGCTCCACTATTGGCATTTCTGCCTGTGGTGTAACTCCCTCTCCTTTGCTCAGTCAAATTTTTATTAATGGTTTTCTGCTGCTCTTAATTGCTAGACTGTTATTCTGCATTTTTTTCCCCTATATAGCCCTGACATTTGAAGCTCCAGCTCCTGAAGACTGCAGGCTCCTCTGTCATTCTGCAAATTGTAGGCTCTGTCATTCTACAAGATTCCATTTCAAAAAAAAAATTGTAACAGCCTTTTGGGCCTCCTCCATTCTCCATTCTCCATCATCCTCCATTCTCCATCAACTCACCTCCCTCTCCCTCACTACTCTGCGCCCTCTCCCTCAACTCTGCGCCCTCTCGCTCCCTACTCTGTGCCTTATCTTCCCCACTCCCTGCTCACAATGCCCTGGTGTATACGCTCCATTCAATACACATTCACAATGACTCGCTCCCTCCTTTGTATACATCGATGCACATATTCCAGCATTCATATACCTCCATAGGCGCCTCTCCACACAATACAACCTTCTCATTCCAGCGATGTCACTACACAACGCTTCCCATTCCACGCACAGTCAATACCGACCCTCCATTCGTTTAAAACCTGCGTTTAAAACCGCCCTTTCACATATACGCTGTCTATTGAAATAAAGGCTGTCTATTTCATACATTGTCTATTTTAGCTAAAAAGGTTGTCAATTTCATACGCTGGCTATTTCATATTTAAACGATGTCTATTCCATATACCTCCGCTCCAGCATTTTATCCGCCTGTCATATACACCGGCATATACCGCCCTCGACACAGTCTCCACCTGCGTTTATAATATGCCTCGACTATCCCACTAAGCTGGTTCAGTTTGTAATATCTCCGCCTATCATATACTGCCTTCAACACAGTCCGCACGCTTTATAACATTCACGCTTCCTCCTGTCCATGTAACGCGCTGTCATTCCACTGTCATACGTTGTCCATACAGCATTCCATATATATATATATATATCCGCAGTTGTATATCGACTCCATTTTATATCCAACGTTGTCTGTCCATATATATAAAACGCTATCCACTGTATGTTAATACTTTGTTGGCCCTCCCATATAGCCAATCCGTCATATGGCAGTCGCGTATTATATTCAATACCACCCACAACATTCTATTTGTAATACCATTCCACTTCCATACAATAGCACGCCCTTTATCCTCACTGCTTTCCATAATACCGTTCCATTTAATAATGTCCATTCCGCCTTTATAATACCGCCACCTCCACCATATTCTCATACAAAAAAAATTTTCCAAACAAAAAAATACATATATTTTTTTGGTGCAGAATTCAATGTTTTTTAGCAAGAGCTTGTGTTTTTTAAATTCAGTCTTTTAGCAAAAAGAT
>CM076584.1:1130465852-1130599766 GCA_034641835.2 Pinus albicaulis | reverse complement strand
TTCCATTCAAATTCATTTGACAGTGCCTTTATCATTATGGTTTTCCTATAGCGCCTTGATACACATGTGACACATTTGGGATTAGAGCATACACTGAAATTTTTGTTTTCACCATACCTATATCAGCATATATTTGTCAGACATCTTGATTTCAGTACAATGTCAGAGACGGATTCAGTTTATGAGCAGGAGTATGACAGTGATTCCACAACAGAGATTAATGTGCCACGGAGGTCTCACAAAAGTGGCAAAAGTGGTAGGCATGTCAGGGAGGAGCCTACTTCTTTGGTTCAATTGCAGGCTTGCCCGCTTGCAATGGATTGTTTTCAGCATCAGTCATGTTTCCAATACTGTGAGATGATTTCCCAAACTCAGCATCATCATGAGCTAGCTCGCCTTTTTGTTCTACATTTACATGATGGCCGTGTAAACCTTGCCGGAGTAAACTTCATTCTGTCACCAGAGACCATTGCTCAGGCCATCGGGATACCAAACATAGGAGAGGAATGGAACAAACGACAGTAGCTAGAGAAATCCTATTATGAGCCATATATCAAACCTGGGTATTTGAGGTAGCTGAGCAGGGTATTTCCATTCCGATTTCTAAAGGATGAGTATGCACCATTGATGAAACTCATCATTCGATATTTCAGTTGCGAGGGCAGATTCTCGCGCCTCTATGCGTACCATATCTGTTTGTTGATGCATTTCACGAGGGTACGTATGATGAGCATTCCATACTTCATGTACTGCAACATAGAGTGGATGACATTTCTTGTATAGAAGAAGACCCCAGCACAGCAGCATAGCAGCATATATCAGTACACGCTGATCAAAATCATGGTGGTACATCAGCTAACACAGCAGGGCATTGCTTGGGAGGATTTCATCTCCCGTGACTTCTTCGCAGCATCACAGCCGCCTCCCGAGGTAGTTCAGGATGAGGGAGAGCCTTCACACCAGTTTGATATTCCTGAGACTGAGCATATCAGTGCTCCAGTGTATGTGACATATCAGCGAGGCCACAGAGCCTTATTTACAACTACACGACGAGTACTATCTCCACCCGGGGTGGAAGGGGTCTCGTTGACTTCATCAGCAGCGCGAGTACTATCTCCACTCGAGGTGGAAGGGGTCTCACCTTCGACATCAGCAAAGTTACAGGTTCAGGACAGAGGCAAGAGGCCTATGCACGATGAGGGCCCTTCAGGAGGCTGAGACACTGATTTTATACTCATCGATGTTGATGCGAGCTCTCCTAGCTCGAAACTGAGGGAGGTCATCTAGGAGCAGAAAGCGGAAATTGGTACTTTGACAGAGAATTTGCAGAGAGAACAGTGGGTGATAAAGTACTTGGAGTAGCGGAACAAACAGTTGGAGGATCAACACACACTTGTAGAGCTGCGACGAATCCGTGAAGATCGACAATTGGCCCGGAAAAGGCCTGGTGACATGACACCAATTGAGCGAGAGACCGAACTCATGCATGTTAAAATTCATCTAGAGAAGTTGTTGGCAAAGGCCAATAGAGACAAAGACATGCTCCGTCATATGAAAGGTCATTATTGGGCCCGCATGCACGTCTGCAAAGCAAAAATGAAGATCCTGAAGAGAAGGTTGAGCAGAGCACTGAAACGGTGAAAGAGGCCTGATCCACTCCGGATTTTGGCCGAGGCTTCATTGGCTGAGCATGAGGCATGATGAGGGATCTTCGCTCCAAATTTCAGCAAATTTGGATAAGTTTTTGTCATTTTTGAAAATTTTGGTCTCAAAACAGGTTTTTCCGCCCAACGCGTAGCGCGTCACGACGCGCGCTGATGATTGGGACACCTTCTGGAGGAAAAATTTGTATTTTTGGATTTTTCATGGTAATTTATGCATGCTCAGAAATGGCTGAAGCATTTCATCAAGTTCTGGATGATCAAAAGGGCCAAAAACACCATGAAAATCACCTTTCTGCCACCTTTTGCACCAGCAGGGAGTACTTGTGGGAGAACGAAGTTTTGGAGGGGAAAATGAGCTCCAAATTGAGAAATTCCACTTGGGTTGGATAGCAGACATCCAGGTATTTCCAACAAGCTATCATGAGCTTGATTTTGATGCTGAGAAGTGCTCCAAAAGCAGTTCCAAAGGCGCGCGGCGAATGGAGCTTTGGCGCGTGGCGCATAGAGATTTTTGGTCAATTTTTCATCTTCCAGCTCAGAATTTCGGCCAGTTGGACTAGTTTTGATTGTGGATGTAATTTTTGAGTCATCTTGATGTAATTTTGTGGTTGTAATGTAACTTTGACTCACTTTTACCTATTCTAGATGATTCACTCACAAAAAAGTAAAAATCAAGTGAATGAATCAGTTTCCTTCCTTTTAGAGGCAAGTTGTTTGGCTGCCTAGATTTTAGCTCCTTGTTTAGAATTGGTTGAAACTGCTCCTAGAAGGAGGAATTCGACCCCTAGAGGCATGGGAAGGGGTTAGGATGGTATATATGATGTAATTTCAGAGACATTCTACAGGTTGGACAGGTTGGACTCTTGGGAAAAAGTTTGGCACACTATTGTACATATTTTTTGCATTTTGGCTAAGGAAAGATCAGAGGTTTTGCAGCACCTGTTGGGATTCTTGTGGCTTTCAGTTTTGATGGTGTGTTCTCTAAGTTATTTTTAAGTTATTTAAATGTTTAATGTATGCCATTCCCTTCTTTTTCTTCTGAAACTAAATGAATGAGTAAATGAGGTAGAATCCATTGATTCCAGTGCTCTGCCTTTAAATTTGTTTAGTTTTATATGTTTTCGCCAGTTTGGAGAGGATCGTTGTTCTCCCTTGCCCTCTTCAGCCCCTTTTCATTCTTATCCATCCATACACATAATCAAAAGTCATCAAGACTACTGCATACCTTGCCCCAACTCGAATTCTGCAAAGATCTAGCCTCATCCCCGAGCCCAAAATTGTTTTCCCATTTTTCCAACGAAAACCCAAAAAATCAAAATAAAACCTTCCTATCTATTTACTAGCCTAAGATCAGTATCCATTATAAGTCATCTCAGCCCCTTTTGAAAACCTTTTACCGAGATAGACTCGGAGAGATCCCTCTCCTGTCCTCGTAGGGCTAGCTACGAGGCTGATCTTGGTTTGATGTTGCCTTGAGATTTACCTTATTTCAGCCTAAGGCAGTTTCGAGCGCTAACATAGTGGCGACCATACTGGGGAATAAAATCTCAATGGTTTTCTTTTTGATGTGTTCATTTCATGAGTTATAGACGGAGTCTGAAGTCACGCCAGGTAGCTTTCAAAACGCTTTTGCCATGCATAAGCGGAAGTAGATAAACGCTGCTTCAGTCGATCTCCGGTTTAGCTTGTGAACGCAGCACTTGATTTGCAAATTACCCCAATACACTTGTTCGTTCTATACTTTTGGATGATTGAGTCTAGAAGTCGATAGGCTGAAAATAATCGGTTGTGTCCTTTGGTTTTTTTTTGAATAGATCAATACACTGGCTTCAAAAAGGCATACTAGATCAAATCCTGATCCAAATCCGCCTCCAGTATATGAAAACCCCAACCTAATCCCAAGAATTTTCCGTCGAGAAGCTCCCATCATTCATTTGGTCAAATCTCACTCATACCCCACTGTTTTTGAATACATTGAAGATATTGAGTTTGACGATCAGTTTGAGTTATCATTGTTTGAAACCAAATCCGAAAGTGCTACTGGTTCCACCGTCATCAATCCTGAGTTAATCAAGTATCTAGAAGTTGAACAAGCAAATAGATCTATTGATAATTATATTCTCAATCTTCAAAACTCCATTGTGGCAACCAACATCCCTGAATTCATTGAATCTACATCCGAAACTCTTGGGCCATCTGAAATTGCATCCGGTTCACGGATTCCCACTGAACCTCCCTTTATCCCTACCATTCCCGTACAGCCTGAGATCTCTGATAAGAAATCAGCAGTAGTTCCTCCTCCATCTCCACCGCATACACCTCGTTCATCTACTGCTCCCATTCCACCTGTTTCTCCAAGACAGATTATAAATCCGCCAAGAGCCATGGCTGCTAGATTCGCACCTCTTGTTTTACCTACAAATTTGGATCCAGTGCCCGCTGATTATCAGAGTAAGATTCCAATATTTGATAGCACTCTGCAGAGTGTGTCCGCCCAACAACACATTGTTAGAATGACAGATTTCTTGGACCTGCATGAAATAGATGAAGAGAATGTGTCCATGAGATTGTTCACCCAGACTTTTGGAGGTGAGGTTCGTAAATGGTTCAGAGCTTTACAACCCGGAAGTATCAATACATTACAAGAGCTTCAGACACAATTCCTAGATCGGTGGGAGATGAAGAAAGATCCACTGCAAATTACTTCTGAGTATACTAGCATCAAGCGTAATCCTGGTGAGTCCGTTCAAGATTATATTATCAGATTCAATACAGTGTATAATGCAATTCCAGATGACTTAAGACCATCTAGAAAGTCAGCTCTCCTTAAATTCCCGGATGGTTTCGATCCGGAGATGGCTTATTCATTACGAGACAGAGATCCGCCTACCTTGGAAGATATGCAGAAGATTGCTGTTAGTGTTGAGGCGAATCTGAATGATAAGAGAGCTAGGTTGAAAGAAGAGAAGAGAGTGACCATAAAAGAAGAAGCTTCCACATCTACATCAGAACAGCACTTGCTTCGCGAAATGGAAAAAATGTTCAAAAGAATGACGCTTGATAAGCCAGAACCGCAGATTCGAAATCCCAACTACCGTGGCCAGCAGCAACCACAGTTCAGAATTAAGCAGCGTGAACATAGAGTACAAGAGCCAGCAGCCCAGCAGCAAGTTAAAACACCTCTTCTGCAGAATTTTGTGAGTCAAGATTCAGACGATGACGATGATATAGTAGGGGAGTAAAACCACTTCTTTAATCCCGATGATTTGCCCATTTACATCACTGAAGATGAAGAGTATGCAGAAAGTTCAGCTGCATAGAAAGATGAGGATTTCATTTTAGCAAATGATGTAGCTCTGGAGGAAGAATCAGATGAATACCAAAGAGGGTACATGAATGCTTTGGCCGCTCAGCAGAAGCAATACTCATTGAGAAACAGAGATGTGCCCATAAACCCAATTCAGAAGAGAAAAGAGGCTTCAGCACCGAATATGGATTCACCTATACCACAGAAGAAAGGAAAAGAGACGATTGATCCCGCGGCTAACAAATCATCATCAGCAGAAAAGTCAAATCAGCCGAGCATAATGAAGGATAAGGCTGAAAGGAAAGAAGTTCCAGTCAAAGAGGTTGAAAGGGTTTCAGCTTTTAGTTTAGAGAATGAAATTTCTAAATTGAAGGTATCTATTCCTTTGACAGAAATTATGAAGAACAGCAGTTATAGAGGTCAAGTCTCCAAAATTCTGAATTTTGATCCAATGTTTGACACGGTGAATATTGAAGATGATCAGCCTGAATTGATATTTGGGCCTACTTTAGATGGTGAGTCCCCTGACAGTGATGTTCCTCCCTTTTATATCAGTTTGAGGTTGCATGAATATGTATTGCATAATGCCATGTTCGATTCCAGTGCTTCGCACAATCTTATGCCAAAAGCGATCATGGAAAAGTTGGGTTTAGACATTACAAGGAAGTACCATGATTTGTACTCATTTGATTCCAGCCAAGTGAGATGTATCGGACTCATCAAAGATTTGGTTGTAAGTTTAGATCAGATTCCTGCGAAGAATGTCTTGATGGACATGGTTGTGGCAGACATTCCTCCCCGATTTGGGATGCTCCTTTCTAGATCTTGGGGAGCAAAGTTGAAAGGTACACTACAGTTAGATTTCTCCTATGCAACAATTCCTGTCTTTGGCCAAATGAGAAAGTTATATCGAGAGCAGAAGATGAAATACATGATAACAAGCAAGGAGAAACCAATCAATCATCCTGTGAATTATGTACATACAGACTTAGAGTCTTTTGTTTTTTTTGCTGATAGTTTTAATGATATAGATAGTCAGTTAGTTCAAGCAGAAGATATACCAGAGATTACCAAAAATTTTAGAGAAGTTCTGCAGAAAGAAAGACGAGAAAAGCAAGCTACTGTTGAGCAATCAGCTAAAGACGATGGGCAGCAAACAGAAAAAACAGAGCTGACGCAATTTCAGCACTTAGAGGATGATGAAGATGGTCTTTGGACCATGGATTTCGATGGCGCAGTGGGTAGTGATGGTTCTGGAATTGGTGTTTGGATACACAGTCCATTTTCCGCTCCGAATAAGGTCCCGAGCAATGTGCGAGTATGTTCCTACAAATTAGCATTTGACTGTTCTAACAATGAGGCTAAGTATGAGGCTCTGATTGCTGGCCTAAAGATTCTAAGAAAGGCTAAAGCGAAAATAATTACAGTCTATGGTGATTCCAAGTTGGTGATAAAACAGGTAAAGGGTGAGTTTCAAGCCAAGCATCCTTGCATGAGGACTTACCATAATGCAGTTTTAGACATTTTGAAGTTATTTTCAGATTATACCTTGACGTGTGTGCCTCGCATACAAAATGGTGTTGCTGATGGACTTGCTAAGGCAGCAAGCAATTTAAAAATCCCAATGAATTCCAGCAATAAGTTCGAGATCCATGTGAAGCACCGCCCTACCGTTCCGGATAATCAGAGATGTTGGCAAGTTTTTCAGAACGATGAGGAGATTAGTGATTTTCTGCAAAACAAGGGTAAGTTTAAAGATACCTCCATAGATACAAAACATGATGATGGTAATGATGATATGCAGATAAATCAAATGGAAGTGCTGCAACTTAAAGATAACATCATTCCTAAAGGATTGATTCCTTTAGAGGAACTCTTTGATCAAGACGATGTAGCCCGCAAACCAACATTGAGGCCGACTGAAAAAGGTGTTGAAGAAGTAAATATTGGGACAGCTGAAAATCCCAAGATGGTAAAGTTATCCAAGTCATTGTCACCGGAGGTAAGAGCGGAGTATGTGAGATTTTTGTCTTCATTTGCTGATGCTTTTGCGTGGGATTACTCAGATTTAAAAACGTATGACACTAATATCATTCAGCATACTATCCCTATTAAACCAAATCAGAAGCCTTTCTGTCAGAAGTTGAAGAGAATCAATCCGAAGCTGCTACCATCGATTGAAAAGGAGGTAAACAGGTTGTATAAGTCAGGAATCATTGTACCTATCAGATTTTCTGATTGGATATCAAATTTGGTGCCCGTGAGGAAAAAGACAGGTGAGATCCGTTTGTGTATTGATTTCAGAAATTTGAATAAGGTGTCATTGAAGGACAATTATCCGCTGCCAAAAATGGACCATATATTGCAGCGAGTAGTTGGAGCATCAAGGATGTCACTACTCGACGACTATTCAGGATATAATCAAATTTTAGTGCATGAGGACGATCGTGACAAAACCACGTTCACCACTCTATGGGGAACGTTTCATTATGCCAAGATGCCGCTTGGTTTGAAAAATGCAGGTGCCACTTTTCAGCGTGCAATGGACATGGCTTTCGCCTATGAGAAAGATGTATTTTTGGTTGTTTACCTTGATGATTTGACGATGTTTTCAAATTCTGATGAAGAACATTTATATCACTTGAAAGTTGTTTTTCAGAAGTGCAGAAAATATGGCATTTCGCTGAATCCGAAAAAGAGCTTGTTTGCAATGGATGAAGGCAAACTTCTTGGCCACATCATATTGAAAGACGGCATTCGTGTTGACCCGGCATGTGTTGAAGCAATCCAGAAAATTGAACAGCCCCGGAACAAGAAAGAAATACAGTCATTTAATGGTAAAATGAATTTTCTGCGTCGTTTCATTCCAAATCTTACTGAGCATCTTAGAGAAATCACAAACATGCTGAAAAAGGACAATCAAGTGAAGTGGACAGAAGAGGCGGTGAAATCATTCAATTTGGTAAAGCTAGCTCTTTCTTCAGCTCCCATTTTAATCAGCCCGGATTACACACAGGACTTCATTTTGTTTTCGTTTGCTTTTGAGCACACTTTGGCAGCTGTTTTAATGCAGAAAAGAGATGGAGTTGAGAATCCCATTACCTTTTTCAGTCGAATTATAAGGGATGGAGCTTTGAAATATAACATTATTGAGAAACAAGCACTTGCTCTTGTGAAGGCCTTAAAGTATTTTCGTGTGTATATACTGCATTCCCACATTATAGCCTACGTTCCTAACGCAGCAGTTAAAGATGTTTTGGTACAGGCAGATCCAGAGGGAAGACGGGGTAAGTGGATCGCTGCATTGTTAGAATATGATGTGGAGATTAAACCGACCAAACTGATCAAAGGACAAGGACTAGCCAAGCTCATGGCTGAAACAAATCTGCATGCTTTAGACATAAATTTGATCGCTGCTATGTCTGATGAGGATGAGGAAAGTGCATCATTTCAGGTATCTGATATTTTTGTTTCTTCCCCTTGGTATGCTGACATTTTATATGTACTTCAGAATTTGTCTCCACCACCCGGGATGCCTAGAAATAAGAGTAGAACCTTGAAGTTGAGGGCTGCAAAATTTTGCATATTGAATTCTGAATTATATTGGAAAGACCCTGGTGGAATGTTATTGAATTGTTTGGTAGAGGAAGAAGCCAAAAGAGTGTTGGAGGACTTTCATAGAGGATATTGCGGGGGCTATCTATTTTGGAAAACCACAGCGAATAAGATTCTAAGAGCAGGTTACTATTGGCCTAATTTATTTTCTGATGTATATAAGGCTGTTAAGAGTTGTCACGAATGTCAAATTTTCGAAGGGAAGCAGAAATTACAGCCTTTGCCTCTTAAACCAATTGAAGTCAGTGCACCATTTCAACAGTGGGGGTTGGATTTCATTGGGGAAATCCATCCGACATCTTCAGGATAGCATAGATGGATATTGACAGCAACGGATTACTTCACGAAGTGGATCGAGGCCATTCCCACCCGACAGGCTACAGATGTGGTAATTATTTCTTTTCTTGAAAATAACATTCTGTCACGTTTTGGTTGTCCTAGTAAGATAATCACAGATAATGCAGCGGCCTTCAAGTCTAAAAGGATGGTTGAATTTTTCAATAAGTATAACATCAGCTTGGGACATTCGACTGCCTACCATCCGCAAGGAAATGGCTTGGCGGAGTCTTCAAATAAGTCTTTGGTAAATATCATTAAGAAATTGCTGGAAATCAATAAGAAAGGCTGGCACAAGAAATTAGTGAATGCACTTTGGGCTGATAGGGTAAGTCAGAAAAAATCTATTGGTATGTCTCCCTTTGAGTTGGTGTATGGAGTAGACACAGTTTTTCCCACTTCTCTTGCTGTCTCGGTAGTCAAATTGCTTCAGGAAGCTGGTAGTGAGGAAGATCCCATGCAGCGAAGGATAAATCAGATGATTCATTTACAGCAGACACGGGAGGAGGTCTTTCAAAATACATTCAAGTTGCAGGAGCGCATTAAGAAGATTTATGACAGGAAGGTGAAAGCAGATAAGTTTCAGCTGGATGAGGTGGTTTTGAAGTGGGATGCTCGGAATGAGGAAAAAGGAAAGCACGGAAAATTTGAAAACCTTTGGAAGGGTCCTTTTAAGATTGCAGCGTATCGTGGTCAGAACGCCTTTCTTCTCAAGGAAATGAACGGGGATGATTGTCCTGGAGGGCCGATCAATGGTCGGTTGCTCAAGCGATACTATTTCTGAGTATTTTCTGCTGATTTCATTATCATTGTATATATCGTTCTACTTCTGTTTTATCGCAAGTGTGTACTGATCTCTTGTCTTCAGTCTGGGGCCCGGAGCGAAGGCTATAATTCTGGAGAAGGAGGTTAGTTGGTTTGAGGTTTTTCAAGTTGGTCTTATCAGTCTTTTCAGTTTTAAAATCGAGTCAGTTTCAGTCAAGTTTCAGTCAAGTTTTCAGTCAATAAATGTGTCAAAATTTTTGTGTTATCCGTTCAAATAATGACTCCATCGCCCAATGGATGAAGGCACTGCCTAGCTCTTCCAGAGATCTGTCGTTCTTGGCATCTCCTTGGAGCCACCATACCCATTGGGGCCAATGTTAGAGTCGGTCCTGACAGCCCTCCGTCAGAGATCATTCCGCTTTTTGCATATCATTTTTAGGTGTCTCGCTCACTTCACTTCGTTGCATTTTTCTAGGGGCATGCCATTGACTGACGAGAGGGTCTGGTCGTCTTGTATTCCCTCATGCTTGTACCTGCTGGGCTAATTAAAACTCCTCAAAAATCATTGAAGTTCAAGTCACGTCATTCATGGTCATAAATGATTATTTTCGTCAACAAGAGTCTTTTAGTGAGTCTAGGGTTTCAGTCTTTTGATATATTTAATAAATTCCCGCAAGCCATGAGGATGGTTTCGAAAAGGTTCTTAATTCAAATTTTCATCATCAAACACATTTGAAGACATTTCTAGTTCAAAACTCAATTTGAACTAGAAACTATCAAATTTATTTTTTGTAACAATCATGTATTTTTCCACCATAAAAAAAATTTCAATGCAGCCTCTGGTCTTTGCCGAAGTCAAAATGCCAAAATCCCTGCAAAAATCAAATCATTCCATCAGTCCAAAACTCATAAAAACAGTGAAAAGCCAAAAGACAGAATTGCATTAAATGATAAAGTGCCAAAATGCAAAACATTATAAAGTGGGTTGTGGAGGAAATAAAAACCAAATCTGATTCTTGTGAGATATTTCCCAAGCTATATAAACCATTGGAGAAAAGTTATTTTCACAAGTTTTCAAAGCAAAGAATGAATTGGAGTGTTGAAGGGCGAAAAACTTGTTTTGAAGCCGTGAGAGTAAACTGACAGTGCGCACGGCGCATAGGGAGCGCGTGGCGCACTGGGCATCACCAGCCTTTGTATTTTTGCACGCGCGTGACGCATACAGAGCGCGCGGTGCATAGAGCCCTAAGGCCATAAAACTTCATTCCATCACCCAAATTCATGCCAAATCACTTCATTTGCCTGCAAGTAAGTTATTCAAGCTTTCTTATTGATTCATGGATATGCTATGGTGTTTCAAACGTGAAGAAAACAAGTGTTTGCTATGGTGAAATTTAAACCCTATATTCATTGCCAAATTCGCTCCATAGGGTTTTGAAACAAATGTTGGTGATATTGTTGGGGTTTCAAAACTTGTGTTATTGACATATATGCTCATGCCATCTACTATCATTGGTGTCACTGCTTATTATACACCATAGCCTCAGGGTCTCTTTCCTATTCCATCATTGTTGTCACTGTGATTACCATATCATTGTCTCACTGCTTATCATTTCTGTTGTAGCACAACCCCATATTCACTATCCCACATCCTCCATTGACAAAGCCTAATTGTCATTGCAAGGGCTATTTCTTTGTCCTACACTACACTACACTCATTCCTATTCACTTTTCAAAACCTCATGTAGTCAAGCAGTGGCTGTTTTCCCATTCAAACTCACTTGACAATACTTTTATCATTATGGTTTTCCTATAGCACCTTGATACATATGTGACACATTTGGAATTAGAACATACATTGAACTCTTGTTTTTCACCATACCTATATCAGCATATATTTTTCAAACATCTTGATTTCAGCGCCATGTCAGAGACGGATTCATTTTATGAGTAGGAGTATGACAGTGATTCCACAGCAGAGGCTAATGTGCCACAGAGGTCTCACAAAAGTGGCAAAAGTGGTAGGCATGTCAGGGAGGAGCCTACTTCTTTGGCACAATTGTAGGCTTGCCCGCTTGCAATGGATTGTTTTCAGCATCATTCATGTTTCCAATACTGTGAGATGATTTCCCAAACTCAGCATCATCATGAGCTAGCTCGCCTTTTTGTTCTACATTTACATGATGGCCGTGTAAACCTTGCCGGAGTAAACTTCATTCTATCACCAGAGACCATTGCTCAGGCCACCGAGATACCAAACATAGGAGAGGAATGGAACAAACGACAGCAGCTAGAGAAATCCTACTATGAGCCATACATCAAACCTGGGTATTTGAGGCAGCTGAGCAGGGTATTTCCATTCCAATTTCTGAAGGATGAGTTTGCACCATTGATGAAACTCATCATTCGATATTTCAGTTGCGAGGGCAGATTCTCGCGCCTCTATGCATACCATATCCGTTTTTTGATGCATTTCACGAGGGTACGTATGATGAGCATTCCATACTTCATGTACCGCAACATAGAGCGGATGAAATTTCTTTTACAGAAGAAGACCCCAGCACAGCAGCATATATCATTACGCGCTGATCAAAATCATGGTGGTACATCAGCTAACACAGCAGGGCATTGCTTGGGAGGATTTCATCTCCCGTGACTTCTTTGCAGCATCACAGCCGCCTCCCGAGGTAGTTCAGGATGAGGGAGAGCCTTCACACCAGTTTGATATTCCTGAGACTGAGCATATCAGTGCTCTAGTGTATGTGACATATCAGCGAGGCCACAGAGCCTTATTTGCAGCTACACGACGAGTACTATCTCCACCCGGGGTGGAAGGGGTCTCGTTGACTTCATTAGCAGTGCGAGTACTATCTCCACCCAGGGTGGAAGGGGTCTCACCTTCGACATCAGCACATGTACAGGTTCAGGACAGAGGCAAGAGGCCTATGCACGATGAGGGCCCTTCAGGAGGCCGAGACACTGATTTTACACTCATCGATGTTGATGCGAGCTCTCCTAGCTCGAAACTGAAGGAGGTCATCCATGAGCAGAAAGCTGAAATTGGTACTTTGACAGAGAATTTGTAGAGAGCACAGTGGGTGATAAAGTACTTGGAGCAGTGGAACAAACAACTGGAGGATCAGCACACACTTGTAGAGCTGCGGCGAATCCGTGAAGATCGACAATTGGCCCGGAAGAGACCAGGTGACATGACACCGACTGATCGAGAGACTTACCTCACGCATGTTAACATTCATCTGGAGAAGTTGTTGGCAAAGGAAAATAGAGACAAAGACATGCTCCGTCATATGAAAGGTCATTATTGGGCCCGCATGCACATCTGCAAAGCAAAAATGAAGATCCTGAAGAGAAGGTTGAGCAAAGCACTAAAACGGTGAAAGAGGCCTGATCCACTCCGGATTTTGGCCGAGGCTTCATTGGCTGAGCATTAGGCATGATGGGGGATCTTTGCTCCGAATTTCAGCAAATTTGGAGAATTTTTTGTCATTTTGGAAAATTTTGGTCTCAAAACAGGTTTTTCCACCCAACGCGTAGCGCGTCACGACGCGCGCTTATGATTGGGACACTTTATGGAGGAAAACTTTGTATTTTGGGATTTTTCATGGTAATTTATGCATGCTCAGAAATGGCCGAAGCATTTCATCAAGTTCTGGATGATCAAAAGGGCCAAAAACACCATGAAAATCACCTTTCTGCCACCTTTTGCACGAGCAGGAAGTACTTGTGGGAGAATGAAGTTTGTGAGGGGAAAATGAGCTCCAAATTGAGAAAATCCACTTGGGTTGGATAGCAGACATCCAGGGCTTTCCAAAAATCCATCATGAGCTTGATTTTGATTCTGGGAAGTGCCCCAAAAACAGGTTGAAAGGTGCACAGCGCATAGAGCTTTGGCGCGCGGCGCATAGAGATTTTTGGTCAATTTTTCATCTTCCAGGTTAGAATTTCGGCCAGTTGGACCAGTTTTGATTGTGGATGTAATTTTTGAGTTATCTTGATGTAATTTTGTGGTTGTAATGTAAATTTGACTCACTTTTACCTATTCTAGAAGATTCACTCACAAAAAAGTGAAAAACAAGTAAATGAATCAGTTTCCTTCCTTTTAGAGGCAAGTTGTTTGGCTGCCTAGATTTTAGCTCCTTGTTTAGAATTGGTTGAAACTGCTCCTAGAAGGAGGAATTCGACCCCTAGAGGCATGGGAAGGGGTTAGGATGGTCTATATGATGTAATTTCTGAGACATTCTACAGGTTGGACAGGTTGGACTCTTGGGAAAAGTTTGGCACATTATTGTACATATTTTGTTACTTGCCATAAAGATCGTAGGTTTTTATAAGACCTGGGATTCTCTGTATTTCGCTGATAGTATTGTGAAGGTTTGTGTTATTTCTAATTTTTAATGTAGCCATTCCCTTCTTTTGCTTCCGGAACTAAATGAATGAGTAAATGAGGTAGAATCCACGATTCCAAGCAGTTCGCCTTGAATTTGTTTAGTTTTATATGTTTTCTTGCATTGAGAGGATCCTTGTTCTCCTTGCCCTCTTATCTCCTTGTCACTTTGATCCATCCATACACATAATCAAAAGGTATCAATTCCATCGCTACCTGCTCCCAACTATATTTCGCAAGAGATCTGCCTTATCCCCAAACCCAAAATTGTTTTTCCCATTTTTTTCCACAAAACCTAAAAATTTAAAACCAAACCTTCTTTATCATTTACCAGCCTAAAATCAATATCCATTATAAGCTTACCTCTATCCTCTTTTGAAGACCTTTTGCCGAGATAGACCCGGAGAGAGCCCTCTCCTGTCCTCGTAGGGCTAGCTACGAGGCTGAGCGTGGTTTGATGTTGCCTTGAGATTTACCTTATTTCAGCCTAAGGTAATTTCGAGCGCTAACATATCTCACCCTAACAACAAAGAATCTATACAAGGTAGTAATGGTTTGAGTTCTACTCCAACTCCTATTCCTGAAATTAGAGAATATTCTAACTTAGGTCCGTGACAGACTTTTAAAGTTACTGGCGATCGAATCTAGAAAATCAGGCCCATTACTCATCAGTTTACGAAAGCTATTATATTAATTCCTATTTCTCATAATATTCCGCATACTCCAAAAAATAAAGAAAGAACTCACACTAGTATGTTGGTCTCATCAGTGGAAGATTTGGTGTTTTAAACCCTTCAAGAGCTAAAAAAATCTTCAGAAGAAATAGTTAACCAAGGGGACCTTCCACCAATTAAGGAAGCTTTGGAAGGTGACAAGGGAGATTTTCAAATTTCTAATGAAGAACAATCGACTTTCAATGAGGAATTGAATGATTAAGAATGGGACTCTTCATATTCAAAAAAACAGGAGGAGGAAGAAGGAGGAGACGATATGGATGATCAAGATTTGGATTAGATGGCCCAAGGGCTACTTGCTCTTCCAAAAAACCTTCATAATATTCCAAGACATCTAGGGAATTTTTTATCTAAGTTCGATCCCGACAAGAAAACTAATATTGAATTTCATATAGATGACTTGTACATGCATTTAAGAATGCTCGAGGTACATTTTGATGATGTTTCTTGTATACTATTCCCCTACACTTTAGAAGGTAGGATGTTTGGATGGTATCACAATCTTCCAGCCAATTTATTTCACAATTAGAGGGAGTTTAAGAATTTGTTCCTATAAAATTTTAATGATGATAAAACTCACGCCATTTTATTGAAAGTGCTCGATAATATTAAGATGGGGGAACAGGATAAAGTCAAATATTTAAATAAAAATTTTAACCATATATTAAGTAATTTCCCTACAAATACACAATACCATGATTCTATTATTATAGATTATTACATGGTTTCCTTTCCAACTAAATTTTTTACTTTCATTAAAAGAGACCCAAAGAAGACACTAGCTTTGAAATTTTCAGAAGCAATTGTTGTATAAAATGACTTGCGTAATATTGGGGATATTTTTTGGAAAGAGTTGTGAATTACGAATAAAACACGCTTCCCTAGACAAGTGATAATCTATAACAACATATTAAGGACTATACGACTTATTCTCCTAACTAAGAACAGACACACATAATATATTAGAGGCTTACTTGTAATCCAAACGCTTCCAAATTATTCCTTCTGTCGCTTCCATTGCAACTTCAAATTCCAACAGTTTGTGAAAAATGCTTCCTGCAAGAATGAACACTAAACAACATAAGATAAAAATAATACAGATGTCTATTCAAGTTATTTTTCTAAATCAGTAAAGCATAAACCATATACATAAACTAAGATCTTACAATATGGAAAATCAAAGCCAATACAGAAGCATATAGGGAAAATTAAGTTGTATTCTTTATTGATGATAGAAGGAGAGGTTACAACCTAGTGACTGATTTGAAGTGACCATTCCAGCAACATTCCTAGCCTCATCATAGTATAAATATCTCTAGCAGCTATTACACAAATATAAATCTCAATTGAAAATCCACCAGCATTTCTCTATTCAAATTCTTCCTCTCCAAGCACTCAGATCTGTGCTCAATTTATAGAGGAGCTGAAGGTTGTTTTGCAATAAATGAATTTCCAATAATAGGAAAGACATGTTCCCAATATTGTAGATGTCAAATGGACACTTGGATTCTAAGCTTGACACATGTGAACTCTTCTAGAAGGCACTGTCCAAGTGGAGATTCCGGAACAATAAGAATTTCACTCTTAATGTGACCAACACACCTGTGAATGTCAGGAAGTGCTTTGCAGAGCAGCCTTGCATGGGGCTACTTGCATATGAAACACACTTGTTCCCCTTAGAGGCAGTGTTGGTGAGCTCTCATATGCTATATAATAAACTTCAAACCTTGGAAACCTTTGCTTGATAAAAGTCATGCTTGATTTGTCTTGTTCTTTTCTTAGGGCATGTAGCAACTTGAAATGATAGGGGATGATAGACCCTTAGTCATTGGTCTTGGAGATGATGCCCAATTAACCAGGTCATTGTGAATGATGCCAAAATTTACCTATAACAATTTCCCCCTAAAGCATGAGGTCAAAATAATAAAAACATTTGATTGAGATGCTTTACACTGTGATGGGCTGGAGATGAAGCGGAGTAGTCACCTGCATCAATATTTAAATACATTACAGCATGATATATCCTCTTTGATCATAATTGTTGAGGGTAGGCATTCCCATGTTCAGCACATAAACAATCTAATAACATGTACATAATTCAGAGAGTCGTCGACATTGGAATGTTGCTCAATGCAGACATGCCTACAGATATAGGCCCATGTTAGATGATGATCTATATGTAAGGTCACCATATAGATGATGTGTACAAAAATCTTGAAATCGGAGTCCAGATGGATGAAACTAGATCTGCGGTCTTCTTATCTCGTTCACTCAATCATTCGAGTACAATTCTAGCCATGCAAATATATGATTTGTAGTTGAACATGTAAATACATCGTTTGATTACCAGCCAATGATGTTAGTTGTTAACAAAAGTGAGAGAACCACCATTAATTAAAATGTCCCTCAAGGTAGTACAATACATTTTGTAAGGCGTGAATAGATGATTTGATGTTGAACGCCAAACAAAATCTTTTGGTCAAAGGTCCGGAAGCGAGGATCTTTTCGATGCTGTAACAAGACTAATGGTACTAGAATATGATGTTTCTAAGTGAACTTCCTAGATATTGATTTGTCGTTGACAGGAAGTCACCTTATTGCCAAACGAGAGTTACTAATTTCGGAGACAAGGGTATGACTTTATATAGAAATTTTAGGGATGAAGGTCATGAGAATGAAGGTTTATGTGTATTGCAGAAGTGTACTATTCCAAATGGGAAACATGCAGCAATAATAAAAAGTCATGCATTAAAATAACGCAGTTCATATAAAACATAGCAGGAGGCCAATAAAAATTTTCTTCAATAGTATTTACAACATCAATATAGATGTATAATGAGGCCCATAAGATGCATAGTTGGAAATACAAGACATAAACAGAAGAAATTCCCTCAAAAGAGGTGTTGCAACCACATGAATGGACTAAAACTACCTTGACAATGTTATTTTATCAGGTTGCAAACTGCTGTTGATTACATGTCATATCTAGAGAAGATCTGTGCATAAAAATTCAAATCCATAAAAAATCCATGCACTAGAAAGGCTCCTCTTTCAGATCCCCTTGGGGTTTTGAGCATTACACCAAGGATAAGTAGTAGATCTGAGATCTAAGAATGCAGATCTGCAAAAATATTCAGAAATTCTGAAGTATTCATAAATATGCAGATCAGATCTGAAATATACAATGTGTAGATCTCCTCCAATAGATCTCAAAGTGAAGGGCAGATCCCCAACACTCAGAAACCAACTCTCCAAATGGTGCACCCAAAATCCCTGCACCAACACCTACAGGAATAACTCAAATCTGGAATATAAACTGCAGTGTAGGGTATAGATAGATGTTGGCCACATGCCCAGATATGAAAATGATGCCCAATAACTCCAATACACTTCCCTCAATATAAAATAAGACTCCTCCACTGAAAAAGGGCACTGAAATGTTCTAGATATAAATATATCTAGCTTCCACTTGCTGCAACTTGCAAAGACAACCAAACCCTCAACAGGATCTGAGTTGTAGTTGAAATGAGAAGCTTGGCCTCAAGCCAGATAGTGGACTATGCAATACAAGACTCTCCCTAGAGCTACTCAATGGGAAGAGGTGGAATTCTTAAATAGGAGATCCCAATGCTAAACATCATTTGCAATCTAGGTTAAACAACCAAAAAAAGTTATATGGTCTAAACAGACAATATATCAAGATATCATATCTACAACAACATTCTCATGTTGCCCTCCTCTTCCTTTTATAAGATAGAGATCTTTCCAAACCCTAAACCATCTCAATAATTTAGCTTCTTTCACATGTGCCACCTCCAACTATGAATTAGATGTGCATAAATGAGGTTCATCCCCTCTAGAAAGCGTTGTTTATTTGGTCCTATTGACCCAGTCAAATTTCTCAATCCCTTTCACACATAATGGTGTTTTATTAAAGTAGCCTATATTTAGCCTTGTTCACATGGGGCATTGATTTATTCACTAATTTTAGGAGTTCTTATGTTCCTCCTTTTTACATTTATTCATGAATAGTAAAGTAAAGAAAATTTTAATATTCCAATTAGCTTGAGGCTAATTGGGAATATTACATTCCTCCCCTCAAAAATGTTTCTTTTCCTCAAGCAACTGATAAGGTGAGTGTTGCAACTTCTTTCCTCCTCCATTGGTGACACAATCAATTGATAAGATTCCCCCATGATCTAAGGGATCACCAATCCATCCATCCATGACTTGCTCCACCAAGGTTCTCATGAGATGCAAACAGCTCATCCCATAAAGAAACAATAAATCACATGAAACAAACATGGTTTTCCCAATGCCCTCCCTGAAATGTAAGACATAAAATACAAGGAGTGTAGTCATCCCATAGGGCATATGCATGCCTTCCCTCCTTCCTCCATACATCCCCATAAAAAGTACAAGTACATCATCAATATAGGGGATCAAAACAATGTACAAACCAATAGAAATTTGTGCACATGGAGGTGGGTCATAGTCCCACATGTGGAACCAGCACAAAGCATCCCCTGCCTACATCAAATCAAGATGTGGTAAGTGGTTTTCCCACCACTTACTTGCTGCCCATACCATCTCACCATAACTGAATTTGTGAGATATATTTGGTGCCTTAGGGAAGCACCCATCATGTTGCAAAATGTCCCTTCTTCTTCCAAGGGAGTGGCCAAATTTAGAAATTTTTGTGGCCCATTGTTTGCCATGAGATTTTCCAGATGTATCACTGCTTCTCACAGTCATGGCCTACACAAAAATAGTGAAGGGATGCATACAAAAAGAAAATGAAACATGTGTTACATATGTATGTTCTTCACCAAAATTTCTCCCTATACAAGTGGAGTGGTGTATGGATCTTTCTCCTCCTCCCAAGGTAGGAAGAGATGGCTGAAATAATTATGTCATAGAGTTTTGTTGCTGCTTCAAATCCACAAGGTTCATGCATATTTGACAATGTTGATATAGTTCTTTTTCAAATCCCTCCCAATACTAGCTCCTCAAGATGATGTTGTTGAGCTTCATAGAGTATGTGTGGTTGAAATAGAAATCTTCATAAGCCCTTTGTAGTAACTTCTCCTTGCGCTTGGAGGCTCTAGACAAGAATATCCTACCATGATTATATATGACTCCATATAATATTGAATAGCTTTCATCATGTAGCAAGTCATCAAGAATCATGAAAGTGTTAAGATCCTTGGAATATTCCACTAGCAGTTGGGATTTCCAATATGGATCTAATTTTCCCAACAATGACAATGTTGATAATGTGTCATCTGAAGTGTCTGCCATGTTTTTGTTCTCCTCCTTGACATTTTCCACGTCAAAGGTGTATGTTGGAAGGTTGCCATTCCTTCCTTGCTACCTCTCTTGCATATGCGCATGCTCATCAGAAAATGGAAGTTCTTGGAAGTTAGTCTCCCATGGAAGGCTATCATCTATCCAAAACCTCCTTGGTTTTGCCAGAGTATGCATGTGTGGCCACCATATCTCATAATTTATGGAAGAGGATTCTCCAAACAATTTTGTCTTCTGATTCAAGGATTTTCTTCCTTGCTTCATGATGGTGTCATCCTTCATTCTTGCAATATATTTTCTCAGCGCAGTATGAAATGAAAGAATGGATAATGATGATAAGGGAAAAATAATTTCCATTTCCTTGAGCCTTCCCCATACTCTCAGTGTTTTATTATGGTCTTCTAGTGCTCCCTTCCTCCTTGGATCTATGAAAGGAGAATCAATGCATGGGACATCTTCCATCAAATCTGAATCAGGTGGTCTCCCAGGTGGTATACCACAAGATAATGATGTCTCATGGCTCATTCCAATGTTAACAATAAATGGGAACATATTATGATTGCTTCCACTACACAAATCGATCTATGATTTCTGTGTGGAAGTATCATGATAATGGGGTATCACTCTTATGGGTGCAAGAGTGCTTCTGATTGCAGCAATTTCCCCATCTTCTTCTCCATGTAATAGAAGATCACCTCCCATCATATCAATGCTATGACCCTTCATCTTCTTTCCTTCACCCACTTTCTGCAATATCTAACAGTCTAAGGTGCTCCCTTTAGATGTAGCTAACTCATGAACACCCATCATCTCGTTGGTGTCAAGAGTCTTGATCACAAAGGACTGATATATCATAGTGTGTGTTCCCAAAATTGGATGCAATGTTGGAACACATTGCCTCCATTATTTTATCTCATTTTATATCATCATAGACACATGTTTCTCATTATCTTCATGTGTAATATCCTTGGGGCCTTCTTGCAAAGATACAAGAGCCCTCTTAGTGGAAGCGATGGCTTCATCTCCATCTCCCAATAAAAATAGATCTCCTCCTACTGTCACAACGCTGGAGGAACCTTTCAACTCTTCTTCTTTCTTCTCCTCATCAATGGAGCATGTCCCATCAATAAGATATCCTTTCTCTTGATATCTCCTTGAAAAATTAACACTCATGTCTTCTTTTTGAGAAGAATGTTATTGCTGAAGTGGGGCCTTTACCCTTGGAAAATCATGTAGCAGATCTTTAACCTCTTCAAAAATGTTCTAAAATGGAGTTATCTTCATGGATATTTCGATCTCATGCAAAGGTTTTGATTTCTTGGGCTTAGTTTGTTTACCCAAAGAAATTTCAGATGGCATAGAATCAAATCTTTTCACTAACCTCCTAGTGAACTTTGCATAAGTAGAGATGTTTACATTTTTCAATGAAGAAGACTCAAATAACCACCAGGCATAAGCCTTACCTTGCAGGTGCAGTGCTTATACTTTTATGGCTTATTCTTCTGAAACTTGATGTAGATGGAAATATGTGTCAAGCTTCTTTACCCAATACTTGGCTGAGCTCTCAGGTGATCCATCAAATGTAGGTAGAAAAGTCCTACCCAAGTGGGTTGCATGCACCCTCTTCTTCTCTTGTATATGTTGGATCTTCTTTCTTCTTTGAGTTGACAAAAATCTAGGAATCTTATATGCTCTTTGAATATTTTAGACTGAGATTCATATTCTTGGAGATATTCAACAAGATTCTCCTCTTTTGGTGTCTCTCCTTCTTCTTCTTCTCTTGCTAGGAATGTAGGCATGCTACAACATTGCAGATCTGATTGTGTGGCTGAATGCTCACACACAAAGCATGAAGAACTAGGGATTCCTTCATGTGAAAATCTCTCCAAAGGATCTGCATGTCTTTCTTTCCTCATTCCCTTGAGTTCATTCTTAAGCTCATGCAATGTTTGGAACAAAGTTTTTGAGAACTCTTTCCCTTTCATTCTTCGAGATAAAGGGGTTTGAACCTTGTATTCTTTGTCTTTAGTGTAATCAATCTTCTTCTTCAGTATTTTATTTTCATGAAAAGACATATTGGCTTCTTAAAAAGCAAAGCACAGGCTGTGCCAAGATGATTGCTCTGATACCACTATATTATCCCAAATGGGAAACATGCAGCAATACTAAACAGTCATGCATTAAAATAATGTAATTCATCTAAAACATAGCAGGAGGCCAATAAAAATGTTCTTCAATAGTATTTACAGCAGCAATATAGATGTATAATGAGGCCCATAAGATGCATAGCTGGAAACACAAGACATAAACAGAAGAAATTCCCTCAAAAGAGGTGTTGCAACCACATGAATGGACTGAAACTGCCTTGACAACATTATTTTATTAGGCTGCAAATTGTTGTTGATTACATGTCAGATATAGAGTAGATATGTGCATAAAAATTCAAATCCATAACAGATCCATGCACTAGAAAGGCTCCTCTTTTAGATCCCCTTGGGGTTTTGAGCATTACACCAAGGATAAGTAGTAGATCTGAGATCTAAGAATGCAGATCTGAAGAAATATTCAGAAATTATGAAGCATTCATAAATATGCAGATCAGATCTAAAATATACAATGTGTATATCTCCTCCAATGGATCTCAAATTGAAGGGCAGATCCCCAACACTCAGAAACCAACTCTCCAAATGGTGCACCCAAACTCCCTGCAACAACACCTACAAGAATAACAAAGATATGGAATAGAAACTATGTTGTAGGGCATAGATAGATGTTGGCCATATGCCAAGATATGAAAATGATGCCCAATCACTCCAATACACTTCCCTCAATAGAGAAGAAGACTCCTCCACTGAAAAAGGGCACCGAAATGTTCTAGATATGAATAGATCTAGCTTCCACTTGTTGTATCTTGAAAAGACAACCAAACCCTCAATGAGATATGAGTTGTAGTTGAAAGGAGAAGCTTTTCCTGAAGCCAGATAGTGGACTATGCAATACAAGACTCTCCCAAGAGCTCCTCAATGGGAAGAGGTGGAATTCCTAAATAGGAGATCCCAATGCTAAACAACATTTGGAATCTCGGCTAAAAAACCAAAGAAAGCTATATGGTCTAAATAGACAATATATCAAAATATCATATCTTCAACAACCTTCTCATGCTGCCCTCCTCTTTCTTTTATAAGATAGAGATCTTTCCAAACCCTAAACCATCTCAATGATTTAGCTTCTTTCACATGTGCCACCTCCAACTATGACTACGTTGTGCATCAATGAGGTTCATCCCCTCTAGACAGTGTTGTTGATTCGGTCCTGTTGACCCAGTCAAATGTCTCAATCCCTTTCACACATAAGGGTGTTTTATTAAAGTAGCCCAGATTTAGCCTTGTTCACATGGGGCATTGATTTATTCACTGATTTTAGGAGTTTTTGTGTTCCTCCTTTTTACATTTATTCATGAGCAGAAAAGTAAAGAAAAATTTAATATTCCAATTAGCTTGAGCCTAATTGGGAATATTACAAGAAGGATGAGTTTATTCACTGGATGGCTTCTCTTGAACATATCAGCGACACTGTGATGAGTTGGCAGCATTGACCCAACCCAAACAGTCATGGACATGGTGTGAAGGAAGTGTCATGTTCAAGAGAGACTTGCTACAATAAATAAATTCTTGCTCACTTTTCCCAAATTTTCCCTAGTCATTTTTCGACCAGTACCTCTTTATTTTTTAACAAGCTTGAGGAGGTTAACATTTTCTTGATCTATAATTCAACCCTTCCAATGAATAAAGTATCACTATTTAATAATTTAACGAGTCTAGTAATGAATGAAACTCGATTCTTGCCATGATCGACAAGCCCATCGCTATTTTATGTTTTAACGAGCTTAACGACAGCGATAGCCCGATCCTTTTTCATATTTAGAGAGTTTGAAAAAGTGGACGAAAGAAAAATCCGTAAGTACTTTTTCGTAAATTTTTCACTCAGACCCGAAAGAGGGTAAATAATATCTAAGAGAACCTCTTTGGTCATGTTTAACCAAGGTATTCCTTTTTCATAAATAATCTATCTCAAGTCCGAAAAAGGGTTAAACTTATACTAGTAGATATCGATTCATTTACTTTTACGAGCTTGAAAAGACAAGTGCTCGACAATCTTTTCACATTATCGAAGTCTGAAAAGAGCCAAAAGAAAACTCCAGGGGTTCCTTTTTCACTGTTATCGAAGCTCGAAAAAGAGATAAAAGTGTGCTTCAAATCCTTTTTCAGTTTTTACAAAGCTCAAAAAATAAGGAGAAAAATTATGCTTTGTGGTCAAGTCATTCTTTGAATAAATCTACACAACTAATATGTTCATCAGTTGTATTTCCTGTTTAGAACAACATCAAATGGATTAAAAATACATGTTTCATGATAAAATATAATAAAACTATAGTCATAGCAATAAATTTAACTTGAAAATAATTAAATGACTATTAAAATTAGTTTCACTATTCATTTTTACCATTCCATAGTTACCATTTGCATTTTGGAGCTCTGAACCTGATTTTTCCCCCGAACTTCAGCTGCTAATTACGATCATTTCTGTGGACGAATTTCATCGCCGTTTGATCCAGGTTAGTGCCATGAACCTCCTCTTTCCTTTGGTATTCATTTCATCTCCAATTTCTGCAAATTTTTAGGTTTTTAAGGCCCCTAGGGTAAATTCTGCCCAAAGTGAGGGCAACACACCCCTGAATATCGAAACTTGTGTTGCATAGCAGGTATAGTGAAGGGTACTTGCATGTGCAATGCACTGTCTCTTGTTAGGGAGTGCATTGGGTGTAGTATAAGTTTTTGAGTTTCTCATAATTTCCAAAATTTGCCTAGTTTTTTGCAATGAATGGAATCTAATGGATCTTATGGTTGTATTTTAGGTTTCCATTGGATTATAATGACAATTACATGGAGGGAAAGAGAACATGAAGAAAAATATATGATTGCCTTAAACGATTTAGGTACTGTTGGAATAGGGTCTCCTAACAAGCTGCGAAGCTGGTCCATTTTGAATATTTTTTATTATATTTAGTCTAGCGCAAGGGTTTTGGGGCAGGTCAAAGCCCCGAATGCATTGTAACGGGTAAAAGGGTAAAATAAGGGTCTGAAAACCACGGTTTGCAGACCATAGGAAATTCTAGGCTAGATTGTTATAAATAGAGGAGAATTTTGTATTGTAAAGGACAAGAATGATAAGCTATCGATGCGAATTATGGTTTAAGCTATCTGCTTGGGTTTTTGGGGAAAGGACTCCTGCTGGCTGTGTGCGCGGAGATCCAAGTCCAGTTGTGTGTGGACCCTACTGCTATGTGCACAGGTTGGGAAGGGAATTGTAAGGAATAATTGATGAATGAATGAATAAGAATAATTGATAGAGAACTGAATCTGTGAGTAATATTGTGCGAATTGTTGGTAATTGTTGTATTGTGCCTTTTCTGTCTTTAAGCCGCGAAGATCTGTGTAAGTGTGTTTCTGGATCTGGATCTATTTTGTTCTATTTATATAATGTTGTGTTATTTTCATAAAAGAATATAACTATATTCTAGCATACGTGGATGTGAACAGAGACCTAATTAACCCTGGGTAGAACAAGGTAATCTAGGATTACAGGACCTAGTGCAGCTCTGCTTTCCTTACCCATCCTTTCTCAGGGTGTGAAAACCTGGTTCGAGCACCCACCCATACTACTTCGGGTGAGACTTTTATCTGCGCAATCAGGTCACTGCCGAAAGGGCCAGTAGTATAGGGGTTTGTTGGCAAACCTTGCACACCGAACCTGGGTCAGGACCCCTCAAGCCAACAAATGGTTCCGTTGCTGGGACCGGAAGAAGTCTGAGAGAGGGATCAGGTAATGACAAGAGAATACTGGAAGCCTAAAAGAAAGGAGATCCAAGACTGGTTCGAGAGGTAGATCCAGGAGTTCGCGGTAAAATAAAATCGAAGTGAGGAGTTAACAGTGGAAACGTGGAAAAATAGGTATATTCTCACAGAGACCTATGAAATATTCTTTGTGAAATTTTTGATTGAGCTCCAGGAGTGGTTGGCCAAACTTGTAGAATTCCAGAAGTGCTGGAAGGATGAATGAGTCACTCAGTGGACCCCAGAGCTGATCCAGCAGCTGGAAAAGACTGATAATACTATCACGCGTATGGTAGATCACTGGGTGGATAACGTGCTAGGAGGGGTTGTGACAAAATGAGCTATGCATATGGAAATATAGAACCTGCAAAAGGAGCGAGAAAAGGACATTTGCGTAGATATTTGGTGCATACGATGTCGGGTGTCTAGCCATACAAAGGATTAGTGCCCTCTACTAATGGATTACAGGCAAGTGGGAGGACCTAGTCCGGTACGCCCAAGAGCAAGTAGGGAACCTATTCTGTCACGACCAAGGTCAAGTGGACCTACACTATGGTGTGATGACTATCGAGTAGTGGGACTGCATGATACAAACCATTGCCCCCGACTAGGTGCGTATGTCCCAGAACTGAAGCAACAATTGTGCAGATTCTGCCGATTAGTGGGACACAATGAGCAGAACTGTCATACTTATGATTTAATGATGGATCATGGGAACTTGTATAGGGTACAAGCGGACCCTGTGTCGCCAAGAATTTCTGCGCACTTTGGAGGATCACCGGCCAGAGGCAGAGGAGGTCGGGGAGGAAGTGTAGGACGAGGACGTGAGAAGATAATATATTATAACTGTGGGGAAATAGGACACTTTTCCAAAGAATTCCCAAATCCCACCAGACCGTCATGCAAGTAGTGTAGGCAGTTGTACCATGTGGTGGAGGATTGCCCAATTTTACTAGCCAAGATACAGGAAAAACAACCCACCCCTACACAGAATGTACACAAAGTTAAAACTGAGCTAAGGAATATGAATCCAAGTGTAAAATTCATGACACGTAGCGGGATGGTCACCCAAGGAGCAAAGGAGGAGCTTACCCCTCGAGAAGGAGTGAATCTCAATGAACAAGCATCATTGGCAGGCCCCGCGCAGTAGCTGATGCACCTCTAGATAGAAGAAGGAGTTGAGCCCTTTTTGAAGACATGTCTGAAGTTGATATGAAACCCACAGGCTATAGGAAATCTCCGAGCACTACTAAATACCTGCGCAGCGCAGCCCAATTTGATCCCTAGGACCAAGGATGTACATAAACTATACAGCTTAGATCAGGTCATCTTAGATCTTGGATCGGATGTGAATGTATTACCAAAGCAGACATGGAAACGAATGGGAGAGCCTAAATTAGAATGGTCCACCATCCAGCTACACATGGAAAATTAAAAAAAAATCATTCCTCTAGGAAGGCTACCAAAATTCATGGTTGACATCGTAGGGGTAAGGGTCCTCATTAAATTTGAAGTAATAGAAATTGTGGAAGATGCGGATCCCTATCCTGCGCTCCTCAGATTGGACTGGGCTATTGACATGGGGGGTGTCACCAATCTCAAGAAGCGCAGCATGGTGTTTGAAAATAAAGGTACACGCGTCATAGTGCCACTAGATCCGGCAGAAGGTGCGCAGTATACAGAGCCAACCTATGAGGAGGAGGAGATATATCACATTTATAAATTGACTGTGCGGGATGAAGATCGGGTTAACCCCACAGATGAAGGATTACTCTGCTGGGAAAAGGATAGTGAATGTTTTTCTGACTCTGATGAGGAGCTGGAAAATTAGCAAGGTCGGTTGCACGAGGTTTCGGTGCTACGATGTCTTTGGACCACCAGGAATTTTCGTCGCATCTCTACCAAGGAAAGAGACCTACCTTGCCATGATGACGCAGGAGATAGCACGAATATTTTTGAACCTAAAATTCCCACAGAATGCAGGCTAGGAGCACTAACACTGTGCGGAGCACCTGCGCAAGGATCGATATTCATCACTCAAGAGAAGTATTGGAATAGGGTGATCTTGCGCTTAGGGACCCCAGTTTCCAGATGGGCTCCGCGGTCAGTCAACCTATGTAGATACTTGCTAACATACAACACTCAAGGGTGCGATCGAACCCTGCTCAGACATGCTCACCTGGTTACCGCTTCCCTAAGTGTGCGTTCGATTACAGATCCACCTAAACCCATGTGCAATTGGGAGAATTTACGCTCACTTCAAGTAACAGATGGCACGAGGACACTTGACGTAGCCCTCCCAGACCAGGACGTCCCGCTCGAGGAAGGCGAGCATGGTTCGAGAATATTGGTGGCCAACTTGCAGATATGGTACCTGAACCCTGTTATGGAACACCTAGCATCAACATTAATTCAGGGTATGCAAACAGAACACAGGCGTTATTCAAAATTTGACATTCCATGGAAGAGACATTAGGCACAAATGATGACTGTCAGCACATCCCAATCTGATAAGAAATGAACCTTACGGGTATGAAAAATAGGTGACAGATCATCAATGCAGCCAATTATGGTAAGATTACTCCGAATGGTCGATGGTACGTTTCATGAACAGGCTCCTCCACCATTAAATAGGTTCGGACGGTATGTAGTTGGCTGGATGACTTCGCACTAGGCTATTTATCTTCTCTCCGCCATGCTCCTGCTATTTGCATACTGGTTTTCGAAAATCATTAACATTCTTCGGGACGCCCGTTTTCTTGTTGCTAAGATGGACCCTAACCCGCTGAATGATCCGTTCCCGAGCTGCTCAGTACCTGCAGATGTCATCTTGAGAGGGCCTGGGAATGTTGAGTATAATCAAAGGATCGAGTGTTGGCTTCTTGTAGAAATAATTGGCTACGAGCCACACACAGAAAGGCACCAGTACTGCGCAATGGGAATAACTGACCTTCACACCCCAGGGACAGCCACGGGACCCAGATGGATGGCCTTGAGCGCAGAGGAGGATACGTTAGTACTGCAGTCCCCCACCCACAGCATCATAGTCATGTCTCCACTAGTTCTGCGCTAAGGAGGAACGCTGAGATACAGGGACATGCTACGACTTCTCCGCAACTCCAGAGTACCGCCCAACAGAAGCAATGTTTTTTCACTCCCTCGTACTGCCCTAGTTAAGAATCCTGATTCGACCACAGGGGACATCCAAATAGATTTTGCACAACTATCTCGTGTAGCGCTCCAAGGATCATACACCAAAGTGTTGCAAGAGGTTCGCCACCGTGCCCAAACTACACAACAGTAATATAACATACCTCTGAAAGTATGGGCCCAATAGATTGCATTGGTCACCGACACACCGCATATTATTCAGGAGCAGCTTACGTAGGGTGCACATTTGGTTGAAAAATCCACGCAACTATGGACAGCAGTCCGGCACCACTCTATGCTTCAACATATCCAGAAGGAATTACAACAGGTGGAAGCTGCTCTGGATCAGGTCAGAACTTCCTCACCCTCCGACGTCTCCAGACAGTGTCTAGCCATCATGAACACAATTGAGAACCTTCATTGCACCAAGTATGTCACCTGAAAATGGTTGAAACCACAGGCCGATGCCACACTCCAGCTCGCCCAAGATGCTCAGTCCGCCATTGTGCACCTCCACCAGCTGCTCGAATGAGTTACCGCGGCTCCAAACGGTCCTGCCTCCTTGAAAATTTTCAACATTGCACAGCAAGCTGTGGCCTAGAGTCAGGATGTGCTCCCTCCGCTCATTTGCGCTCTTGCTACCTTGTGCATGCAAATAGAAGACGCACCACCGCAGTGACTCGATACGAGTCACAATATTGTGTTGGGGGACTGTTGGAACAGGGTCTCCTAACAAGTTGCGAAACTAGTCCATTCTGAATATTTTTTATTATATTTAGTCTAGCGCAGGGATTTTGGGGTGGGTCAAAGCCTCGAATGCATTGTAACGAGTAAAAGGGTAAACTAGGGGTCTGAAAACCATGGTTTGCGAACCATAGGAAATTCTAGGCTAGATTGTTATAAATAGAGGAGCATTTTGTATTGTAAAGGAAAAGAATGATAAGTTGTTGATGCGAATTGTGGTTTAAGCTATCTGTTTGGGTTTTTGGGGAAAGGACTCTTGCTGGTTGTGTGGGCGGAGATCCAAGTCTAGCTGTGTGTGGACCCTGTTGTTGTGTGCATAGGTTGGGAAGGGAATTGTAAGGAAGAATTGATGAATGAATGAATAAGAAGGATTGATAGAGAACTGAATCTATGAGTAATCTTGTGCAAATTGCTGGTAACTGTTGTATTGTGCCTTTTCTATCTTTAAGATGTGAAGATCTGTGGAAGCGTCTTTCTGGATCTAGATCTATTTTTTTCTTTTTATATAATGTTTTGTTATTGTCAAAAAAACATATAACTATATATCTAGTGCACGTGGATGTGAACAGAGACCTAATTAACCCTGTGCAGAACAAGGTAATCTAGGATTACAGGACCTAACGAAGCTCTGCTTGCCTTACCCATCCTTTCTCAGGGTGCGAAAACCTGGTTCCAACACCCACCCATACTACTTCGGGTAAGACTTTGATCTGCGCAATTAGGTCACTGCTGAAAGGGCCAGTAGTATAGGGGTTTGTTGGCAAACCTTGCACACCGAACCTAGGTCAGGACCCCTCAAGCCAACATGTATAGTAAGAGCCCTGCAAGATCATTGTGGATTTCTTAATTACTTCAAGTTTTCGGGAATAAGGCAACAAGTAGAAATCTTGGAGTTCTTAGTTCGAGCATGGGATCTGGCGATAGAGGTATTTCATATTAAGAACCAATTGGTTCCCATAATAGTTGAGGATGTGTATTTTCTCACAAGTTTGTCAAGGAGAGGTTTGCCCATTTCACTCTTAGGGTCTACCATTGGAGGAGAGACAGTGAGGGATTATATTCTACAGTATTTCTATCTAGGGGGCATAACCTAGCAAATATGGAAAAATAAACATCCGAGATGTCAGATATTTTCCTTTGAGAACTATCCTTTTCACGATCACTAAACTTGCAGGCACCGTTACACTACATGTAGCGAATAGATCGTATATGCAGTATGCGCTAGAGTGTATGGAGCCAACATTCTTCAACTGGTCTGAAGTTGTTCTATCTTAGATAAAGGAACAACTGAACAAAGCAAAGGGAGGAAGGAAGAAGAATTTCAGTTATGGTTCTATCCTCATATCCTTCTCTTTGGAACGGATCCCACTGATGTGGCCACAACATGTGACACTGGATATAGCTAGTCTTAGAGATCCTCGGATGCAAAGATGGGTAGGACTCATGGGTCAGCATGTAGACCAATTGACTGTTGTGTTCTCTACTGCATTCTTTTCCTAGTTCCAACAACAGATCATCGCCATCGATGAGTACACATACGCAGGCGTTGATTTCCAAGGAGATCTAGATTTAGCATTACCAGAATGTGCTCAATGGGGTGCAATGGGTAAGAATTTTTTGACCGTGTTTTTTTATTTTCCTAAGGTTTATACAATGTTTTTGTATTTTGATGTTTTTCCAAGACTAAACTAAATGTTTGATGTAATTCAGATGTTGGTCATGTTCAACCAGTAGTGGAACCAGAGCGCGAAGCAGATGTGCCAACATAGAGGGATGTTGGGAGAGCAGCCCTTCAAGATCTTGATATGGTTGAGACTCTAACTAAACTTCAGCAACACATATAAGGTTTGAACTTTGGGATTCCGGATTGCTGAATCAAAGAGCTTCCTATGAAACTGTAGCGACACACTATTGGGGTTCTGAACCGTTGGATGTGGTTACTTCGTAGGATAGCTAGATCTATAGCATGTTACCATGAGCACCACTAGTTTACTTGTGACATTTTGCATACATTTTGAGGTCAAATGACCAATGTGTCTTGGGCACAAATTTTGTAAAAACCTATAACTATCTATCTATATGATTTCAAAGTTTTTCCTATGTTTATTTTGAAATCCTATTCAATTATGTGAATGTTTTATTTACATATGTTGCAAATGTCTGTCTAAAAATTGATTAGCTAATGAATCAGTCAATGTGTTCAAAGTTTTGGAAATGTGTTGATATTAAATAAAATAAAAATGTCTTTCCAAAATTCTAACTCTTAGGAGAAATCTAAGAAGTGTTGTATTTCTAACAATATACATACTAGTAAGTTGTAATACCACAAGTTGTGAGTCTAACCTTATGATTATGCAGTTAATACCAAATGAGATGGCATCAGAGAGAATTTCGATCAACGTGCTATAATCAGCGATATTTTTTGTCGATATACCAATACAAATCCCTTGAAAACTCACTAACTCGTCGTTTGGAGCGAAAATGGCCCACGCTGCAGAAGATAGATTCTGCATACTACGACTATTTCCGTCAGCATATCCAACAAATGGTTCCGAAGATTCAGACATCTGCAATGAAATGTAAAGTGGATTACTAATGTCAATAAAACTCTAAAAACAATTTAAGATAGTGAATGCAAATCAACAACATATAAACCATGGAACCGGCATTTCTAAACAGAAGGAATGGCGTCTAGGGTTTCTTCTCTCTCCCCGCTATCGGCCGCTCTCTCCTCTGGAGCTTCAGCGCCGACCAGGCTTGGAATTTAGATTTCTTTCTCCCTTGTGGCGGCCGATCCCGCCCCAACTCTTCAGGTTCTAAAATACCCCCTCGCTGTAGCATGGACGCTTACGCCCCCTATCGACGGCTGGCATCTTCTCCGGCTTGTCTGCGCTCTCTGCCGATATTCTAAAGATCTGCTTGATAGCAGTCCAGACTCTTTGCTCGCAATAGAAACCCTGGATATGCCCCAAGAATTGGCCTCTCTCGATTCACTCCATAAGGGCAGCACGGCAAGGGTTCATATGTAGCAAACGAACATTCGGCCCCTCTTCAGTTCTGCAGCTTTGTCCTTTGCAGCGGATCTGTGCTAAAAAGGAATTTTTTATCTGCAGAAGCAATTTCTTCCCCTTCCACTTCCAGATAGTCAGGAAATTGGAGATCCAGAATATTTTGGCACTGCGATGTTCTGGAAGGCATTTAAAAATCTCTCTGCACCCTTTCAGATTCAAGTCACACAGCTTTCTGGCAAGACCATTCTGCATTGGGTCCGCCCTTTCGACCTGTTGCAGAATCTCAAGGCAAACCTGGAACGCTGGTTCGGGATTCTCTCATCCCTTCAAAGACTTCTGTTTCATTGTAAGCAACTCACTGACCTTCTTCCCCTCTCTTCTTACACAATCAAAAGTAATAGCTCCTTAGTGTTTTCCCTTCGTCTGAGAGGGGGCTCTGCAGGACAATCTTCTTCTGCTCCTCCCTTCTCCTACAAAGATGCAGTACACTCTGAGAATCCCAAACCCCCTAAGGCCCCCAAACCCCAGCCTTTTCTAGTTTACAAACTAGAGGAGGTGCCCTCTGTTGAGATCTCCCACCCTGGCATCGCAGATGACCTTCAAAAATTTGCAGAAAGAGCCATCATATGCAGATTCAATGGGCTTTGGCTGCGCTCCAAAGACCTCTATGACTAGATCCATTCCAACTGGACTCACCATTGCAGGGTCAGCTTCTGTTCAAAAGGATACTTTATAGTTCTGTTCGACAATCCTAAGCATTATGAACAAGCTTTAGAAGAAGTTCCTTGGTTTATGGGAACTTCTGGGCTCTTCTTAACTCCATGGTTCCCAGATTTTGACCCAGCAACTGCAGTTATCACTAGAACACCTGTTTGGATCAAGCTTCCAAACTTACCAGCTCACCTGTGGCATATTGCAGTCTACAGAGGCATCGACCACACCCTGGGCCGTTTTTTAATGGGAGATTATTGGCGGGAAAATCAAGGCCTTTACACATATGCCAGAATATGTGTGGAATTATATCTAAGTAAGGGATTTCCAGACCAAATAAATCTCAAGATCAATGAATTTTTTTGGACCCAAAAACTGGATTACGAGAATACTGCCTTCCGTTGTCGCCACTGTCACCTAACAGGGCACCTGCAGAATTCTTGCCCATCTCTCCCAGCAAAAACGAAAAATGATAACATTGCAAAGACCAAGCCCAAGAGATGGACCCCTTGTTCTCTGCCCCCAGCAATGAGCTCTAAATCCTCAAGATCGAAAGATGAGGGGAGCGACGCAAAACCAGATCAGGCACCTCAAACGATGGATCAGTCCACTGCTACTCCTGTGCATACCACTGTCACAGTGATCTCCCAGAAACGCGTCCATGAGACCTCCTCCTCTAAATCAGATATGGATATCCCCCTGTTGAAGGACTCCAGTCTTCAAGTTGTTTTAGCTCACACACCCCAAGACGGCTTGATAAAATTCAATAAAAATAAAGGGAAAAAACTTCATGTTGAGACTTCTGCCCATGTGGAGTAGAAGTTGGTCTTTTTGCTTTCAAGTCATTTGTTGTAGCTCCGTGCATGGTGCATTCCTTCTTCGGGACCGAGGTTGATAGTTACATCATTTCCGGTCGACTGGTTTCCTGTCTCTCTTGATTGTACTATATTTTTCTCAATAGAAATAGTTTAATTTTACTGAGAAAAAAAAAACAACATATAAACCATATAATACAAAAAATTACTACGCTCATGATTAAGCATAGTAACATTTCAGATACAACCCATTTCTAGGTTGTGCCAATGAAATTCCATCGTAATCAACTAACTCATAGGCACCCTTAGCAAGAAATCTTTTGACAATATAGGGGCCATGCCATAATGGCTCAAATTTCCCTGTACCAATTACCTCAGCTTCTTGATTGTAAAGAAGGACCAAGTTACCCTCTGAGAAGATGCCAGGCTGGAAATTTTTATTGTATTGTGCCTTTATACGTCTCTTATGCACTTCGTTGGCCAATTGGGCTTCACAGCGCATTTCATCAAGATGGATGAGGTTAAGGAGACACGATTCTTCTTATGAGGTATTACTTATTTCCGTAATCCGTGCTTGTTCTTTGTGTCTACCATCGAGAAAGAGGAGGGGTCGAAACTCGCGGCCCACAACAACCAGAAATGGCCTCGCTCACAATGATTCCGGTACTCATCTTTCTCTACAAGGTTCTGGATAGCTGGATTGGGAAAACAGGATAGTGTTCTCTCGGCTTGCAGCACACTTTTCCCAAATTATCCAGAAGTCAATATTGATCGGATCCCAAGTTGGCTTGTATCTGGTCAGTCCTTGGAATGTGAGTTCCTCAGCTTTAACGATTCCCTCGTTCCCGTATCAGTCAATCTTCCTTCGTTCATCAAAATATTAGGGTTGGTCCACTGATGAAGGGATGGGAAAGAGATCAGCTCGCAGGCCGTGAACCGTGCATACTAGCTTGCATTGATCAGATCAAGGAGCGAAAAGCCACTCGATCAACCAAAGAGAGATCGAGGAGCGTCCATCGTATGGTAGTATGTTTAATAATGGATCATCGTGTGGAAGAGAATTCTATGTACTTATCTATCCAGCCATCCCAGCCACTCCATCTAGCAAGAAAGAAATCCCATCTTCCCAAGCCATACCAGACATCCCAAGACATCCATCCCAGCCATCGAACGAACCAAAGCTAGAAAACCATACACTTTTGGCCCTGTACAGTTGGTCAAGTCAAGCAAGTAATGAACTAACCCAAGCAACCTTACCAGCCTACATAGAATGATTGATTGAACGAACCTGGGTTAGAGAAAGGGATGATTTACCTTGTAAACCGTGACTTGTGCTAGTTGATTTTATCTATACCTCATGCTGCTATTTGGCCATCATCCCGGACCTCGTGCTGCTCATGGGCTGGATCCTCCTACTGCTATACTCCATAGGGCTGCTAAACACTTGGACTTAGACTAGCACTGGGGCTAAACCAAAGCAATAGATCACCGAATATAGGGTTGCAACCCTTATAGTAATTCTCGAAAACTAATTGAACCATCCGAACCATCTAACCAATGCCATAGCCATCGAACCAATCTCCACATCCAAGTCATCATTAGCCTGCCTACCTAGATTGGCTGATGAGCCATATAGCCAAGCAATCGAGCCATCACTAATAGCAGCCATCGCTAACCATCAATGCTACTATAGCCATCGATCCATGCAAACTAACCTGCCAAGCCATAGCCCTCTATCCTTCCACTACTACTACTTTCACTACCTATCCAACCAACCTATACACTACTAATATTTCCTTCCACTACTGCACCTAGTACAGTTACCTATTGCTATCTAAGATATTGCGACATAGCTATCACCTTACGAGAGAGATTTCTTCTTCCAAGGGATGGAATTTGGTATAGTTCATCTCTGTAAATATATCCAAATAAAGGAGGTTGACCCGCTTGTTCATTAGTAATTTTATCTAGATGCATGGCAAAGTTGGACTCCAATTTACTCGCTCCCCTCCTCCATCATGAAAGACGTGACAAAATCCTATCACGTGGAAGCCAGTATTCCCCTCCCTTTTGGATTGGATACCAAATAGCTTAAGAGCTTCTCTCAAGTTGTTCCGGAGAATAGTCAAAACGTTCAGAGATGTGATTTTATATATATAAGATGGGGGATTGTGGGGTTTGGTAAGGTCTGTCCGGCTCTCAAAATTTCATGTTTCATTAAGTAAGTCACTTATTTCCAGCGCTCTCTATCATGATATACATGATATAAAAGCCACAGCTATGCCCTTTCATTGTTTCATCCGGTCGATATAAAAAAGCTTCTGATAAGCGGTTCTAGCTATAATAAACCCGTTGTGAAACTGGGTCGAGGACAGAGCCCACCATGGTGTCGAACGTGCATTTGTGTTAAGGCAAGTGGCTAAATGATAGCCTTTTCAGGTCCTTCCCCATGGTTCCATCCATCTTCCCCTCCCTCTTCCTAGGGTTTCCGGTCAAAAGCTCAAAGTAGGTTGGCCAGTAAAATGTCGTGCTGACCCGAATGGTTCTAAAATGAAAGCAAAAGTGCTATATTATATATGTAATAAGATAGATCAATTCCTATCTACGTAAATGATCTCCAGCTTTCGGGCCTGTCAACTCCGTGCCTACCATATTTGGGGCTCCATCTCCATATTAAGTAACTAGGTTGAGGGGCGTATTAAGTAAGTGGGGTGGTTCCTGAGTTTTAATGATGATATTTCGCATTGGATTGGTAAGATAACTTCCAGACCTTACACCAATTGAAAAGGAGTAAATCCAATCACATTTCTCACCGAGGTTCGATACGCACACAAGGCAGAGTACAGGATCAAACAACAGTTTCTTTTACGAACTCCTATCATTCGTTGAAGCATTTGTTTAAGAATTTTTTTGATAGCCTCAACTTGTCCATTTGATTGTGGATAATAAGGAGTAGAATTATCATGTGACAATCATAACTTGGCAGTCAATTCAGACATCACGTGGTTGCAAAAATGCTTCCCATGATCTGTAACTATAGCCTGTGGGACCCCAAACCATGAAATAACATGATTAAACAAAAAAAATGCAGTTGTTTGTCCTGTGTTGTTGAATGTAGGCATCTCTTTGGCCCATTTGGTAAAATACTCGACTGCAACAATAATATAATGATGCCCCCCAGACGAACGAGGGTTACAGGTCATGAAGTCAATACCCCATTTCGTAAATGGTCCCACAGAGCCAACATGATATATTAGCACTGGCAGTTTTCGGATCTTACAATAAAAAATCTGGCACACATGACAACTTCTGACCGTGAGGATGCAGTCTCGAAAAATAGTAGGCCAAAAGTAACCAACATGGAGTATCTTCTGCGTAGTAGCATATCTAGATAAATTTCCACCACGAGCCCCGACATGACAATCATTTAACACTTTTTCGGCCTCCTCATGAGTGAGGCACCTCCTTAAAATGGTATTGACAACATGACGATAAAGTGTATCGCTGACGATCAGATAATCTTTGGCTTGGTATCGAATACGTCGTTGTTCAGAGCGAGAGGTATTAGGTCAAAAAGTTTGGGTTTGGAGATAAATGATGAAATCCCCATACCAAGGATCAGATCATGATCCAATCAGAAACAAAGACTCGTCTGGAATTGATGGTTCCGACGTAGCTACAGTACTATCAGAGGGAAGGTCATAGAGAAGCTCAACCAAAACTAAAGACTTCTTTGACTTGGATTTGATAAATTCCAAATCAAATTCCTACAAAATGACAATCCATTTTGAGTATTTTCCCCCCAGCAATCATTAGGGGAATTTTGAGGTCTAAAATGGGCCTCCTAAGAAAAGTGTACAACCAAAATAAACTTTATAAGAACCAATAAGATTCAAGATGATGATGTCAACAATGGGGGATGATTCACCATTTTTTAAGTACAAGTTGAAAAAGTAGTTTTTTATTTTTTCTCTCTAAAAATTTATGATGTCATCAAATCTTATTTTATTATTTCCACTATTATTTTATAATTTCCTTAGGAGGCCCATTTTAGACCTCAAAATTCTGCTAATGTGACGTGATAAGATATAATTCATGGGGTTGCAATCCGAAACTATTGTTGTTTTTCGGAGCAGGATATAATGGCGAAATCTTTGGACAGCTTAAATAGCTGCCAAGGCAAGCTTTTCTACGTACGAGTACTTGAATTCTGTATCATTGAGATTACGATTCAAATAATAGATCAGATGTTCAATTCCATTTTCTACTTGGACCAATACCATAGCAATGGTCATTTCGGCTATGGCGATATATAGGAAATAATAATTTTGATAATTAGGAGGATACATTAATGACGCTCGAACAAGAGTGTCCTTGACAACATCAAAATAAGCTTGTGCAACTTGGTCCCAATGGAAGGGAACCCCCTTTTTCAAGAGTTGAGTAAATCCTTTAGCCATTTTGGCGTAATTTGGACTGAAACTTCTTAGGAAGTTAGCCTTTCCTCGAAGTTTCTGTATCTGAAGTAAGTTTGATGGCGCAAGAAAATCAAGAATGGCCTAAACCTTCAATGGGTTGATTCAAATTCCTTCTTTTGAGACTACGAATCTAAGCAAATGACTAGAACCAACACAACACACACATTTATGTGGATTGTGGCATATTTTATAGTGTTGGCAGCGTAAGAAAATGGCTCTCAAATGCATCAGGTGATCAGTCCAATTTCGTGAATGCGCTAGTAAACCATCTAGATATGGTTGAAAAATGTTCTTGATGTCATTGAAAGCATAACATAAATGTTTTCTTATGTTGATCATCTGGGCGGATATTGATTTGATTGTAGCCGGAAAATCCATCATGAATGAAAAGATTTCACATCCAGCATAATCGTCAATAATCTGGTCGATAAAGGGAGTAGGATATTTGTCTTTTGGACAAGAATGATTAACATCCCAATAATCGATGCACACTCTAATGGTTCCTTGTTTTTTCATAACAGGAATGATATTGGAAACCCACTCAGTTAGCAGAACATGGTAAATGAAACCAGCACGCAAAAGTTTTTCAACTTCTGCTATGATGGCAGTGGCTTTCTTCGGATGAATAGGACGAAGTCGTTGACACACTGGTTTGACATCAGGATACATATTAATAGTGTGTTCAACTATACTAGTATCTATGCCTGGCATTTCCTCGTAAGAACAAGCAAATACATCACAAAATTCATGAAATAGAGAGCGATATGATTCAAGTTCTGATGGAGAACATGATACACCGACATGAATATTCTCTACAACGCCAAGTTTGGTCAAAATATCGATAGAAATGGTTTCTTCAATATTTGACAGATTTTTCTCAGAATCGATTGCATTAATGTGTAAAGAATTCAAAAAGAATTTTTTGATGGATGGGTGATATAGTTCACTAAGATTATTTTCTTCATAATAAGGAAGATGAGAACGATGATGATAATCTTCCCATGGTTCTCCTTCTGACATCATGGCTTCCAAAATATTCTCATATGTGAAGAACATTGAGGAAAGAGGATCAGATGGAGTACCAAAATCTAAGGAACGATCAACCCAAACACTTGGCAACGCTAATTTCGGATTTTCCGCCCAAGCCAAATAGATTTATTTCTATGCCATTTTAATAGGGTTGGGCAGAAGAAACTCATCAAACGTATAAATATCAGAATCACCTGTACTCTTCCTTAAGCTAGATAGAGTGGAAGAGATCATGTAGCAGGTCTCTATACTTGCAATTTATTCCAACGTCGCGGGTGGCGGTAATGCAAAGGTTCCCATAAGAGTGGAATAATTTAAGAGTCCTACACCAATGTTCTAAATTTCTAGTTAGGGTATGTGAGCGAACAGAACACTTCCAGTTACCTGCGAAGAAGAGGCAAAGAAGGATAGTTGATTAATCACTGTAATTGTACCTTTATGTGGAAAGGAAATCATTATAAAATATGTAGAAACAATAGCAGCCATTGCATATATCCATGGCCTTCCAAGTAAAATGTTATAGTCAAGGGGTCCATCAACAACCTCAACATCAATATTCAATGTTTTCCCCCCTAGTTCGACATGCAGGTTATTAATAATACCACAAGGTTTATATGTATGTCCATCAAATGCCTTCAACGTCGTTGATGATTGTGATAAGCGCGGCGAGCAAAGTGACTTCCAACAGTTTAGAGACCTAATGCATGTAGATGATCCCTCATCAATAATAGTGCGATGAAAAAGGTGATTGAAAACATTTACTTGTATGGAGAATGCCAATTCTTCTGGTAGTTTTGGCACATATCCCGTATGATTAAATACGACAAGATTAGAATCAGTCGGATCAATTCCACCAATGGCCAACAATAAAGCCTGTTTTTAGGAGGGACAATTTTGTAATACCTCAAGAGTAGAAATATCTGAAGGGGATTGAGCCAAATATTCAACTATATTATAATTTTGTGCAACTCTTGCTCGAGGATTATATGTCGATTTATGAATAACTCCCTTTAGTGGCTTGATTGTCAATTCAGGAATAACAGTAGGTGGTACTGATTCTGTAAACGGATTCATAGTCAAGGTAGTAGGTTGATCAGTGGCCTGACTACCATAATCTTTATTATGCATTGACACCAAAATATCTGTTGAAGGTTTAGTGATGGATAACATTAACACTTGGGAACTAGGAACTGGATCCATAGCAACCAAACTAGTGTCTAGATTTGGAAATGGGTCTATCAACACAGCTGATGCATGGGATGTCTTGATGATTTTTTAGACTTCAGCGCAGTGAGGAAAATCCCTAACAAAGTGTTCCTCATTACAAATTATGCATGGATAACGAGGTTTCCGAGGTCCAGATTGTTTATCAAATTATCTTTCCTACAGGTTAGAAGTTTTCTTTTTCTTTGATTTCCCCTTTTTCTTACTTCCTGGTTGCTTGTCACCTTTACCTTTGTTAAAAGACACGACATTAATTTCTAAAGTAGGAGTAGGATCAGATGCAATAGTGTGGTGTGTGCTTGTAGTGCCTATCAAGTTGTCTCTGGCATGAGAGTCCTTTAATTGAGGAGGAACATTGAAATTAGATCTCAGTGCGTTAGGAATTCTTTCATAGAACGTGCCAGACTAAGTATAAATCAAGTCTAAATATTGGGCACGAGCGATAAATTTCTCTTCTATGACGAAGCCACCCTTAGCCACATCCACAGTTAGATGGTAACGGGGACTTAATAAACCATTCAACAAGTAACTTATCTAGAGAAAAAGTCTTAATCATTCATCGACGACGACGCCAATCATGAATATGATCATAAATGTGAGTAGCATTAGTCTATTTGAAATTAGTCAAGATTTCCATTCCAGTTTCATATCTGATAGATAACTAGAAATGAGTCAAAAATACAGTAGCTAGGGCAGTGAAATTGTCAAAAGAAGCTCTAGGTAATTCAATGTACCATTTTGAAACCGGACTTGTGAGCGTAGGTTGGAAAGACGTAGTTGAATAGAATCATCATTCAGGGAGTTTGATGAACACCATAAATGATAAGTCATAACATGAGTCAATAGATATTCTCTAGGGTTTCCATTAAACTTAGGAATATCTGAGGGTAATTTATGAGGTATCATCGGTCACCAAGGAGCATAATTGATTGGATCATTGGTTAATCGATTTAAATCTGGTAACTCTAAAGTTGCAAAAAAAGGCAACTATATATTAAGATAAGGTTGAGCATAGCATGGGTAAGATGGAATTTCTTGAGAAACAAGCCTTTGAGCACCAACATAAGGACTCTGTTGTTGGTAACCCAAATAGGGGTTGTTTTGCATAGCAAACGCTTGAGGATTTTTTTGACCAAAACCTGGATATGATACTTGTTGAAAAGAAGTTTGAGGCACTTGCGCCTAAGGTTGCCAAGGGGTCTGTCCACCAATACTATAACCCAAATTAGAATAACTTGGATTCGGTTGATACGTATAACCAGGTTGCGATTGTGACATCCCATAAAATGGTAGACCAGCTTGTGAATAAATAATTCCTGATATAGGTTGTTGTAAATTAACCAAAGGATTTGGATTCTGTGGAGCCAACATTTGATGTTATTGAGTTGAAGGACCTGCTTGATAACGTTGATGTACAAATTGATTTTGTAACAGGGGTAAAGATGTATTAACAAGTGGTAATGAAGTGGGTGTAACAGGTTGAACCGGTTGATACGAGTGTACAACCATTTGTGGTTGGATAGGCAAAGTGGGCTACCATTAACAAACATTCGTTTCAACATTATATTGACCAAAAAGTGACGGATTACTATCATACTAGGTGACCAAAGGTTGGCCCCCATCATGAGGAGGATAATAAGATGGAAAATATTGTTATCTGAATGCTAGGAGTCCAGTTGATATGGTACTTGAAGGAATAGACCCAAAAGGACCGGCTTGATATTTCCCTGATGATTTGTATAATGAATCAAGTTGTTCAATACTTACGATAGGACTACCAGTTAAAATACCGGTTGATGACATTGGTAAAGTCCATTGATTTGAAGATGTACCAGAGAAAATTCCAGATAATGATTTGTAACCTGATGGGACCACAGGGCCACCATGAAAATATGACTTTGGTGAAGTTGTGAACATCGATGGGGTAGCGAGGGCAAGAGATGATGTAATTGGAACAACTGGCCTAACCGAAGATGTTGGTTCAGACATGTTTTCTTGACCAAATGTATACCCTTTTGAATTGACAGAAATTTGAAAAGGAGCGGGATCAAAAAAAGCAGATGGTGTCGATTGAGAAAAAGACTTGTATAGGTAAAGGTCCTCCCCAAAAGGGGTAGGAGTTAAAGGTGTATCATCTTGTGGGATTTCTTCAATCGTAATTAAACCAGGTGGAAGTATTTCACCTTCAGGCCCAAAGTATATTTCAGGTGGTTGACTATGTGATATTGGAGTTTCAATGGCTACAGAAATTTGTGGGATGACCAAGGTAGGAACAACTTCCGGTTGTTTGACTTGTAGATTCAGATGTTCTGGCAAAGAAGAGACATAATCTGGATCAATTTGTGGTTGAAAAACGTTGGGTCCAAGAGGTATGGTCTCACTGATTGGATGGATCATGACCATGGGTAGCTGTGAAGACTCTATTTCGACAACAGTAGACGAACCAGGTTGTGTAGAAAAAATTTGAGCTAACTCTGGTTTATGGGAAAATGATGTTTTTCCAGTGGTACAAATTGTACTTGATTCGGTAGATCGTGATCGGCTACGCCTACCAGAAGTAACTTCTGGTGGTAAAGGTGGTTTTAACGCTAGTCTATGTGAACAACAGGGGAAAGGATTTTTTTCTTCCACGATTACTTATTTATTTTAACCAAAAACAAATAAACAAAATAAAAGGGAAATTCTAGGAAAAAGGGTTTACCAAGAAACTTTGAACTGCAGAATACCTCCTGGCAAACTAAGAAGTACGGGCAGGAAATCTCCCTGAATGTTGGGTTCGGTGTATCACAATTTGAAACGTGGCCGACTTAGTTCACTATGGATGGATAGCAACAAAAATTTGTCCTCCAAAATATAACTAAAGGTACGTGGAGGCTCAATTCTGTATTAGCGTTGTCTGATGCAAAACTGCACATTGAGAGCACTATACCCGAAAGTATGTGGATGAGGTACAATATACTTACGTACGTGGAGTGAGGTATCACACTTGGAATGTATCGCAGACAAGTTAACGACAACTAATATGTTTTACGATGCGGGCTCTATCCTAGACCTTATAAATGTTATCGTTATGATTCAAATGCTTTGTTAGGTAAATTGAGATTAATTTTATGTTGATCTTGCTTAAAAATTTTCCTTTCAAAGTTTCACCGCGATGATGTGTAGGAAAATCCTAAAATGAAAACTAAGAATGATAAACAATCTTTCACTTTTAGTTTCTTCAAAGAAAACCTAGCTACTAAGGGGATAGAGCAAACAATTTGTGATCAAACAAATCAATGAACACAAACTAAATGCAGATTTCCTAATTGTTCCTTTTGCAAAACACACAAAAAACCTACATGCAAATGCAAGTTTTTCTTTTTCAGCTCCTTTAATGTTATGAATGCAGAAAATAAAATAAGTGCACTAAACCAACAAATCAAATGCTTTTTACTTTCGAGAAATGAGGAATACAAACAACAATTTCTCTTTTGAAGGAAAAATGAGGAATTTAACAACAATTTCTCCTATCAGGAAATGAATAATTTACGACAATTTCCTATTTTGAAAGTAAATGAGCTTAATGCGACAGTAAAAATACTTTGAAATAAATATGTCAATGATAAAGAAAAACGTTTTAAGCAAACATTGAACAAAATTTCTTTCAAAGGAGGAAGAAATATATAGATTCACTGGTCAATATGAGGTTCAAAATTTTCAAAAAACAATAGAAAACAAACTGGATCAATTATCAAAGACAAATTCAAGGGAATTTGGATGGTTTTAGGAGGCAACACAGTCTCTAAGGGGAGACAGTGCTCTGCAACGTAGGGTTGAAAGGGAGACAATGCTCTACAAAGCACTGTGTCATGTCTAAGAGTGCATTGGGTGCAGTGTATAAGGAAAAAAACCACTGTTTAACACACTTCTTTTGCAAATTAATATTTGAAAAAGTTTGATATTTGTGAATAAAAACTACTGGGTGGATAAACAGAACAAATCATAGGCTAAAACACCTAGAACTAAGAGAAATTCTCCCCAGTGGAGTCGCCAATTTGTTGGACAGAATTGTGAATTACGGATAAAACACACTTTCCTAGACAAGTGATAATATAGAACAATATATAAAGACTATATGACTTCTTCTCCTAATTAATAACAGACACACATAATATATTAGAATCTTACTTGTAATCCGAGTGCTTCCAAATTATTCCTTCTATCGCTTCCATTGCAGCTTCAAATTCCAGTGGTTTGTGCAAATTGCTTCCTGCGAGAATGAACACTAAATAGAAGAATATAGCAATAATACAGATGTCTATTCAAGTTATTTTTCTAAATCAATAAAGCATAAACCATATACATCAACTAAGATCTTAAAATATGGAAAATCAAAGCCAATACAGATGCATATAGGGAAAAGTAAGTTGTATTATTTATTGATGATAGAAGGAGAGGTTACAACCTAGTGACTGATTTGATGTGACCATTCCAGCAACATTCCTAGCCTCACCATAGTATAAATATCTCCAGTAGTTGTTACACAAATCTAACTCTCAATTGAAAATCCACCAACACTTCTCTATTCAAATTCTTCCTCTCCAATCACTCAGATTTGTGCTCAATTTATAGAGGAGCTGAAGGTTGTTTTGCAATCAATGAATTTCCAATAATAGGCAAGACATGTTCCCAATCTTGTAGATGTCAAATGGACACTTGGATTCGAAGCTTGACACATGTGAACTCTTCTAGAAGGCACTAGCCAAGTGGAGATTCCGGAACAATGAGAATTTCGCTCCCAATGTGACCAGCGCACCTGTGAATGTCAGGAAGTGCTTTTTAGAGCAACGTTGCATGGGGATACCTACATATGCAACACACTTAGTCCCCTTAGAGGCAATGTTGGTGAGCTCTCATATGCTATATAATAAACGTCAAACCTTGAAAACCTTTTCTTGATGAAATTCATGCTTGATTTGTCTTGTTCTTGTCTTAGGGCATGTGGCAACTTGAAATGATAGGGGATGATAGACCCTTAGTCATTGGTTCTGGAGATGATTCCCAGTTAACCAGGTCATTTTTAATGATGCCCAAATTGACCTATAACAATATCAATTATGATGAAGAATCTAAAGACTCCAAGGAGACTGGTAGGAAGTCTCAAGCCCCTTCAAGTAAGGCTAAAGAAAATGATTCTTTCGATATTGAGAGCCTGACTAAATATTTAAAGTTACCCACTAATGCATTATCTGAATTGAATAAAAATTTAAGAAAGACATATACCAACAACAAGTCCTTTAATTCGTTCTTACTTATAAGGAACAAAAATAATCAACGAGCTAAATCTTCCCAGAGCTAAAATGTTGTGTTGAATGTCAAAAGCTCAGACATGGAAAACTACTACAATTTCCATCAGGAGAGGCAATGGGAGAAAATTTTCCCATAATGGAATCATAGCATGAATGCTATGGAAGTGCATACTGTCGATACTCTATTATTAGATGAGAAATTTGAGCATACAAAAGAAAAAAATGAGCCTATCATGGCTAAAGAAATTACAGGTATTGGACATTCGGTTAATTCTATTGATATCATTTTCAACGTTGACAAGAAAAGTGATGAAGAACCACCTGAAACTAAAACCCCTCCTCAACAATCAACCGGTCATTATAATTTGAGGAGAAAAGGACCCATTTTTCAATAAGAATTGACAAGACAAGGGTTGAATAAGAAATTGTTCAGAAGGATATCACCACCTTCCAATCCTGCTCATAATACATAAAATAAGTCTCAAAATTATACTACTTATAAGAACACCTCCACCAATAGTAAAAGCAAGTTTATCACTCTGGAAGTCTAAAACAAAGCTACACCTACAGATACTTCAGCACTACCTATTATAAATCAAATTGTTTATTATAAATCATTGAGGATATGAAAAGAGATCGTTCTAACATTTTAACTTTTGAGCTTGCAAAGATAACATGCAAATGTGAATTCATTTTCCAAACATTTTCTTCATAACCTTCATCAGGTGACAAAACTTATACTTCTCAAACGATGTCTAGTAATTCTCTTGGAATTCTTGAATTTGTGGTTAATGCTATAAATTTAAATACTTACACTTTGTGCCCTCCATTCTTGTTAAATTTCAAAATATTTAATTACAATGTCCATAATTGTTTGGTTGACTCAGGTGCATCTACGAATGTAATTCCATTATCTATTGCTATGAAAATTAATGCTAAATGGGATAAAACTAATGCATGCATCATTCAAATGGATAGATCACTAGTCCAGGAAATTGGTGAAATCAACAATGTTATTATTCATTTTTCATTAGACCATACAGTACACCAATGCATAAACATTTTTATTGTGGACATACCTAAATCCTATGGCTTACTATTGAGTAGAGAATGGTCTAGTAAGTTATAGGGGTATTTTGCAATAGATTGGTCACATTTATGGCTTCCATATAAGGGCATAAACAACCAAAATTAAATAGAAAATGAGCCCTACATGAAATATAATGTGACACCAATTGAGTGCCATAATGAGGTTGTTGGCTTTGCAAATGTAATCCCTAGGTATTGTTTCGTGGAAATTTATCTTGGGTGTTATCAAGCAAAACCATCACCTGTCTCACCAGACACACAATTGGAGCTCCTTCCTTGTATTCCAACAAGTGATAATGGATATTGTAACATAGATGTGCATAATAATAATAGTATAGGAACAATTTTAGTAGTTAATGATATTTGGAATTTGTTTTTCGATGGTTTAAAAACTCAATATGGCACTAGAGTTGGTTGCCTTCTCACAGAACCACATAACAAGAAGTACATTTTATCATTTCGTTTGGAGTTCGAGTGCACGAACAAAATTTTTGAATACAAAGAACTCATTCTAGGATTAAAGAAATCCATTGACCTGAAGGTAGAGATACTCAAGGTAATTTGTGACTCAGAGGTTGTCACTTTCTAGGTACAAAATATTATCCACTGTGTATCACCAAGTTTTAAAAAATATTAAGAATAGGTTTGGAAACATATTACTCATTTTAAATTTTTTAATATTATTTATTTTCCTAGAATCAAAAATGTTGTTGTAGACTCATTAGCTAACACAATTGTTAGGATGTCACCTTTGAGAAATGGGTTTACTATAGAAATATATATAAACCATTTGTACCCGAAAACATAACTAAATTTCATGTTTTCAATGACGACCAATAGATACTGCATTTTATGGATAATGTAGATGTGTTTAAATATGTGGCCATTGAAGAACATGAGCATGATAAGGCTTTGTAGGAAGTAGTTGATAAAATGAAAGGGAATACTATGCCTAAAGGTGTGGTGTCTCTGGAAAAAAATTACGACTTGCACAAACAATTCAAAGGAACAACCAATATTAATACTTAGAGCTAAAATGTATCATATGAACATGTCAATTTGGAAAATTAAGACGATGTAAAACATGTAAACCTCGCTACATGTTCTCTGCAAGAAAAGCAAGCTTTTATTCGCCTTTTTAAAAATTATTGTGACATGTTTACATGGAATCATGATGATTTAAATAAAAATGATACTCATATCATCCATCATGTAATTAATATTAAATAAGGGGTGAAATCATTTCAATAAAATCTAATGAAATTTCGCCCGACGCTTGAGCCCCTATTCCAAAAGTAATTAAGGAAATTGTTAGATGCATGGATAATTTTGAAGGTTACACATTCTATCTGGGTTTCAAATTTGGTCCTTGTTAGGAAAATGTATCGTGAGAGAAGATTATGTATCAAATTTCATAATATCATAGAGGCATTAGACAAAGATAATTACTCGGTGTCATCTATGGAACAATTCCTCCAAACAATATCTAGGTCTGAGATGTTCTCGTTGCTAGATGGGTTCTCTAGATACAATCAGGTGATAGTGGTTGAACCAAATCATCCTAAAACCACTTTCGGTACCAAGTGGGGAACTTTTTACTTTAAGAATATGCCATTCATAATTTATTAATGTTGGAACTACATTTCAAAGAAAAATGGACATTGCTTTTTGTGGCTTAATTTTTCAAAGAATAGTATTCTATCCAGATGATGTAACTATATTTTCTAAAATAATATTAGACCATGTGTGTCATTTGAAATAGATATTCAATTGATGTCACAACTATGGTCTCTCAATCCAAAAAAGAGCATATTTGCTGTGTCAGAAGGAACTCTTCAATGGTACATCATTGCTAAGATCGAAATCTAGGTTGATCTAAAAACGGTCAAAAGTATAGCTCAAATTTGTTTCCCAGTAAACAATAAAGCTATGTAATATTTATTAGGGGAGATTAATTTCCTACATAAGTTCATCTCCAATTAAACTCAAATTTTTAAACCATTGCAAGAGATGATAAATAAATATGAAACTTACAAATGGGATAAAAGGTAAAAGGATGATTTTGATAATATTAAAAAATATATTGTTGAAGCACTTGCACTATTTAGTCTTGTTTATGGAAAAGATTTCATACTTTATACCTTTTCTTCTAATTCGTCCATCGCAGTCGTATTGATGCAAAAGGAAAATGAAAATAATGAATGGCTTATTTCTTTTATGAGTGTTGGCTTACAAGGGTCATAACTAAATTATCTTGCCATTGATAAACAAGCTTATGCAGTATATGATTCAATTAATAATTTTAGGCCCTGTCCCCTCAAATCTCACATGATTATTTATGTGCCTCATCCAATGGTCAAAATTCTCTTTTTACAACAATGGTTGGGTGAGAGGATAGAAAATTGGATGAATAGTTTGCAAGAATACAATCTCGATTTCAAGCTAATTCATACTATTAAGGGTCATGGCCTCTTTCAAATTTAAATAGAAGCTATAGATGTTGCAGAGCAAGATATTTCAGGATGGGAGTAGGAAATAAATATCTATAACATTGAACAAGTTCCCTATACAAGTACAAAAACACCTTGGTATTTTGATACACGACAATATCTAAAGCAGGGCACCTTTCTCACACATTTATCAAACAAACAAAAGAGGGAAATTCACCTTAAAGCTCCATATTATAAAATTGTTCATGGAGTGATTTTTAGGAAACACCATAATGGTGTCTTGTTAAGATGCCTAGAACCTCAAGATATAGAAAAGGTGTTATCTTGCAAATACCAAGTCACTTCTATTGGTTGTGAGATAATTTTGAGAGATCCCTCTCTGATTTGGTAAGGCTAGATACCAAGTCAAAAGTTGGTATGTGGTTACCTCTTTGGTTTCCTTTCTCAACCTTGGGAAACTAAGGAGGCTATAACAAGACAGAGATGGATCAACAACTATCAACAGTGTAGTTAGATGGTAACCACCCTCCATCTTGATGCCACAACCACCTCATTTTCTCACCCTCCTATGCCAAGTTATCTCCACAAATATTTTAAATATTTCTTGGTTTCGATGGTTCTTGAATCCTCCATTCTGGAGATAAATTTCTTATCCTATCTGATGATTGATACTATACTTTTATACAATTTTTTCTTTGCTACCAAATGTAAAGTTTCTATGATTTTTTTCCATGTCTTACTCAGGCCTACTGTGGCCAAACATTGCTTGTCTCCTTCATAATGGTTTTTCAGCTTAGAATGAGGAATGAGCACCTCTGTCACAACCCTTTGTTTACACTAAAATATGAGATTTTATTAATGGAGTTACCAGAACTTCTTCAATTGTAGGTGACCTCACTGTTGGGTTTTCTTTTCTCTTCTCTTAGTTGCAATTGTAATTTCACTGATTGTTTGTTTCAGGAGAGTGGTACAAAAGAGGGAAATTATGCTACTTCAAGTAACCCTTTTCTCGATTTCTTAATTCTCTTTCTTATTTCCTTTAGGTGTTATAATTGGATAAATTTTCTCAATCCTTTCCTTAGGTTCCTTGACAAGAATACTTTTCCATGAAAGTGTTCAAAAATTCTTTTGACAGGATTTGATGGTTGATTCCAAGTTCCTTGTTTATCATTTTCCCTCTATCTCTCTTCATATGTGATCAAGAATTTTCCTGACTAGGGTTACACTCTAGGTTAATTTGTGTACTTAATTTTTTTGAGAATATTGCATTAATAGAGATTAAATGATGAGATAGGGTTACTCTATTGGACCATTAAAGGTTATTTTAGTATATTTTATAAATATTTTGATATTACAATTAAAATGTCCTACGGTCGTTACTTCTAACAAGCGTTTAACCCCAAAATAATTGTTATATATTGTTATCATATTACTATGATATATTCAGGTTTTGTGTTTAACTCGGTATGATAAGGTCTTAAAAAAAATATGTTACAGGTTTTTATCCTTGGGAAGATGACATTATAATTTTTTTCATGTAATTTTTTCCTTCCCAACTTAATTCTACTAAGTTTCACCACAAGAAGGCTATCCTTTGATTAAAACAATTGAAAGGTAACATTGATCTCGTTCATGGAGCTCCCTTGTTGAATTTATATATATATATATATATCATTATGTGCTTGGTAACGATCTAAAAGTGTATGTTGAATATTATATCCAGGTATTAAGAAGCTTTCAATAACCCATCTCACCATCTGACACCAATTTTATTTACAATTGTCAAATTACCTTTAATCACGATGAATCAACAATGTGAATTTTACTTAGATATTTTGTTGTGTGTTTTTAAATTTTTTAGGGTGATGTGTATATATTGTTCCCTTGTTCTACTTAAAACTGGTAGCTTTAAGCTTGAGTTTTGCACATACTAGATAATAGAATTTTTTTCTTTTAATTTGCAGACATTCTTTTCATCATAACAGTCTAAGAGATAGGGACAAATCCTAGGTTGTTTACTTATTTGGCTCGACCTAGGAACTAACCCAAATCTCTGACAAGGTTTTCCATGTTCCTATGGTATTTTTTTCATGATGTTGTACAATGACTCCAGTCCTAGTCAACACTAACAGGTTACATTCTGGAAACACTATTTCATCACAATAAAGTTTGCACAACTTCCATAACCATTTATCTATTTAACTCAGTCTCACAAAAGCTACTAAACACACTTGACCAGTGCATAGCCAGAATATGGGTTTAGTCTAAAATTAATATCTATTTAATTTCCAATTTCATTTCTGGATTCTTATTCAATACACTATGAATATTATTATCATTTGGGTTCCAATGTTAGGTGGGACCTGGTTCCTCCGAGACCTGCCATACACAATTGGGAACATATTATACTAATTATGTTGAACATAGACTATTCCATATGTAAACTCCTCCTTGATAACTAGAACTAACCCTAGTTCATGCATTTCTACAGTATTAATAAGTTATTACGATATAAAAACTGAAGTTTAGACTATGAGTAATTCAATTGCTGACAACCCATATTTAAGGAGATCATTTTTTTTATGTTTATCATAAAATGTTATTGATACACTTTTGTGCTTGTTTTTTGTCTTGGAGTGATATAGGTACTACTATCAACTTTTCCTAAATAGCATTACTTCACCATATTCAAAACTGGTCTCCTTCACATCAAAAATTATTATGACAACTTATCACAACTTACTTCTATTCCATTGATTTCCTAAAAAAATATTTATTTGGAGTTTCTATTGCAATTCTCAATTACTTTACCTATGCAATTATTCATGCTATGTTTTGTATCAATTATTTTGTTTTTTTATTCCATATTTTTGTGGTCTTCTATGTTCATGAAGGGTCTGTTGGGTAACTGTGAATAACCAAAGTATTAATGATGATCATAGGAATCTAAAATAACATGATGAGAGGAGCTATAATCACTCCACCAGGGGGACCCTCAGTAGGTTCTGTACCTATGCCTCATACATAAGCCAATCCATAGATGTGGGTCTAGCTAGGAGGAGAAACTCACAACTCTATTAGAAACGGTTCAACAACTATGAGCTGAGATGAGAAATTTAAGAGGCTATAATGAGAGGCTAATACTAGAATGAGAGAGAATTATGAAAATTATCTCAAATACAAAAAATCAAAGGAACCAAAATCCTAGTTTGGATGATGAAAATAGAGCTGAGATGCATCGGAAGAGATAGGACAACCCAAAATTTGAAGGAGGTCCAATGGAAGAAGTTTAAAAATTTTGAGGTATTCATGAACAAGAAGTGACTTGGGACAATTTTCAGAACCATTTTCAATATAAATATTTAACAGAATGGTTATGATGAGAAGGAAAAGGAAATTTATGATTTGAAATTAGGACAACATTCCATAGATGATTTTGTAACCAAATTTACTTCCCTATTGATATATGTTCCCTATATTCATGAAGAGAAAGCTAAGGTGAAACGTTATTTCAGTAGCTTACGAAATTTCATGAAGGAAATATTTGAATTTGATAATCCCAAGATGATGGATGAAGCTATTTGGAAGGATCAAATATGTTACCAACAAGCAAAAATGGGAAAGTGGCAGAGGGTGGCTAAATAAAAATGGGCAGAATAATTACCAAGATAATAATAAGAATCCAAGGTTTGCAGGTATTAATACTGCACACAAAAAATATTTGAGTGGAACCCTAGGAAGGAATCAACAAAATACCATAGTAAAAAATGAAGCTAAATAGGCTAAAGCATCAAGTAATATAGAGCTTAGTCAGTCACAGAAACCCCCCTTGCAGTTTTGGGGTTGCGGGGAACCTCACTATTATAAATATTTTCCTCATCATACTAGAACAAATCCAACCACTAATATTCAAGAAGCTTCTACAATTGGGGAGGTGGATAAAAGAATACTGAGAATTAACGTGGCCTTGGAGGATATTCAAGTTGAATACCAACTAGAAATGGTAGAATTGAAGGTAAGATAGCTAACCATCCTATTTCTATTTTAATTTTCCCGGGTGTGAGCTTGAGTTATGTCAGTACGAAAATAGTTGAATCATGTCAATTGCAAAGTGTAAAGTTTAAAAAATATTGATTATTGCAACTGGCCACTAGGGCATAAAGAAGGGTGATAGCTAATGTGGAATTTTGTCCTGTTGAAATGGGAGGACAACATATTAAGTTGAATTTTAATGTATTACCTCTAGGATCTTATGCTGTGTTAATAGGTATGGATTGGTTGGAAGGACATTGATTGTAGAAAATATACCAACGAGATTCAATCTGATCTTATAACGTACTAAAACAAGATATTGAATCCTTCCTACATTTACAAAAACAAAACACGATCGCACAATCACATATAAGCAAGAGAAAGAAATTATCAATCACATAACACAATATGTATCTCGAGAAAGAAAATGCTCAAAACCCCTCCATATCTATGTTTCATATGGTCAATATCATGAAACAATACAATGTTATTCCTCACACTGAGAAACCTTTGCACTCTACTAACTGTCTCACTCTGATCCTGCTCAAATCTGGCTTGAAATCTAAGAAAAATCGGACAAGTATTTAACCTCTTGCTTGCCACTTCCTTCCAAGCCTTCCTTATGCATTTTTGGGATAATTGAGCCACTATTAATTAGGAAAATACCAACTAATTATTGCTCAATACTTAAAGGCCTTCTCGATGACCTCATGCATGACCTGTACAATTATCTAATAGTACAACTAATAGATCTCTTCCCTTTAACCTCAACCTCAACTGGGCCTTCCTTAGAACCGACATGCAAAAACTATTTATAGTGAAATATAAGTTAACTGATTGATCAGTGACTTGTGAATTAAATCAGATTTAATTCACTGGACCTATCACTAGCTCATCTCTTAGTTATAACTAGTTAAACTAATTTTAACTCAATTACTTGAGTTAACTAATTACAACTCACAAATAACTATATTTTGGCCCCGTAAAAATAGAAAATTCCTTTGCATGCATCCTATTTGAACTCTAACTCGAATGAACTAAAATAACTAATTCTTCCTGACTAAGTTAACTAAAACAAGTTGTCATGAGATGAAATTACATTTTCTCTTCCAATTTAATTAAGGGAAAATTAAATCAGAAGCCTCATATGGTACCATCTCTAGGTGCCATTTTCTTGATTCCATTTCTTGTTTCCATTTTCAATATTTCTTGTTGCAAATTTCAACACTCCCTCTCAACAAGAAAGGAATTCAATCTATATTGGTTTGGTACTTTTGGAATGTTCTGCATTCAACACTTCTCTAGTGTTTTTTTCTCCTGCAACTCCTGAAACTGAATAGCCTAAAAAAACTCAATCAGTATGATGCCTCTATCATCAAAGTCTCTGATTGTTGTTAGCTACTACAATGTCTACTGGAAAATTGTCATTGCTGCTGAATTTGCATTTGTGCCTTCTGCACCGTTTCCAACTCTTATCTGCACTCCAGTATTTGAAAATTTTCACTATGATTTTTGTCTTCCTGACATCTGACTGCATCAATCTTATTGATCCTTCCTGCTGCTATGTACTGTGGTCTCTTGGTAGCCAGGTCTGATCCATGAGATAAGCTAGCTAAATGGATCTTGCCCAAATTTCTTCTCTTTTGATTATATCTGCACATTGCTCCATCTCTCACCTAGAGGTATGGATGCATGTGCTCCCTCTGTCCATCTGGCTCAAAATTTCCCCCTCTTGGAGGTATCTTCTTGAGTATGCCTCCATTCAGTCTCCTATTTTCTTCTCCAATTATGGTTGCTCCAAAACCTTCTGAGATTACTTCTGAGGCTGCAAGTTGAGAGGTAATTTGTGCTCCATCTCAACCACCAAGTCACTAACCTCTTATTTTATCCTTAAATCATTGCATGCATCCTTGACCTCGAGAGCATACAGGTTCTTGAATCTTACACCGATTTGTTTCACTCGTTCCGTGGTGATGTGTTTAAGAAACACCTTTCCTTTTCTAAATATGACATCATAACCACAGTCTTCAAATACCGCTATGGTGACAAGATTATTATTTAGTCCTAGAACATAAAAAACATTTTTCAGTTTGAGAGGGGAGCTAGATTCTCTATGAAAGGTAATTGTACCTATTCTGATCGTGATATACCTCCTGTTATCTCCAAACTCTATGTTCTGATGGAGATCCTTCTCCTCCAAGTCACTGAAGATATCTCTATTCCAAATCATATGGAACGAGGCATCGCTATCTAGATACCACATGCATCCCATCACAGTGATGGCCATGCATGAAATGAGAGTAAAATCAAGCTCGAACTGTGAAGCTAGCACTTCACCCGCTACAACAGCAGGCTCCTTTTTGCTTGCCTTCTTTTATGGACAATTTGATGTATAGATCCTGTGATCGTGGCAGTGAAAACACATGATCTTAGATAAGTCTCTCTTGCCTTCTTTGCTTTGGAACTTCTTCCCCTTTGATTTATTTCCTTTTTATACCAATGAAAAAATATTCTTATTTTTCTTTGTCAGAGGTCCCACCTCTGGTGCTCTGCCTTATCTCTTTTATTACCAAGTTGAACCAAAATTAACTCTCCCAGTCTGGTAGTTTATCCCTCCCATTCACAGATCCTTGGTAACTATGCTAGCTCTTGGGAAGGCCTAGAAGATCTAGGCTCACCAAATCATCCCGGGCTATTATCACACTAACAATTCCAAGCTCATATCGACATTGAGTGAAATTCGTCAAGTATTTTGGTATCGTCTAGCCCTCCTACATCTTGATCTTTTTGAGCTTGTCTTTCAATGCCAACTTCCTATGGTCACTTCTATTATGAAACATATATTTCAAGCCCTTCCACATAGCATATGGAGTCACCTTCCCCTGAAGACTCGAGACAATATGATCTCAAACTCCTTCTAACAAGATCCTTCTTGTCTTTTCTACCTTCTTCCATGCATCAAGAAGTTTAGCATTTATTGTTGCGGTTTTGGGAATACCACTATCTATGAATTCCTTCAATCCACTATCCTTGAGAACTGCCTCCATATTGTCCTTCCATGCTATGTAATTCTAATTTCCCTCAATATTATATTCGAGTCTCAAGCCATTGAAAGACATCTTGATCTATTGTTGGATCCTGAACAATAAATATGAAAATTCGAACATGTTCAAGACAAACTATGTTCTTCTCTTCTATTGTGATTCTTAGTGCTCCAATACCATGTAGAAATATACCAACGGGATTTGATCTGACCTTATAATGTACTAAAAAAATATATTGAATCCTTCCTACAATTTGTGAAAACAAAACACGATCACACAATCACATATAAGCAAGAGAAAGAAATTATCAATCACATAACACAATATGTATCTGGGGAAAGAAAGTTATCAAAACCCCTCTATCTCTGTATTTCATATGGTCAATATCATGAAATAATACAATTTTATTCCTCACACTTAGAAACATCTGCACTCTAATGACCGTCTCACTTCGATCTTGCTCGAATATGGCTTGCAATCTAAGAAAAATTGGTCAAGTATTTAACCTCTTTCTTGCCACTTCCTGCCCAACCTTCCTTACATGTTCTTAGGCTAATTGAGTCCCTATTAATTAGTAAAATACCAATTAATGATTGTGAAATCCTTCAAGGCCTTCCTGATGACCTCATGCATGACCTATACAATTTTCTAATAGTACAACTAATAGATCTCTTCCCTTTAACCTCAGTCTCAATTGGGCCTTCATTAGAACTGACATGCAACAACTATTTATAGTAAATTATTATTTAACTGATTTATCAATGACTTTTGAATTAAATCAGATTTAATTCACTGGACTTATCACTAGCTCATCTCTCAATTAGAACTAGTTAAAATGATTTTAACCCAATTACTTGAGTTGACTAATTAAAAATCACAAATAACTATATCTGGACCCCCTAAAAATAGAAAATTCCTTTGCATGCCTCCTATTTGACCTCTAAATCGAATTTCCTAAGCTAACTAAGTCTTCATGACTCAGTTAACTAATACAAGTTATCATGATATGAAATTACAAATTTTCTTCCAATTTAATTAAGCGAAAATTAAATCAGAAGCCTCATATGGTACCATTTCTGGGTGCCATTTTCTGGATTCAATTTCTAGTTTCCATTTTCAATGTTTCTTTTCGCAAATTTCAACATTGATACCTAGTAAATTGTAAGGAAAAAACCACTAGTTTCCTCACTGACGAAGGTGTTAGACAAGAAATTCAGGGTATCAAAAGAGTCATCAAGCTACGATCCATCACAACTAATCAAATCTAGAGAGGCTACCAAGTTTATATTGTGCAAGTGGGTTACTAATTCTAAGGAAAAGATAGCTGCCCTAGAAAATATACTTGTCATTCAAGAATTTGTGGATGTCTTTCCAAAGGAAATTCCTAGGCTACCACCTAAAAGGAATATTAATTTGACCATAGAAATCATTCCCGAAGTGACCTAGGTGTCAAAATATCTCTACCTTATGTGTATACCTAAATTGGCATAACTTAAGATGCAGTTGAAAGAGTTAATTGAAAAAGGATACATTCACCCAAGCATGTCGACACTAGTGATGTTATTGAATAAAAATAGTGGCACGTTGTGATTGTGTATTGATTATAGGCAATTGAATAACGATCTATAAAAAATAAGTACCTGTTTCTAAGAATTAGCAATTTATTTGATCAAGTTAAGGGTGCCACCATGTTTTATAATATTGATCTACAGTCAGGATATCACCAAATAAGGATTAAGGAGGAAGACATTTGTAAGACAATGTTCAAGATTCTCCATGGCCACTATAAATTTGTTTTTTTTCCAATCAGGCTTACTAATTCCCCTGTAACCTTCATGAGTCTAATGAATGGAATTTTCCACCCTTAGACAAGTTTGTTTTGATTTTTATTGACAATATATTGATTTACTTGAAAATTTTAGAAGATCATAAGGAACATCTTCGGATAGTACTACAAACCCTAAAATAAAACCAACTTTATGCTAAATTCAACAAATGTGAATTTTATAAGGAAAAAATTCAATACTTGGGGCATGTGATTTCATTTGAAGGCATAGTTATTAATCTTGAGAAAATTAAAACTATCATGGATTGGAATGTTCCCAAAAATGTTGCAGACATTTGGTCTTTTATGGGATTAGTCAGGTAGTATCGTCGTTTTATAGAAGGGTTTTCTACGATTGCTTACCCTATAAATTCTCTACAGAGAAAAGGAAGAACCTTCAGGTGGACTGCAGAGGGTAAACATAGTTTTTATCAATTGAAACATTTATTGGCTACAACCCCGGTGCTAAAAGTTGTTGACCCAGAAATAAAATTAAAAAAAAAAAAAAAAAAATCAAAAATCTTTGTATAGATGCTTGTCAAGAAGGTGTGGGAGGATTGTTTATGTAAAACCATAAGGTGATAGCTTATGAATCACATAAGTTAAAAGATCACGAGAAGAGGTATTTGGATTATGATTTAGAGCTAATTGCATTATTTCATGCTCTGAAGGTATGGAGACATCAATTATTAGGGAAAATATCCCTTTTGATGATAAACCATAGTAGTTTAACCAATTTATTTAAGAAACCTAATATAAATTCCTAACAAGCTAGGTGGACTGCTTTTCTAAGTTAATTTGACTTTGATATAAGGAACCCTACAGGAAAGGAGAACCATGTGGTCGATGTGTTAAGTATAAAAATGCATTGTGTATATGAAATTTCTTATAATAAAATACAATTTGACGTTTCAGAACAACTCAAGGAGGTTGCTCTTAATATGAATTTTCATGGCAGTAAGCTAAACGAGCACAAAATTCTGGAAAGTAGTTAGAGTATGGTATAAATGATAAAAATTTGTTAACCTTCAGAGGAAGAATCTATGTTCCTAATAAATTGGAAATTAAGCAATTCATGCTAGATGAATTTCACCGTAGTCCATATGCTTCCCATCCTGGATATCTAAAACTATTTTTTGTAATTAAAAAGGATTACTTTTGGTCGGGTATGGGAAGGGATATTACTGAATATTTATCCAATTTCATGGAGTGCTAACAAGTAAAGCTGAGAACCAACACCATGTTGGTTTTCTTCATCCATTACCTATCCCTGAGTGGAAATGGGAGATGGTTACATTGTATTTCATAACATATCTGCCTAAATCTTAATAAAAATGATTCCACCATAGTAGTGGTGGATAAATTGAGAAAAAAAACTCATTTTATTCTTGTTAAATACACATACAAAACTTTTGAAATTGTAGATATATTTATGAAAGGTATATGTTGATTGCACTACATGCTAAAAGTAGATAGGGATGTGAAATTAACCTCTACATTCTGGAAGGCTCTTTTAACTAGATGGGGTACTCATATTCAGTTTAGTACCACATATCACCCGTAGACATATGGACAGACAGAACGAGTGAATCGGGTATTAGAATACATGCTAAGGATGTATGTGATTCAACAACCAACCAAATGGGAGGAATACCTTTACTTGGTTGAATTTGCATATAACAATAGTTATCACGAATCATTAAGAATGAGTCCTTATGAAGTATTGTATGGAAGAAAATTTAGAACGCCTGTCAATTGGAGTAATCCAGAAGATGAGATAATCTTAGGACCCAAAATGTTAGTGGAAATAGAGCAAACAGTGAAAAAGGTTCAACATAATTTAAAGGCTTCCCAGGATAGATAAAAGGCGTACGCATATAAGAAAAGAACCTATAAATAATTCCAGATAGGGGACCATGTTTATGTACGAATTAAACCCAATAAAAACACTTTAAGGTGGGGTGGTTGTGCAAAGTTAGCACCTCATTATTGTGGACCCTTCCAAATTCTGGAAATAATAGGACCCGTAGCATACAAACTTGCACTACCAATCCATATACAAGTTCACTATGTATTTCATGTTTCATTGTTAAATAAATATGTATATGATTCCAAACACATTATTAATTGGAAAGATCTACGGGTAAGTATGGTACTGAAATTTTATATATGTATGTGTGTTTAATTAAGAGACTAGATAGAACTAATGACATAATTATGATTGTCTGATAGGATGAATTGGAAGATGATTTCCTGGTAGAGCCTATGTATATTATCGATTAGAGAAAAACATTGTTACTGAGGCAAGCTATCACTCAGGTTAAAGTGTAGTGGAGAAAATTTAGCCCAAAAGAGGCCACCTAGGAAGATGAATCCTTCATGTGACAAGCATATCCTGACCTATTCCAAGGGCAAGAGTAAAAATTGGGAATGGTGTTTTGCATGGGGGGGGGGGGGGGAATGTAACACCCCAGTTGATCCGGATTTATGCAGGAACACAATAATACACAGAAATAAAGATAAAAACAGAGATGCAGTAGAAATAATATTTCATTTCATTAATATAAAATAACATAAATATGCTTATAGACATAATGGAAATAAACTAGCTAGGGCGTTGGTAGCTTATCTCTGAGAAGATATGTGGAAGCTACAGACCTCTGAAATGTGTTACAATGAGGCTCAAAGGCCTATTTATTGTTGATAAATAATGGAAAACCCTAAACATCCAAAAACCTAACCCTAGGAGATGAAGCGCCAAAACTATGGGCCCCGTTTGGGTAAATTGGTACATCAATCATCCCAGGGACGTAACTTTGGCATACGATATCCGTTTGACGTGCTCAATACCTCGTTAGAAATATATATCCAAGGACTATAACTTTTGAGTGAGAAACATTGGTCCATGGACCCATGTTGCTCTCATTTTTCCCAAAAAAACATTGTTTAGGGCCTCAAAACGGCTCCAGAAGTTCAGGACCCAAAAAACTACTAAAAATAGTAAGTTGTGCTGAAACCGAAAAACTGAAAGAATTGATGGTGTAGGTCCAAATGGAATAGGTGGGTGGCCACTAATATCCACCTATATCATTCCTCCCTCCTTAGGAATCAATGGTACCATTGCGTTCATTTCCTCCATGAGAGGAAAATTTTGTTGAACTTGGTGTTGGGTTTGTCCAAGGTGTCGTGGACTTGCTAGCATATGTGCTGGATGCATTCAATGAATTTGGTTGCCTCAGATAGTACATGTGTGGATTCTTTCTGTGTAGTCGCATGAGGTATGGAAACATCATGTGGTGGTGCGTCGGGGGTCATATCAATGAAGTGCTTGTTCTGACAGTGTAGAGGAACCTTTTGTGGGTGAGGAGAAAATGTCCTCGTATTCCTCCATGACTTTGTCCATCTACTGTAGTCGTGCAGGGGAGCCCTGTTTCAAGGCTGTGGCCCCAATCCTCTTCTTTCCATGTGAGTGAGTTCTAAGGAAAATAAATTTCCTGGTTTGGGAAACAATATTACTACATTGTTTTGTGATAGTCAAGGAGATGGCAAGAGGCAGTACTACCTCCAGTATCCTGTACAATTTATTTCCCAAGGTAATAACAACAGAACGAGGCCTAGAATCATACATAGCATGTCACCTCCACAAGTATGGTTGGCCCAATTATACATCAGCTACATCAAGAGGAGCAACATCACACAATATCTCATCCTTGAATGGCTTGATGTTGTACAGAAGGCGACACTGGTGGCAGAAGCGCAGATCTCTCCCTGGGTGAAGCCACCCATTGGTATATGGTTGCGGGTGTGCTATGGTCGATAGGCCGAGCTGCTTCATGACCTCTACTAAAATTATTTCTTTTGGCTTCCTCTATCGACAAGAAATTACAATGGAGAACCCTTTACCCACATCTGCAAATGGAAGAGGCACTCCCCCTCCTCTAGATCCTCGGAATCCTCCCTCTAGAGCTTGGTGGTGGAAACAATGGAATTGGGGTCCGCATCAATGATATGCTTCCGTTTGTATCTCCCTTTTCTGGTTCTGGCTCAGGATCATAACATGCATTTGATTCGAGTGCCTTCAGTTCAAGCACCAACGAATGTTTGGCCCAACACTCGTTTGTGATGTGAGTGGGGCTGTTAGGAAATTCACACCACTTCCTCGTGTCCTTATTTGGATTTTTGGTGGTGTTCTGAGTTGCCCCACATTGGATCTTCCCTCTATTCTGCGGTTCGTGGGGCCTTTCCCTAGCTTCGGATTCGCGGATCCAAAGTCTCGCTTCTTTTTCTTAAATTTCTGCTCACTCTTGGCGGCATAGCGATATGTCGTGCCAAGCAAGGTGATGTAGAGGAATTTTATTTCCTCCTGAATGTGTCTGTGCAGACAACTGCGGTACTTGAGCACAAAATGTCTCTTTGAATCTTTAATACCCAACTTTGTGCGCAGGGTATGGAACAAATTCATTAGTTTATGCACATCTTGATCCCTTTGTTGTCGTAGCGTGGTCCATTGGATGTACGTTTCCTCATAGCTCCCCATGGGGTAATATTATTCCTTGATGCCGTCTCGAAATGAATTCCAAGTGGGTGCAACCGAGAACATATAGGGTTACCTCCCATCCTTTTGCTCATAGTAGGTTTCCCACCAGTCTTTGACATGGGGGGCGGCTTTTAGGAGTGCAAAAATAATCTTTTCTCGATCGGAGAAATCATGGACCGAGAAATACCCTTCTAGCAAATTCAACCATCTATCTACGACGTTTCCATCTATCTACCCTTCAAATACAGGAATGCCAAAGTTTACATGTACGTTGAAAGGATTAGCGCCTCCAGAGTGGTTTTTGGATGTAGATGTGTCGTAGATGGGCAATCGTTGAAGGATATGAGCAAAGTTATCCATTATCACTTTCCTTTTTTTCTCGAGGGCCTCCTCGAGCAATATTTTGATAATATATCCTACTCCCTCATCTTTATTTTCTTCCTTCATGGGAGTTCGTTGGGGTTTGTGAGGCTGATCTTGCAAGGGTTCAACCAGATCGAGCCCTAACTCCTTATACCCTGACCTCGTTGGGGACATGCAAAGAAAAACAGAGAAAGAGCAGGCCGATATGATACCACTGATATGAATTTATGAAGGAATGCAATAATAAACATAAATAAACATAAACTTAGAGATGAAGTGGAAATAATATTTCATTTCATTAATATCAAATAACAAAAATATGCTTACAGACATAACAGAAATAAACTAGCTAGGGCGCTGGTAACTTATCTTTGAGAAGAGATGTGGCGGCTACAGACCTATGAACTATGTTACAATGAGGCTCGAAGACCTATTTATTATTGAGAAACAATGGAAAACCCTAAACTTCCAAAAACCTAACCCTAGGAGATGAAGCGCCAAAACTATGGGCCTCGTTTAGGTAAATTGGTACACCAATCGTCTCGGGACGTAAATTTGGCATACGATCTCTGTTTGACGTGATCAATACCTCGTTATAAAGATATATCTGAGGACTATAACTTTTGAGTGAGAAAAATCGGTCCATGGACTCATGTTGGACTGATTTCGCTCCTGTTTTTCTTAAAAAATGCCGTTTAGGGCCTCAAAACGGCTCGGAAGTTCAGGACTCGAAAAACTGCTAAAAATAGTAAGTTGTGCTGAAACTGAAAGATTGAAAGAACTGATAGTGGGGGTTCAAATAGACTCGGTGGGTGGCCACCAATATCCAACTCGATCATTAGTGCCTCAAAACAGCTCCGAAAGTTCATGGCCCGAAAAAACTGCTAAAAATAGTAAGTTGTGCTGAAAATGAAAAACTAAAAGCATTGATGGTGCGGCTCCAAATGGAATAGGTGGGTGGCTACTAATATCTACCTACATCACCAATGGTGTACATATTTGATATTACTATCATTTATTTTTATTACTTAATACTTTGGTAATTGAGGCTTGAAGGAAAGGCTATTGAAGCATTTGTAAAAATTTTATATTATTTTTAATTCAATGAGAATCTTGGAATTCAAGGGATAGACCTAAAATGAATTTCCAAACTCCACATAGATAGAAACAGTTATCCCTCTCATTCATTGGAGATAAAATAATATCTCAGTGGGAAAACAGGGTTCTGCTTTTTTATCTTTTTGGAGGAAGAGAGAAGGAGAAAAGCTACCCTGAGAGATGAAAGGTGAGGGAAGTCTGTGAACCTGGGAAGGACATTGCCCAAGGATTAAATCTTGAGTTGGAATAGAGCTAATGGATAACTTTGGTACAAATATAGGTCAACAAGTATTAGGCTAGATTATGGTGTCCTGATGCCTATTATCTGACTATAACTGGTTACTGTTATCTATTGTTTGGGAGCAGGAAGCTTGGGGAAAGAAGTGTATGTAATTTCCCTTATCGAAGGTTGGGTGTAAAGTTATTTTCCCAGTTGAATTATCGGATAAAATACTCCTTAGATAAGTAATTTATACTTAGGATTGTTATGTCTTTATGTTTTTTCTTAAATAAAGTTAATATTCTAATAAACGTTATACCGCTAAGAGTTTTATGCAATGAATATCTTACAGGAATGGAATATTGTTGATACTTCATGTGTTAAAGTAAGTTTGGTTAAATACTCAAGTCTGTATGGTAGTATAGAAGATGAAATATTTTTGATAATCTCTGAGTTAATGCAAGTCTTGTTAAATATTAGAACCTGTTTATGGGATATAGGAGATGTAATATTAATTTTATTATGTATTGATGTGAATATTGATAATTGTTGAATTTTTTATCTTAGAGAAATTTATGCACCCAAAATGGGGGATGGGATGTATTCCTGTGTGTGTCGGTAGTCAAGAAACGACTCCGCATATTTTGACGTGAGGGTTATGGTGTGCAACATATTCCTCTTTCAACTATCACCTTGACTAGGATAAATAAAAAATGTAAAACTAGTAATTGTCACAAGGAAGTAGGAGAACTATAGGTGTAGGGAAAATTATGAATTTATGCTTAATTATCCACGTAATTGTGGAACATGAGGAACCGACTAGCAAGGGAAGCCTGGGAATAGTCACTTGGGGCCCAGATTAAATTGAGAGGAAGGTAATGAATAAATCTAGCTCTTTCAAAGATAATGGAAGGGGCAGTTAGTTTTTTCGTAATGCATGACTCCAACATGGAACAATCTGACCCTCTTGGCTTAGGGAATAACTAGTGGGTCGAGACAGGTTCGCCTATGAAGGCAGAGAACCTGTCAGCTCTGTGGATTGTAATGGTAAATGAAAAAAAAAGGGAAACAAAAGAAACCAGTTGCACAATCTAATTTTCTAGAGAATAAAAATATAGTAATAGCCCCGTAAGTTATCTATGAGCTCTTAAAATTGTTGCGTTCATAAAAAAGACACATCCTTAGAAAATTAATTCATAAATTAAAAATAACCTTGAGTGTCTAATAATTGACAAGAATAGGAGAGGAAGCAAAGAAACAAACGATTTTTGGCTTTATGGGCATGGGTTAGGTTTAATCCCAGGCCGCCAGAGGTGATCGACAACCTGGGTCTAGTTATACCCAATGACTCATACATTTCCACCAATAAATTTATAGATAGAGCTTCGTGAGAAAGAAAATACATTTATTGTGGGATTCTACAAGTTAACACCTTCATTTCAATAACTCCTCTAAAGAATATTATTAAAGAAAGGAGCATAATTAAATTGCATTTCTCCACCTTTTTACAAACACAAAAATTGGGAAGAAACTAATATACAGGAAACCCCTTAACATATTGTCTAAAATGCCATTGAAAAGTAAGCTCAACTGACTATCGAGGTCTTTACCTTGATGTGTATTTCCTTAAAATAAAAATACAAAGAAAACCCCGACTTCGACCAAGGGTTACAGAGACAGATGGGGTAGGCCATTAATTAACAAACTACGACAATCCTCCAAATAGATATTCCTTACAGATCATTGTCATAAATAAATACATATATATGTAGGACCAACCGAGACTGAATTACATTTGAGCAAAATACAATAAGAGGAACATTTTTTTTTGAAGCACCTATTAATGTTGTGTATGATATAACCTAGATGCGAATGATCTAAAAACTCTCAAATGTAAGAAAAATGTGCCTACAAGCAAGCTGGAAAAGGTCAATTTATTTCTTAAGAGGAGTGAGCACTGAATTACAACAGAAAATATATTAGAGGTTAAAGGTAACCGAACTTAAAGCTACCTGAGTTGGTTACTCCACCTGCTGAAAGACCTTATCCTGAAATCCTCTTCAAGCCATTTCAAAAAGCAATTGTGACTGTGTCATTTTACCTCTAACTTCGTGTGCCAGAATCCTACCAAGATAGATTTTGGTTAATCAGTAAGATGCATTATAAACGGAAAAAGAATGTGACCAATTGTTCAATAAAATTTTGATATCACACATGAATTTACCTAAGAAGCAGCTGCGGCTTCCAAATCTATGTGATGACCAAATGATTTAGTCTATGTTGTAAAGCTCGGGTCAGAGGAACCCGAGTACGAATGAATGAGTCAGGCGACGGGGAGGGTATGGAATGATTACCCTAACCATCCTCTGCATGATTCCAATCGTAGGAATAGTAACCCTCAGATCTACGATAATAGATCCTACACTTGGCATCGACTGCACCTCCTTGTTAGACTAGGAATGACAGTTGTGGGTTTTAATTCTTTCACAAATGTTCCTCCTAGTAGCACTGTAATGTCCCCTAATAATAATAATAATAATAATTAAAAATATAATATTAAAATAAATAGTAAATAAATAATAAGTCAATAATAGTAAATACATAATAAATAATAAAGAGAATAATAATAATAAATAAATAAAATAATAAATAACAAACTCGAGTTCTAAATAAAAATATATAAAAGTAAACTATAAAAATAGTAAAAATAAGTGAAGTTAACAAAAGTAAAAATAAAATAAAATAAGAAAGAGCTAAATTAAGAGAAAAATTACTTTAAGTAGAACTTAAAATAAAGAAATAAAAGTTGCATGTTGACACAGAGAATGTGTGCATGCGGTTCCCTTCCATTGTTTGGTCTATTTAATAGATGTTGAGGTAGATTCATTCATTCATTCATCCATTCTCTTGGGAGAAATGTATTGTGAGACAAAGGATTCATGGGTGGTAATACATTTATTGAGGGCTCGAGGGTGACCAACTGTAGAAATATTACATGCAGCTGAGCCTACGCTTGGGTGGAGAGTTGTCCCCAAAACTTTGTTGTGGTTAGCAGAATTAAATTACAAGTAAGCAATATCATTGCTACAAGTATGTCGTCTTTGCTCAGGTTTTTCTGAAAATTTTATGCTAATTAGTTGAATAGTTTTTTTGTTGATTATTAATTGCATATTGATATAATTAGTTGCATGTTAAATTTTGGGGTTGTTACATATGGTATCAGCGCAAGGTTCTAATTCTAGAGTTTGTGGGTTACTTTAAGTAGATATTTGTATGTTACACTTGAAAAATCATAATAAATTATGAGTTTGAGAAACATGGAAAAAAAGAGAGTAAATATATGCATTTCAACTCTGTGTGACCTCTAAGTAAAAATTATGAGAAAAATACTAGATTATTTTTTCAATTATTTTGGTTGTGATAATCAAGAAAAATCTGGTCAAAGTAAATCTGAGAAAATTAAATACAATTTTATTTTCTTACAATAATTATTATATAAATTATTAAAAGAATATAGATAAATATTATTTATCTTAATTATTATAAACTTTCGAAAATCTTATAATTATTATTATAAGAAAATAGATAAATATTATTTATTTTAATTATTATAAACTTTGGAAAATCTCATAGAATTTTTTCGGTAGTGATCACATGCAATGAAACATTGTCGACGTGTTTTGAACCAACTAGTGTGGTTCATCATTAGGACTAGGTGAGAGATCAGATCAGGATGTTAAGTTTAAATAGATGTAGAAATGGCCAAATTAGTCGTTAGACTAACGGCTAGTTTAACTTTGAAAATTGATTCAAAACATCTAGTTTTATTGTATTTTTAGATTATTATTTTAATTAATATATTAATCACTTTAAATAATATTTATTATTATTTTATTATTAAATATAAATCTTTGTAACAATAATAATAAATATTTAATTAATAAAAAAGATTATGACAACATTAAAAATACCTTGCATGATACTAAGAAAAATAACTTTAACGACAACAATAGGAATTATGAAGGTAACAATAGTATAAATAACACTATTGCTAATGATAAGATTAGAAATAATAAAAATAACAATACTATTAAAGAGGATTATAACAACCAAAAAAAAACTTTTTTATCGACAACATTAAGAGCATTGATTCTGAATATGAAGGAAAAATTAAGAATAAAAATGGTAATACTATTAGTAGGATTAATAATATTAATAATAATTTCAGAAATAAAGTTATTAATCTCTCAAGCTTATCATTTGACTCATCGGTTTATAGTCTTTTTGAGAAAGGCTTTAATTTTTCCTTAGCCCCTAAAAAATTTCCTTTTCAGGATATTATTTGTGACATAGAATTTGGTATTAGGGACTTGCTAGATTCCTCCAAGGACATCATTAGGCAAGATTGTGCGGTCATCTTGAAGAAAGCCAAGCCCCCCAAGAGCAACCTGAGTAAGCCTGAGTTTGAGGCTTTAAAATCCTTAAATAATAATAAGGATATTGTTGTTCTTAAGGTTGACAAAGGTGGTGCGGCTATCATTCTTAATAAGGCGGATTATAGAAAAATAAAAAAAATGTTAGATCATTTGGAGAATAGTGGGAGCTACAAGAAACTTTCTAAAAACCCCTTAAAAAGGTCTCAAGAGTTATCGTTGATGCCATTAAATCAAGCAGCGTGGTGAGCTCTCTAAGTAAGAAGTTGATTGAAAGCAACCCTCTTACTCCAAGAATTTATGGTCTTCCTAAAATCCATAAGGACGGTGTCCCCTTCAGCCCATTGTTAATACCATAGGCGGTCTGGCTTATCTTCTTGCCAAGTATTTAGCCCATAAGCTTAAGCCTCTCGTAGGTCATACCGACTCCTTTGTTAATGATTTTTCCTCCTTCGTTAATGAGTTAAAGAACATAAGAATGGATCTTAAGGATAGACTTGTTAGTTTTGATGTTGTTTCTCTTTAGACCAACATCCCCATTAATGAGGCTATTGATGTCATTAATCGCATTACTGATCCTGATATGACCCATTTAGTCGGAATCTGCTTAACCTCTACTTTCTTTAGTTTCGAAGGGGAATTCTATGAGCAAACATCTGGTGTTTCCATGGTTTCTCCCCTCTCCCTGATAGTTGCTAATATGTTTATGGAAGACTTTGAATCCAAGGCTCTTTCCTCAGCTCTTTTCCAGCCAAAGCTTTGGAAAAGGTTTGTAGATGATACTTGTGTCATCTGGCCTCATGGCAATGATAAGTTAGATCTTTCTTTTCCATCGTCTTAATAGTCAATCTTGCTCCATAAAATTCACCATGGAATATGAGGTTGATGGTAACCTCCCTTTCCTCGATGTTCTTATCTCCAGAAAGAAGGATAGTTCTTTCTCCCATCAATTTTTTCGAAAGAAGACACATACTAAGAAATATCTTCACGCTAATTCTCATCATTTCCCTGCTTAGAAATTAGGCATCCTCAACACCTTCGCCACTAGGGCATTGAGAATATCTTATGAGTATCACCTTGAATGAGAAAAGACCCATCTCCTAAATGTCTTTTGTAAAAATTGTTATAGTAGATCGCAGGGCCTTAAAGCTTTCCTTAAAGCAGAAAAAGGTCATTTAGCTAAGAATAAAAAAGAGCCCAGTGATTGGTCTTGCAATGTTTTCCTTCCGTTAATTCAGGGAACCACTGATAAGATTGTTAGGATCCTTAAGAAACATAAGGTTTCTTCATCCTTCAAGCCCCTTAACACGATTCGTAGCTCTCTCAAATCAGTTAAAGATCTGGTAGACCCTAGGGATGGGAAAAGTGTATACATTATTCCTTATTCTTGTGGGACTCCTTACGTCGATGAAAATGGTCGATCTATAAATCAAAGGATCTGTGAGCATGCTTTCGACATTAAACATGGAAGATCCCGCTCCTCTGCCCTAGCTGAGCATGTAAAAAATACTAACCATCACATTTGCATCGAAGAGGCTAAGGTCACTGTGAGGGTTGGCCATTTCCATCATCAAAAGTTAAGGGAGGCCTTAGAAATTGAAAAAAGACCTATTAATCTCAATAGAGATGATGGCTGGAATATCAACAGGTCTTGGATCCCTGCCTTATATTCTTGATTGTCTTTTGTTTCCGCCCCCTTTTTCTTGTTCCTTCGTTTTTAGTCTCCTCTTAGGATTCATTTTTCTCATTATTATTATTATTTATCATTTTCTTTTGACCCCATTAAAATAAAATAAATAAAAATAAATAAATATAAATTAGAAATATAAATAAATAAACAAATTAAATTAATTATATATATCACTATTGATTAAATAAGTGATTAAAATAATAATCTAAAAATACAATAAAATTAATCGTTTCGAATCAATTTTCAAATTCAAACTAGTCGTTAATTTAACGGCTATTTTGGTTATTTCTACATCTATTTAAATTTAACGTCTTGATCTGATCTCTCACCTAGTCTTGATGAGAGAAACCAAAATTCTAAAAAAAAATTGAAAAATCTTATCAAGCAATTGTATACATGTATAATTTTAAAATTTTTAATTATTTTAAATAAATAAATAAAATAAATATATTAAAATGAATATTACCCATGTGATAAAATATTAAATATTTAAGTGATTTTCCATTTTCCAAAGCTTAAAGACCCGCTAACCGTAGCGGAACTTCAAGAAGTCATGTACGAAAGTCATGTGAGGGCGAGCCTTATTTTAGCTGCCATAGGCCCATTAATGCGCCCAGGGAGGAAATGACAGTCGCACGATGATCTACAACTTTAATCCGACGGCCGTCATTTCCTGCCTGGGCGCATTAATGGGCCTATGGCAGCTGAAGTAAGGCTCGCCATCATGTGAGTGTAAATATTTGTAGGCGAATTTTGGTTAATTTTATGTTATGGTTTTTGTATTGAACGAAGGGTATGCACTCGTGTTTTCTTCAGTTCACTTTATAATTTCAGGGCCTTGCATGCTGAACTTAAATAATTACTTTTTGAATATGTGGTCATTGCTATTAAGCTATTTGGTAAACAATGTATGATTAAAAAAATATTCCCCACACAAATAATATTAATATAAATAATAGATAAATTTATTATTTAGGGTATGAGTGTAACATTGATCATTTCAATAATTGTTTTTATTTTTTTTAATAGGGAATTAAGTAATTTTTTCTGGTTATATGTAACACCTTGCAAGCCACATATATTAGTAATACATGATTTCACAAGGATTGAGGCGTCCAACAACAAGGACATCTATCTCTCTAGCTTGGTCATTGACAGGCCATAGACAACCCTACTCCGCCAGTTTTAAACTTGTAACCTCCCAAAAAAAATCACAAATTCTTAACTATTAAACCTACTCAAATTATCTTAATAATCGTTATTTTACTTCATCTCAACTAAACATGACATTTTAGAAGCGAATAAAAAATTACCATTTAAAAAAAAAAAATCCATGGATTCGTATAAACCTATGCCTCCAAATTATTATCTACTTACTAACAATTATTTAATTACATGTTGAATCTAATAAAAATGTTGACTATTGAATGCACTTATATTTTTAAAGTATTATGTTATTTTATTTTTATTTAAGTTAATTATTTGGTTACTTTAAAACGTACAACCTAGAAATGATGGTCATTTTCTTAAGATTAAGAAAACTATTACATAGGAAAATAAAATTTTATTGATGGGATAGAAATTATTTTAAAATTTATATTTTTAATATTGAAAGTGTTAGTTATTCATTACTATATAAAAATGGTTAAAAGTTGTTATGTTTAGTTTATTTAATTATTATTTTTTTGAAATAGGAATGTAGAAATAGAAAATTAGTTTATATTAATAAATATTATATATAGTTATATATATATATTGATTAATAAAATGGCTGATATACCATTTAAATACTAATTAATTTCTGTGATATTATAAGTAAGTTAATTAAATACATAATTGTTAGAGAGAAATTATTAAAATATTTTTGGAATATTTTATATAATTGATAGTTGACAAATTATATCTAAAATTAATTGTGAATTTGTAAATTTTGGGAATTTCATAGTTAATTTATAATCATTGAATGACATTTTGAATATAGATAGTAATATTTTGAATGTACGTTAGTTATTGATAGAATCTAATGAGGAAGTTTGAATGTATGCAAACGATACAAGAAGAGTATTTCATTTGTTATGTGGAAAAGTAAATTAGATAATTATAGCAACACAATGAAGTATATCGCAAAGTATTTTTGAAGCGTTAACAATGTTTAACTTTCATGATATGATGGTATCACGATAATGATGCACATGAGGTTCTTATTTATTTATTTTGTTATGATAATGATATTGTATGCTAATGATGGATAAGATATGCATAGGGATCGTGATGTTATGATATGATGCATATTAACATGTTGTTCATTTATTATGTGATGTCATGATTCATATATGTTGATGTTATAACTTATGATGGTATTTCATGATGTGAAACATGTGGAATTGATACAGATTTTGTGACATACATGAGCATGCAATTCCTTACTATTTAGAATGTGGTTATTAAAAATGATGTTATATTATCATGATGAAATACAAGAGTTGGCATGTGAATTATTTTCTATGATGTTATGATTATAACTAATACATTGGATGTATGTTAAGATGTGGTGATTGACAGGAAATCCATAAATGGGCTGAGAGGGTTGGTTTATTTGATGATCTTGTAGGAGCCCATACCTATGAGGGAGAATTTGTAACAACATATGGGTTGGAGACATATTCAATCAACACTACATATAGCAGTTGTTCCTTTGTCTTGTATACCTCTTGATGAATAGCTCTTGAGGGGCTATGGGACCATCTTGAGGAGGCCAAGAGCCTGGTATTGGATTGTGATGCCGAAGTCTAGAAGGGGTGTAAGGACTTAGATGCTTGGGACTATGCACCTTAGTGAGTGTGGAGGGAGTGGGTCAATCTTGCGAGATGCCTGGAGTACTACTGCATGGAGTACTGAGTTGGGTGCCTGCCTTGGGGAAGATGAGTTCTAAGACGGACACGAGCCTTGGGGACAGCCTTGGGCTATGGTACAGACCGATGAGACTTATGTTTGGTTCCGAAAGTGGAAAAAATGACAGAGATTCCTTGAGATTTCCCGAGTGTTGTGGAAACTTTCGATGCCTACTAGTTATACTAGTTCAGCAAAGGGTGTTGGGCAAATGTGAAGTAATAAATAACTAAATAAATAAAATATTAAATGATTCAACTTAACTTCAGGACAAAGTTCTTTAAAGATGGGAGTATGTAATGTCCCCTAATAATAATAAAAATAATAAATAATAAATAATACAAAATAATATAATATTAAAATAAACATTAAATAAATAATATAATATAATATAATATTAAAATAAATAGTAAATAAATAATAAGTCAATAATAGTAAATACATAATAAATAATAAAGAGAATAATAATAATAAATAATAAACTGGAGTTCTAAATAAAAACATATAAAAGTAAACTATAAAAATAGTAAAAATAAGTGAAGTTAACAAAAGTAAAAAATAAATGAAATAAAAAATAGTTTAATTAAGAGAAACATTACTTTAAGTAGAACTTAAGATAAAGAAATAAAAGTTGCATGTTGACACAAAGAATGTGTGCATGTGGTTTCATTCCATTGTTTGTTCTATTTAATAGACGTTGAGGAAGATGAGATTCATTCATTCATGATTCTTTCATCCATTCTCTTGGGAGAAAGGTATTGTGAGACAAAGGATTCCCGGATAGTAGTACGTTGATTGAGGGCTCGGGAGTGGCCAGTTGTAGAAAAATTATGTGCAGCTAAGCCTACGCTTGGGTGGAGAGTCATCCCCAAAACTTGTTGCGGTTAGCAGAATTCAATACCATTCAACTCTTAAATTACAAGTAAAGAAATATCGTCTCTACAGGTAAGTCGTCTCTGCTCGAGTTTTTTCTGAAAATTCTATGCTGATTAGTTGAATAGTTTTTTTGTGATTATTAATTGCATATTTGATATAATTAGTTGCATGTTAAATTTTGGGGTTGTTACAAACACTTATTCCTATCGACAAGCTTAGTTAAGGCAGTAAGTTTATTGATGGAAGTTAGATTTTCACATTGTGTACACTTGCATACTTTTATTGAAATTTAATAAGCCATACCTCCATTTACTTCATGTCAATTTTAACCATATAAAAATCTCAAGTATGTAATGAATTATTATGTTGAGCGAAAACAGTTAAAATATACATTAACTATGTAAATTCCATAATTTTAGTTTTCTTAATGCGACTAAATAGTTTTCTTAATGTATATCACAACTTATTTTTCTATCAAAATAATGAACTAGATGGTTTTGAAATCTATGTTTTTTTCTTATGTTCCAAAATAAATAAATTTCTAAAATTCTCAAAAATGTAATTATTAGCTAAAATGTTTTGACAACCATATTCACAACACTTTTCGAGACAAAACCCCACAGAAAAGCCATAGTAATATGTAAACATAACTTTGTTACTTATATAATAAAATTAATTGTTTTATTCTTTTGAAAAAATGATATATATATATATATATATAAAAGTCCGGTTTTGACAAGTTTTCAATTTTTAAAGTCCAACAATGTAGTGACCAATATAGTTCTAATAACATTTCTGTCTACAACCCCACATATTATGTTTGGTTTCCCATGAATCCAACTACCAAACATAGTTTGATGCAAGCCAAACCTTTTTGTACAATGACTTGCACTTCAAAAGGAAAAATTCATATTTTTGAAATTGAACCTTAATCCATTCTTTTGAACCTTGTAAGAAATATTTTCCTTTATCCATTCTTTTGAACCTTGTAAGAAATATTTTCCTACATTTTGAAAGCCAAGTGGAAATCTCTGTCTTGCCAATTGCATAGTTTCCTGTACTTCATAAGTTTTCCTTTTTGTTGATATTAAATTCTCCATCAGATATACTTTCCAATTCACACAAATATAACTCTTCCTACATTAATAGACCAAAACCATAAAGTTAGGAATGTTTGTGGGAGGTTGGTAAGCCCTTAGCAGATATCGATCCCTGGCAATTTTAGTTCATCACTTCAGGATTCGATTTTGACATTTATTTCTCATGCATTTCTTTCTTACATCTTAACATAAAATAATATTTTTAAATATTAATCTGGATTCATAAAAGAAAATATTTATATCCTTGGCAATTTCTGCCATCTTCCATGTTTCATAGATGCTTGATCATTGATTTATTAACATAAAAGATGGATAGAAACAATGCCTCATTATCTATGGTCTTCAAATTTAATTTTAACATATTTTATATATTTTTCATTGGTTTTCAGTGCCCCTCATTAATCCCGATGATGTAAATACCTTTTCCATTAATGCAAAGTCTTTAAATGGCATCAAATAGAGTTACACCATCACTCTTCGAAAAGTGAGTGTAATCTTATTTTCTCCGTTGTTGTGAGGCTGCTCTATCTCAGCTATGCCCATAGCTCACTCTTGAGTGATCACTGTTAATCCAAAATATTATGGTAAAAAAAAAACCAAATCTAGCGCTTCTCCAAAAAATAGTCCTTAATCAGAATCATAATTTTAGGAAAACAAAAAGAAACTTCTTGTATGTTAAAAGTTTTTAATTGGCCACTAAATGAACTGCATTCAACTAAGAATTTTAGGAAACAATTCAGGCAATGCATAAGAAAATTAAACAATATGTTTCATTTAGACTTCAGAACTTCAAAATTGTTTATAATCCCCAAGTGTTTCTCTGATACTACATATTATTTGATTTATGTTGCAAGTAATTTACCTAACCAGGGCACAAATTTTATCTTGCGAGTAATGCTCCTAATTTTTCTCAAATGTATGACTCGCATTATTCTCTTTCTCATAAGGCTACTAACTACATATTATTTGATTTATGTTGCAAGTAATTTACCTAACCAGGGCACAAATTTTATCTTGCGAGTAATGCTCCTAATTTTTCTCAAATGTATGACTCGCATTATTCTCTTTCTCATAAGGCTACTAACTTAAGCTATTGTTGGTGTAATATTGCATTCTAAACTTTATTATAACTTATTTAATCTCTAGGCTGTGTTGTCTAATGTTATTGGTGGAAGTTTGGTCTTACAAGTTTTGTGGTCTAATCCTAAACAGAACTATATACACTTAAGAGCTCTTTCAAAAACAATTTCTTCACTTATTAAAAAAAAAACAAAACAAACTATCTTAAAACTTTATCATTTTAGCATGGCCATGAATGAGTGGTGTGGGCTACAGTCTACTATTTGTCAACAAATTGATTATTTGACAAATACAATGGACAAACATGTCTCCTCAAAACTAATTATCCTTTTTCTCTTTTCTCCTTTTCGAAATAGTTGTTGTACCCTTATAGAATAATAACAAAATTATATATATATATATATATATATATGGGGCAAAGTATATTGTTATAGTAAATAAACAGACTTTTAATTAATTTGTAAATTTTTAAAAACAATTTACAATGTTTGTATAATTAAATATTAAATTTATTGTTTTAGAAATTAAAAATTAATTTTTGAATTTTTAAAATTTGAATTTTTATTTTTTAATTAGTGGATGTACATGAATGGACTATTTTTATCTGAATTTGTTTAAAAAAAATAAAATGAAAAAAAAAACCTCACATCTCTAAGTATCTTAAAAGAATTAATTATCCAATACAATTATTTAATGCTTTATATGTATTGTTTTTTTAAGTGTCTTTTTAAATGTCAGATGATGAAATGTATTATAAATTCACATCATATAAGTTCACTTCACAATATTGATTTATCTTTATCTCAGTTGAAAACGTCAATAAGGCAATGTGCATGCCTAAGCAAAAGGAATTGCAGCAAGGGGGAGTACAATCAATGTTAGAATATATTAATTAAATAATACTTGACACCAACACCACTTTTGGTTTTTTTGGTGTGATGTCGTGGAGTCGAGATACCTAGATTATGAAGCAAGAGCACTCAATGGAGATTAGCATTATCTGTTTGAAATTGTAAAATTAAAATGGTGATTTCAGATTTTCCACATATATCTTCACTTCTTGCCATGTTTATTTTTGTGACTCGATACTTTATATTACTCATAAAACAATTTTACATGGATATCAAATTTGATCATAAAGGGTAAAAAAGCATGCCATCATACTTCCACTGATGTCCAGACACACAAAAGAATCTTATGATCAAAATACATAAAGATCAAAGCCAAAGATGGCCTTCCTTTTTGCCCAATTGTTCTAGTCATAAGGGATCTAACAAAAACACTATGATTGGTGCACTAATAGACAATTGGTGACTGAAGCGCCACATTCGCCCCTAACGCAACACCAAAGATAGCCAAAAAAATTACAAGAACCCAACGAAGGAGGCTCAGAACCACCATAGTCATCCATAATACGCATAGATGTCGTGTCTGACCATTACCAGATAAAAAAAGCTATAAAGGAAATTAAAAAAAGTCCAATAAAATGTTCCAAATCCATCATGTAAAACATAGAATAACGACCAACCTCTGTTTCCATAATATTTGGACCAAAAGGATAACAAGTACCCTGCATAAAGAAAAACTAGAAGCACGAGGAAATCACCAAACTGCACACCCACCCTCCTTGCTCATTGGTCATTTTCCAAAGATGGGATATTTTTTGGAACCCTCGCACAAGAGCCAAGAGGATCCATTAGGTCCCCACCATCTGAGTCACAGAGAATATGGCTCTCCACATGCGCCAGAAGGGAGTCAATCCTATCCAGGCTTAATCTCGGGTTCTTGAGCATCATCTTAACATCCTCCTGTTTTTGAAAAGTGTAACTAGGTTCAATATTCATAATGTCTAATGTAATCATGATTTTATTTACTTGATGAAAAGAGAAAAACATATTTTAATATTATTATTTTGTAGCATGGGTTTCATGCTCAAGATTATTTTTTATTTTTAGGTCAAGCACCCATTGAGTGCTTCTAGGTTTTGTTATTGAATCAAGAAATCAATTGAGTCATTTTAATATGTATAAGACCCATTTGGGCATCATGTATGAAGTCAAAGAAAATTTTTGTAAAGTCAAAAGTTTCATAAAGACCCTCCAAGACCTTGTTAACAAGAAACAACAAGTCAACATATTTAGGGTCCCCAAAGAAGACTATATATAAGGGTACCTCGACTTCATTTGAAGAGAGACACACAAGTTCGTTGAAGCAAGAAACAAGTTCAATCACAAGGGAAAATAAAGCCTTCTAGCCAACGAAGAAGAGGAGAATATAAAAGGGAGAAAAACCAATTTTTAAGGATTTTTTTTTGGTTGAATTTCTCACACATGCGAGACTAGGGCATCACTTGTTGTAGAAAATCACAGTCATAAAAGGAGCCGAAATAAGGTGCCAAGAAGGTCAAATTGAAAGTTGAGCTTCCAAGCAAAGGGAAAGAAGGTCGCAATTTTTCCCTAACACATCCATGTGCAAAACTGCAGGAATTACAGGAAATTCGAAAGTTGTAGACATATATAGTAATCGATCAATTCTGAAGTTAAGTTAAAATTTGGAAGCATTGAAGTAAGTTTTTACTATCGTTGACTTGTTGAAGAAGATTTGGTCAAAGAAGAGGTTATAATTAGTCTTGGAGGGGTCTTGGTCTTGGGTCATAATTCTTGGAATTCATCATTTGAACATTCTATAAGAAGAGAAGAACTCTTGTGGGTTTTCCTCTCAACAGGAGACATTTTGGCCCTGACTAGCAGCCTGCATTTTGTGTCTTCTTATGTCAATGTTCTTTATTGTTTGGTATTTTTTCGGTTTCAAAGAACTCAATAATAATAAATTAAATAAGAAATAACTACAAGTACATCAAGTTAAGTAAAAATAACATGATAAGAAACTATAAAAATAAGAGAAATTGCCTTATCTATTTGCCCCAAGATTTCTCAACATGGGAGATTCAAAGCTAAGGTGACAACATCAAGACGAAGAGGTGGCTTGAAAATCATCCAATTAAAAAAATACACATAAGGATCGAGCCCAAGATATCATCAAGAATAATCAAGGCATTCAAGAAGGACTAGGGAGCAATCAAGGACACCAGATCATCAAGGAATACAAAGAGCATGAAGGAAGAGTACCCATCACATTACAAGGAAAAGGATCAAATTATCACAAGAAGAAGAAGAAGACCTAAAATACCCTACCTCCTTTCAAATATGGATTCTAAACACTCTACATTTATACATCTAAGGAAGCAAAAAGAATCATTGGCATCAAGGAAATCTCCCTCTCATTGAAGAAAAGGGAAGAAATCACCATCAAAAATGCATCTTCAAGTATCAACACCATCAATAAGGAATCAAGTTGAAGATATCATCATCAAAAGAAAATCTTCACTTGAAAAGTAATTATTCTATATTTTTATGTCTCAATCTACAAACCAAATAACTTCATTATGCAAGGAGAATAATAAATTCGTTGGGACCTCAAACTACCTTGCATGGAAGAAGAGAGTTGACTTAATTCTCATGAATAATGAAGTTATTGAATATGTAAAGGGCTCCATCACCAAACCATCACAAGATCGAGTTCAATAATTATCAAAATACATGAAAGGATAAATATGGGCACAAAGGATCCTCATAGAGTTGATCAAGGATTATCTCATCCCTTATGTTGCAAAGTTGAAGACAATGAAGGAGATCTATGATAAATTGGTGGAGTTACTTTCTATAAGCATTTTAGGTGAAATCATATCTTTGAGAACTGAACAATACAAGATGAAAATATCAAGGGAAGAACAGATAGTTTCATATTTTATCATAGGCATATGAAATTAGAGATCAACTACATGAACTTGGGGAAGTAATGCCTAATCGAGAGATGACCACCATTGTGCTTAATGTACTACCTGATGAATGGGGGAATTTTGTATCAAGCATATATGGGAAGAAGTAAACCATTTCATTCAATGATTTGTGGTCATTATGCAAGATTGAAGAATCTATATTAAAGGTGAAAAATGATGTTGGGTCAATTGAACCATCTCAAGCACATGCAACATTAATCAGGAAGAAAGGGTGTTGAAGCGAGGTCCCCCGGGGTGCATTTTTGGGTTGATTTTGTCTAAGTTTTGTTGTACGTGTTGCACACAAGTATTCAAAGGGGCTTTGGGGCAAGTCAAAGTCCCTTAATCATTGTAATGGGTTTAAATGGAAAAATCATGAGTCTCAAACCATGGTATGTGCACATATATGATAGTATAAATATGTAAGGATTGAGTCGAGTAAAGATATCAATGATGTATGGTTGTGGTTAACGTTTTTATCTAAGTCTAGGTTTGTTTGGGTAGAAAGGCTCCTGCTGCTTATGTGCGCAGAGACCTAAGTCTTGAGCTGTGTGAGGACTCTGTTGTTGTGTAGGTAGATTGTACTAAATTGAAAGATCTCTTAATAAAGAATACATTTTGACGAACCTGGATTCTTATGTGATTTTCTTCTCTATTATTAGTTGTCGATGTGAATCTTTTCTATTATTGCGTATTTACTTATATTAATTGTTAATTGCATACATGCACGAATTAGTCAATTTTAAATGAGTAGATATGGATGAAGTATATTGTGCACAAAATATATTAAGTGTTCTATGATAATCAGCAGAAGGGTTAGATATATTGATTGTGCATACGTGAATCTGCCATATTATCTGCACTAATTCTGATCAAGGCCCCCACATAAAAAGATTCCTCAAGATGCGAAAAACTGGTTCCAGCACCCCCTCATACTGCTTCGGGTAAGACTTTGATCTGTGCCAGCAGATCATTGCCGAAAGGGACAATAGTTGGAGGGTTTTGTTGGTTGCACGATAACTCTGAACCTAGGTCAGGACCCCTCAAGCAAAAAAATGGTTATGTTGTCGGGGCCAGGATAATTTTGAGGGAGATTTGATGTATTATCATCCGACGCAGAATGAACTACGAGATTGGCTCGATAAGAAGATACTTGAATTTACGATCCAAGAAAACAGAAGCTCTAAATTGTCCGTCGAAGATTGGACACAAAAGTATATCTATACAGAAGTCCACAAAATTTTATTTGCTTCCTTTGAGACTGAGTTGCACAAGTGGTTGTCTTGACTTGCTGAATTCCATACCTGCACAAAGTATGACGTGATCATTGAGTGGACCCCGAATTTGGTACATCAATTAGAGAATACTAGCAACAAGATCACCCACATGGTATATCATTAGATCAATTGTGTTCTAGGAGGTTTTGTGACTAAATTTTCTATTGATCAATTTGTATCTTATTCTGAAGCTGAACGAAGTTTTTAAGGGTCCTAGAGGTAAGTTCCTACACTATCTAAAGCTATGGATTAAAATCATATTGTGTGAATAAGGCACTTTGTGCAGTCATATTGAGTAAATCTCCCATAGAGGAAAAACTACGCGGAATGGAAGAACTTACAGAGTAGATTTAGAATAAGGTTTTGTTTACAATCCTCTCAAAGGTAAACTTGACAATGAAAAAGAATCTAAAACTAGTAGCTCCGGTGAATCTACGCACTCCGAAGAAAAAATTATTGTGAGATCAGAATAGTCTTGGGTCGTTGGCCATAATTTGGATCCCATCCACTCCACTTCCGAACTCATATCACTCTAACAAGTCATCCACTCCACCTCCACCTCCACCTCCACCACCAAACATTGAGATGGTCGCCTCCATGAATTTACCTACTTTCCATGGTATTGGAAATGAAGATACAGACCAATTCTGGTTTGTCACTAACGTTGTGTGGACAACGCAACAAGTTTATAATGAAAATGTTAAGAAAGCGCAGCTGGCCACTGTTTTTCAATACCACGAGCTAGATTGGTACATAAGGTATGTAATGACGAACCCTAATGCAATTATTGATAATCTGAAGGCCACATTAAAAGAAAAATTCAAGAGGTTGAAATCATTTGCGTAATGTGTAACTGAGTTGAAGGAGATTCGCCAAGAATTGAACGAATCTGTATGTGACACGGATAAATGGCTTAAGCACACAATCAAATATGGAAGATTTACTATTAATGACACCCAACACAAAGAGTGTTTTATTTCCATGCTGCTACCACATCTATGCCAGCCCTTAAGTCAGCAGAAGATTGCTACGCAGGCCAAAGTTGTAGATATTGCCATGAAGCTAGAAGCTTCACCAATATCTGTTGCGTAGATCGGGACCCAACAGATCCAAAGCTAGTTGGATTCAATGCACTTAGAAATATAGAGTATGCACAAGGATAAGGGAAAGGAGGCATGTGCAGATTTATGGTGTATATGTTGCAAATTTTTCAGGCATCACAAGGATAAGTGCCTTGTATTTAATAATTATCTGCAAGATGGAGGACCAAGCCCGTTGAAGAGCACGACTGGAAGAATTGGGACTCCTACATTATGGTGCGCAATTTTTCAAGCTATGGGTATGCATATAACAGACTTATGTCCGAGGATTGGTAAATATATCCCTGAGCTTAAGCAAATTTTTTGCAAATTTTTCTCATCACTGGGACATGACGAAAAACATCGTCGAAGCTTCAATCTGATGATTGACTGAGTTGACCTATATAGAATGCACATTTGGCCTACCTCACCAGCATCCTTGTTTGAACATGGTGGATTCCAAAATAGAGGATGAGGAAGAGGAGGAGGAGCTAGTCAAGGAAGAGGGCAGCTCATCTGCTACAATTTTGGAGGTGTGGGTCATTATGCGCGCGACTGTCCAAACCCAGCATGACAGTATTGCATGTATTGTAGAAAATTTGATCATGTTATTGATGATTGCCCTATTTTGATTGCAAAGATCCAGGAGAAGAAAACAAAAAATCCCACTCAGAAGATTCACCATGTGGTAAGAGCCAAGCTACGCGAAGAAGAACCAAGTGTGAATGTTGTCACTAGGAGTGGTGCAGCCACTAGTGGAGACAAAGGGAAAAAGCTTGATGCTGATCTCTGGATCTGAAAAGCACATGAAAATAAGAAAGGATTCAACTTGCAACATGAAAAAACACTTATTATAAGCTAAAAAGGGTTTTTCAAAAGTAGGCGCCTCAACATCAAGAAAACCTATGGACATGGTCGGGGTAGATGAAGAAATAAAGCCCTTCCTACAGGCTTATATCACATTGTTGCATTAAAAGAAGGTAGTCGAGAACCTCCAAGCATTGAAAAACAACTGTGAAGAGAAATAACAGCCCCGGGTGGATCATAAGGTTGTTAATAATATCTATAAGAATAAAAGAAGAAATGGATGAGAAATGCACTTGACTTCTCAGATTGGTGCATATGAGATGGATCAGGTCATTCTGGATCTAGGATATGATGTGAATGTCTTACCAAAGTAGACTTTTCAATGAATGGGAGAACGTAAGTTCGAATGGTCCAAGATCCAGCTGTGCATGGAAAAAAAAAAAATATTATCCCATTAGGAAGGCTCTCACAAGTCATAGTGGACATTGAAGGAGTAAGGGTGCTCACAGACTTTGAAGTTATAAAGATTGTGGATGATACTAACCCCCTAGCCTGCATTGTTGGGTTTATATTGGGCTATTGATATGGGTGGCATCATTAATCTTAAGCGCAAAATTATGGTATTTGATAATAATGGAACCATGGTTGCGCCCCACAGATCCTGCAAAAGGAGAAATATATACAGAGTGCGCACAGATGATGATGTTGATCAAATCTATAAGTTGACTGCGTGAGACGAAGATTGGATCAACGCAGCAGCTGATCAAAGACTCAACTGGGAGAAGGATAGTTCTTGCTTCTCAAATTCAGATGAAGAACTGGAGAAATGGTAGAACTAGATGCATGAAGTATTTTCGATGCGTTGCAACCGAGTGGCAGAATCTCTTCGGTGCATATCATCAGAGGTACGATAATTTCCTTATTATGATGGTCTGACTAATGTTAACATGTTTTTAGGGGAACTTGAAAAATTTATTCGAGAGGCACAAATATTTCATGCACTAGATATAGCACTACGCTCAACCCCAGCACGATGGTGGGAGACACACAAGGGAAACTTGGCTAACTTGAAATAATGCACCCGCATGATGCATATGCGATTTGAACGTCTAAATACCAAAATGGAAGAGACCTATTCCAAAGAAGGTGATTTGCACAAAAAAATTTCTCAATGGAATGAAGCTTGGGGTGAAGAACCAAAGCCAGAATGGGTGAAAATATTTATCCACACTTTGGGGAAGGTGCCTATGGATTGGTACCTAGAAACTGAGCTACGACGAGGAACCATTGAATGGACTGCACTAACAGAAAGTTTTCTCCTGACCTTTAGTTTTGAAAGTGGGTTCAAATTCCTGGATAAGGCACTTCAGTATATTCGGGAGGTCATCTTTGACACCAGAAATCCTAAGGTGGAGCCCGCCTTGCTAGCATGGGATGTGCAGATGAAGGAAAATGTTAATTCCCAAAAATTTTCAGTTGAAGATAATGAGGAAGATTCAAGGAACTTTACGATCCCTAAATCTGAAGGACAACGCGTAGTTGTTGGGCCTACAATTGAGTCACTAGATGTAACTAAGATTTTGAAGATTCGGAAATTCAACATTGGCTCAGAGAAACAACCAAAATTAGCAAAGATAGGGGATTACTGGGATGATGATATGGTGGGAAAGGTCATTGATCTATTGACTAAATATCAAGACCCATTCCCTACAAAAATTTCTGAACTGAAGGGGGTAATAGGAGATCTTGCAGTGATGAAAATTACCTTGAAACTGGATGTGTGACCTGTGAAGAAGTGCCCGTATAAGCTGAATCCCAAATATAAGAAGAAAGTCAAAGAAGAATTGGAGAAAATGGTTGTTGCAGGAATCAAAGAACCAGTGGAGGAATTAGATTAGGTGAGTCCTATGGTGGTGCAGGATAAGAAAACTAAGGGAGAAATAAGGATTTGTGTGGATCTGCACAAATTGAATGATGCTTGCATACATGACCCATTCCTAACTCCATTTTCTGATGAGATCCTGGAAAATGTAGGAGGACAGGAGGACTATTCATTTACATATGTTTTCTCAACATACCACCAAATAATAATCGCGTTGGAAGATAGAAGTAAGACAAATTTTGTGACTGAATGGGGATCCTTTCAGTATACATTCATGCCATTCGGTCTAAAGAATGTGTCTACTATCTTATCACAAGTGGTAGTATCTGGGTTCAAGGAATACATCCATAAGTTCTTATAAGTATACTTTGATGAATGGATTGTATTTGGATTATTGAAGAATCATGTCTCGAGTCTATGCCTGATGCTGGATACTTGTCATAAGTATCAGATCTCACTTAACCTAAAAAAGTGTATATTATGTGTTCCATTCGGGATCTTGCTAGTTCATATTGTATGTAAGCAAGGTTTGATGGTGGATCTCGCAAAAATAGTTGTTATTTTTAACCTAAAAGTTCCTGCAAATGTGAAACAGTTGTGCTCAATTTTGGGGCATATAGGGTATCACCGGAAGTTCATCCAAGGTTACGCGTTGATCATTGTGCCCATGGATAAATTGCTTAAGAAGGATGCCTCATTCTGTTGGGGCGAAGAAATGCAAAAGATTTTTGAATTTCTTAAGGAGAAGATGGTCACTACGCCCATATTGGTCTTTCCAGACCAGACAAAGGTATTCCATGTACACGTCGATGCCTCCTACATTGTGTTGGGAGCTATAGCGTATCCAGGAGTCAAGGAGATTGACCACCCTATTTCATTTGCAAGTAGGAAGTTATCAAGCACGGAGCATAATTACTTGACCACGGAGATTGGAAGGATCAAATATGTTACCAACAGATGAAGAAAAAATGGGAAAGTGGCAGAGGGTGGCTAAATAAAAATGGGCAGAATAATTACCAAGGTAATAATAAGAATCCAAGGTTTGCAGGTATTAATACTGCACACAAAAAATATTTGAGTGGAACCCTAGGAAGGAATCAACAAAATACCATAGTAAAAAATGAAGCTAAATAGGCTAAAGCATCAAGTAAGAAAGAGCTTAGTCAGTCACAGAAACCCCCCTTGCAGTTTTGGGGTTGCGGGGAACCTCACTATTATAAATATTTTCCTCACCGTACTAGAACAAATCTAACCACTGATATTCAAGAAGCTTCTACAATTGGGGAGGTGGATAAAAGAATACTGAGAATTAACGTGGCCTTGGAGGATATTCAAGTTGAATACCAACTAGAAATGGTAGAATTGAAGGTAAGATAGCTAACCATCTTGTTTCTATTTTAATTTTCCCAGGTGTGAGCTTGAGTTATGTCAGTACAAAAATAGTTGAATCATGTCAATTACAAAGTGTAAAGTTTAAAAAATATTGGTTATTGCAACTGGCCACTAGGGCATAAAGAAGGGTGATAGCCAATGTGGAAGTTTGTCCTGTTGAAATGGGAGGACAACATATTAAGTTGAATTTGAATGTATTACCTCTAGGATCTTATGTTGTGTTAATAGGTATGGATTGGTTGGAAGGACATTGATTGTAGAAAATATACCAACGAGATTCAATCTGATCTTATAATTTACTAAAACAAGATATTGAATCCTTCCTACATTTGCAAAAACAAAACACGATCGCACAATCACATATAAGCAAGAGAAATAAATTATCAATCACATAACACAAGACGTATCTCGGGAAAGAAAATGCTCAAAACCCCTCCATCTCTATGTTTCATATGGTCAATATCATGAAACAATACAATGCTATTCCTCACACTGAGAAACCTTTGCACTCTACTAACTGTCTCACTCTGATCCTGCTCAAATCTGGCTTGAAATCTAAGAAAAATCGGTCAAGTATTTAACCTCTTGCTTGCCACTTCCTTCCAAGCCTTCCTTATGCATTTTTGGGATAATTGAGCCACTATTAATTAGGAAAATACCAACTAATTATTGCTCAATACTTCAAGGCCTTCTCGATGATCTCATGCATGACCTGTAAAATTATCTAATAGTACAACTAATAGATCTCTTCCCTTTAAAATCAACCTCAACTGGGCCTTCCTTAGAACCGACATGCAAAAACTATTTATAGTGAAATATAAGTTAACTGATTGATCAGTGACTTGTGAATTAAATCAGATTTAATTCACTGGGCCTATCACTAGCTCATCTCTTAGTTATAACTAGTTAAACTAATTTTAACTCAATTACTTGAGTTAACTAATTACAACTCACAAATAACTATATTTGGGCCCCGTAAAAATAGAAAATTCCTTTGCATGCATCCTATTTGAACTCTAACTCGAATTAACTAAACTAACTAAGTCTTCCTGACTAAGTTAACTAAAAAAAGTTGTCATGAAATGAAATTACATTTTCTATTCCAATTTAATTAAGGGAAAATTAAATCAGAAGCCTCATATGGTACCATCCCTAGGTGCCATTTTCTTGATTCCATTTCTTGTTTCCATTTTCAATATTTCTTGTTGCAAATTTCAACACTCCCTCTCAACAAGAAAGGAATTCAATCTATATTGGTTTGGTACTTTTGGAATGTTCTGCATTCAACACTTCTCTAGTGTTGTTTTCTCCTGCAACTCCTGAAACTGAATATCCTAAAAAAAACTCAATCAGTATGACGCCTCTATCATCAAAGTCTCTGATTGTTGTTAGCTACTACAATGTCTACTGGAAAATTTTCATTGCTGCTGACTTTGCATCTGTGCCTTCTGCACCATTTCCAACTCTTATCTGCACTCCAGTATTTGAAATTTTTCACTATGATTCCTGTCTTCCTGACATCTGACTGCATCAATCTTATTGATCCTTCCTGCTGCTATTTACTGTGGTCTCCTTGTAGCCAAGTCTGATCCATGAGACAAGCCAACTTAATGGATCTTGCCCAAATTTCTTCTCTTTTGATTATATCTGCACATTGCTCCATCTCTCACCTAGAGGTATGGATGCATGTGCTCCCTCTGTCCATCTAGCTCAAAATTTCCCCCTCTTGGAGGTATCTGCTTGAGTATGCCTCCATTCAGTCTCCTATTTTCTTCTCCAATTATGGTTGCTCCAAAACCTTTTGAGACTGCTTCTGAGGCTGCAAGTTGAGAGGTAATTTGTGCTCCATCTCAACCACCAAGTCACTAACCTCTTCTTTTATCCTTAAATCATTGCATGCATCCTTGACCTCGAGAGCATACAGGTTCTTGAATCTTACACCGATTTGTTTCACTCATTCCGTGGCGTTGTGTTTAAGAAAAACCTTTCCTTTTCTAAATATGACATCATAACCACAGTCTTCAAATACCGCTATGGTGACAAGATTATTATTTAGTCCTAGAACATAAAAAACATTTTTCAGTTTGAGAGGGGAGCCAGATTCTCTATGAAAGGTAATTGTACCTATTCCGATCGTGATATACCTCCTGTCATCTCCAAACTATATGTTCTGATGGAGGTCCTTCTCCTCCAAGTCACTGAAGATATATCTATTCCACATCATATGGAACGAGGCATCGCTATCTAGATACCACATGCATCCCATCACAGTGATGGCCATGCATGCAATGAGAGTAAAATCAAGCTCGAACTGTGAAGCTAGCACTTCACCCGCTACAACAGCAGGCTCCTTTTTGCTTGCCTTCTTTTATGGACAATTTGATGCATAGATCCTGTGATTTTGTTGGACCCATCGACCCTCCAGGAAAGAATACATGTGTGCGTTACATAATCACTACGACATTTTATGTAACCAAATGGGCTGAGGATAAGTCTGTGAAGGATTGTAGCATAGACATAACTGCGCAATTACTTTTTGAGAACATCTTGACTCAGTTTTGGTGCCCCAAGATTTTGATGAGCAATCGAGGTACACACTTTGTGAATGAAACTATTGAAGCTCTAAAAAAAGAATTCCAGATTCATCATTAGAAGAGTACTCCATATCACTCACAGGTGAATGGTGTGGTGGAAGCTTTTAATAAGATATTAGAGATTTCCCTCACTAATATCTACATTGTTAATCGAAATGATTGGGATGTACACATACCTGTGGTTCTTTTGGCATATCGAACCACGTGCAAGAATTTGACAGGAAAGACACTGTTCAAAATGGCGTATGGGTAAGAAGTTGTTATGTTGATGGAATATATTGTCCCAAGTTTGCGCATTGTAGAGTTCATTAATATGGAAGAGAAAGATATTATGTAAGAACAATTTTCATAGGTTTTCGCACTAGAAGAGGATTGATTCATTGCAAGTTTCCATCACCAGGCACAAAAGGCGCACGAAAAGGCTTTGCATATGAAATGCACATTAGACATAAGGTATTTAAGGAAGAGGATTTAGTCTTGTTGTATGCCAACAGGTTTGCGCACCACCTGGGGAAGTTCAATATGGATTGGCTCATACCATATATTGTCAAGGAAATCACAGAAGAAGGTGTGGTATGTCTGTCCACATTAAGTGGAGAAGACCTTGTTGGGTATATCAATGGAAGTCAATTGAAACCATATAGGGATAACCTTCTCCCTGCATGCACGAAATGAATATATGGCCAGAAATATGGATCTATACAGCAAGGAGGGCAGATGTGTAGACAGGTGTGACGTGTGCGCAGTAGCTGCGTGAGGAGGATGACTAGGTCATAGAGGTGCTAGAATATAATCGTTGAAACAATAATTCTGGACAAGAAAACATTATTACCATTTGGAGGAGTGGCTAAATTACATTTAATGAGGACATTATGCCATATTTGGAGCCATTTTATCATTTATGGGGCTACATTAATGAATAGAAGACCATTTAAGACGTTCCTACGCTATAAATATGACCCGAGGGGTCAAATTAGTTCACTTTTCTTTCTATGTTATTTCTGCGAGTCATGCTCTTTGTTATCCAAATATTTTCCAAAGCTTATGTCTAGCTTTGATCCTCTCTTTGAGGAGGAGTTGCGACGTCAAGGTTTGGGTCACCTGATTCCGCCAATCATGACTGCAACTAAGCCCACCCCTTCTGCGATGTCCACTAAAGAGACCCATGAGGAGGCTGCTGAGACCCCTGTGGCAGTGAAAACTAAGAAGGGGAAGTTATTGGGGTCCCAGATTCACCCCATTAGAAGACCCCAAAGCTGCACTCAACTGCTACAGAGTTCCAGAAGAAGCCTATGGAGGCCTTGTCTGAAACTATCATTGAGGAGGAAGTTGTAGAAGTTGCTGACCCCATATCATGGTTCCCTGCATATGTCGCGTCGTGCAAAGCCTCAGTGAATTTCCTCAAGGATATAGATAAAGTGAAGTCGTATATCAATATGCTGCTGCTCTTATAAAATGTGCCTGTTGAAGGTGATATGTTCGCCAAAATCCCACTTCTGAAAATGGAGGACTCAGACCTAGCAAACCAGGAGAAATTCCCAGGGCTCGCACCCACCATGTATTTATAGAATATAGCCTATAACGGTGGCGTAGTACGAGTTGAGTCGAAGTCCTAGGTGTTGGGCCTGCAAAAATCGGGTTTATTGAACCTCTTACACATTTTTCACTTTAGGCGCAACCCAATTAATGACATTTGTGTGTGCTAGCTGCTCGCCCTCATTCATGATGATTTCTTATGGCTGGGAGGGCCGATTTCGATTGATGTTGCACTGATCCATCAGATCACTAGATTTCTCGACTAGGGGAGGACCCTGCAACGACTTTTGGAGGAAAGAGGCAAGAGAGCAAGGTAGCCGAGGATGTCAAAGAAAAATACAAGGTCTTGCACAATACCCGTAGCTTCCTGGTGCATGAAATCAATGATCCCGTAGTACAAATGGGCATGTGTAATATTCCCAAATTTTCTACAAGATAATTGGAATATTAGAGTTCTTAATAAACTTAATTAATTAAGTAAATAAGAGGGTGGAGGGACCCACAAACCCCAAAGATAAATAAAATCCACTTTTGATGTGTGTATGTGGATATTTCAAATCTAGATTTACATAATGGAGTAGTGTAGCAACTACTTAATGTGAAAGGAGTGGAGATCATGTCTCATTAAGAAGAAAGATCATGGAGGTTGAAGCAATCAACTAAGATCATGGAAGGAATCAAAAGACGTAAGATCATAGAGCATTCATTATGATATGGTGGAGGAGTAGTGCATTTAATTCACACATGATGGAGAGGGTGATAATTACATTCATACATGATGGAGGCCTATGTCCACATGTACAGCGCAGTTTTGAGGTGGGCCAAGAAATGGGAAGGTTCAAAAACTATATAATGAAGATGAAGGCAACATTAGAGGTGGGATTTAGACTATTATTGATGTATGATCTATTTAGATTTGGAATTTTCATTTGAAATTCCAAGCATGCTTGATCTGTTTAGCTAAGTTTGCAGTGCTGTTTAGCACAGGGTGTTTCCGAGCGGAAATTCCACCCTTACCCACAGGGGACTTGTGTGCCTACTATGAGAAGGTTTTATATTGAGCTTATTCATCATCAGGAATTGGTGCCATATTTTTCCTACTTTCTGCGGCCCATTTATCTTTAGAAATAATGCATTTATGCATCATGGATTGAGAGGAGGAGGTCATCCTTCAATATTTCAGTTGAGGAACCGGTGAAGGATTCATCCTATCACCTTGAGCTTCAATATAAACCTTCCAGTGCTTCAAATCTATATCAGTTATCAAGCCATTCATCATTCATCTCCCAGCAGCAAAATTTCCATCAAGAATTGTGCAGTCCATTTCTATAGATCCAAGGGAGAAGGGAAGTTGCTAGCATTTCAGCTAGTAACCCAATGGACAACCATTCCTTCGCATTGTATTAATTGTTTCCATCATTTCTGAGCTACATTCCATATCTTAGCAGTAGGCTAGAGAGCCTCCTTACTTTAAAACACAGTTTTTGTGAGCAGTTGTGTACCAGCAGCTGCAATCTTCAGAGGAGGATTGAGGAGCTATATCTTGAGCTTATAGCTTGAGGATCTAGTGAAGGGATCAACCCTTCAAGCTTAGAACTGATATTGTAACATATTGCAACCATATATTTGTTATATCAGCTTCATATCTACATAACCCAACAAACCAGGGATCAAACCCCAAGAGGGTAAATTTCCAATCTCATAGATCTAGAATTTCCTTTTTGGGTTATCTTGGGTTGCCATCATAGAGCCCAGATCTAGAATCTTGGCATGATCAGAGCTCTAGATTTCCATAGTTCTGCATATCTCTCTTCAACCAACAGTCATATGTACATCATCTACTGAAGGGACAACACAGTATATTCTTCTAGCACCTCTCCAGTTATGCAATGTCTGCTTTGGCATGTTTTCAGGGTCGTTCTAGCCTATGTATTTAGCTTGAGTACATCTATTTTGAGCATTGTTGTACTGTTTATCCATCTCCAATGATAATAAAAGGCTCACCTATTCTGTATATTCTATGATTGTTGAATCTTTACATGTAGATTTTCTGTGTTCAAATATTGTGTTTGTGTATCAATGCAGTATTCCATTTTGGGATATTAAAGTGGTATCAAAGCATGATCTTTGGCTCAACTTGTGGAAATTTTGACAACATATGAAAAGTAGATAGTAGAGATCTACTATAATGGATGGATTAAGTTTTGCCCCATATTTCTTCAGAGCTATGAAGGATCTCTCCAAAGAGATCAATGAAACAAGAAGAGAAATGCAAAGAGAAACCTCAAGAGGGTTTCAAATAGAAGAAGGTCATAGTACTTCTTATCAGCAACAAAGAAGACCGGAGAGGCAAGGAGCTTCACATTACTCCATTAGATCCACTTTCTTTGAGAAAGAGGACTAGTATAAATATGATGAAGGCTTGGGGCATGAGACCCTAAGTAAATATCTGTCTGAATATAAGTCACATCCAAGAGCGTTGAAGGAGAATCTCTCTCTCCAACAGTTTTTGCAACTCAAAGAAGAGAGGAGATCCAGAATTAGCAATAGAAGGAAGAGGCATATATTCTTATTGCCTACATTTGATGGATATTCCACAAGCACATTGAGGGCTTAGAGGGAAGAATTATTAGCATTATTTCTGAAATATCCTATATTAAAAAGAGAGGTTGTGGAGTTTGCAGCTCTGCACCTAGATGGTGAAGCAAGAGATTGGTGGTTCAGTCACTCGTCCCATATGAAAGTATCTGTTTATGCAAATTTTATTCAAATACTGAAGAAGAGGTATGGTAGAAAGAAACTAGAGACATCTCACATAGTGACATCTCCTATCATTAAGGAGAAAGTACATGAAGATCTAAAAGAAGATGTCCTCATTATCACTCAGGAGGAGGAGCCTCTACCACCACCAGCTGCAGATGTGCTTACATCAAGAGGAGGATCACTTGCATGTTTGCAAGATGGACTTGAGTTCTTGACATTTGGATCCCCATGCATTACTCATGAGATTCATGATGAGGAGGAGACACATACCAATGTTGGTACACTTGTAGAAGTGCAACCATCACTCTTACCAGTAGTTGGAGGGACTATTTTTCTGGTTGGAGGAATTCTTGTGGTCTTTCAAGAGGTTCCCACACATCATTTGATCCAAGGTATGCATAGAATTTCATCTCATATTGTTTTAGTACGTCTTATTGAAACTCATGGGAACATGCCATCAGGGATATTGCATAACCAAGGGTTAGAAAAACATGCTAATTTTGAGTAGCATCATATCACTATGTAGAGGACCCTTGATCTAATCAAGGAGGAGATGAAAATATACCCCAGAATTTCATTATTGAAATACATTGAACCCTTTGAGTTGAAATTTGGAGTTTCAAAATATGGGATGGGTATGGTCCTATGTACAATGGCTGGCTATGAGTTCAAATTTGTGCCTTGCTTTAAGATCGCACATGTATCACCTTGCATATATACATCATTGTTAATGAGCAACGGTGAGAAGAAGAGAACCCATTCCTTATGGGAGCAATCAAGTGGCAGCTTCATTCATGAAGAAATTGAGAAAAATATGATAGATGGTAGACATCTTGAGATGAGGAATATTTTCTCCTTTCTAGATGACACTTTCTCAATGAGCATCTCACAACTCAAAGAGAAAATTCTACCTATAGCAGATCCAGAACCTTATTGGTTTTGGAGGGCCATTGATGAGAAGAAGATGTCATGGAGAGGTTTCATTAGAGGTGCACTTCAACATATCATGGAGTGAAAATTTATTCAATAGTTTGAGGAGGTTGGTGTCCTACAATGGGAGGATACCAAGTTTTTGTAGAATGAGATCCATCATCCTCATTGGGATGAATGGTTGATGATGTGGAGAAAGGAATTTTCAAACCAATTGCAGATCTATGAGATAGGCCAACAAGAAGCATGATTGTGCTGGTTGCTCTTGTGAGAGTATGGTTACCACCCAATGGGTCATATTTTTTTGATTCATGCCTTGCACATCACTGGAAGAATGCAGAAGAAAAAGGCATGGTTACTTTGGCTATTGATGAGAGCGTTTGGACATCACATGATATATATTATGTCATTGTATTTACTCTTATTTGGGATATGTCTCATGTCTTTACATGTATTTCTGTTTGGGATGTATCTCATGTTCATGTATGTACTTGGGTTTGGGAGAAAGTATAACTCTCACAGGATGTGGCATAAGGGAGCTTGTTTGTACTATGTTGATGAGACACTTCACATGTCCATTACTATATTGTTTCTCCATGACTTGCATCATGATGATGTAAGGAGGTAACAAGAATCCTTGTTGCTATGGTTACTATTGGGAGAGTATGGACTAATTTCTTCCCATACATTGCATGATGAACATAGAGGATGGCAAAAGGAGGCCTTACAACGTTGGCTTATGTTGGGGGATTATGGACATTGTACATGGTATGATGATGATGTGATGGGGCATCAAGATGCCTTATTAAGGTGGATTCTATTGAGAGTGTATGGCTCTCATATCTATATTGATGCAGATTTCGCATGGCAACAAGAAGCATTGGTGTGGTGGCTTCTTTTGAGAGAGTATGGCTCTCTTGTTTGTTTTCATGATGATCTAGCATGGCAGCAGAAGGCTTTGCTACATTGGTTGTTATTAGGATAATATGGTTTGACATTGTTCATGTTCATCCATATGTCTCTACTTCTTATTTTTCACTATGTTGATGTGATGTTTGATTCTTAGATGTCCAACAAGGCTAATGATGAGAGCATTGATAAATGCAATCTACTCTATGTATCATGGGCTGGAGAGATAGTTCATGAGTTGGGACTTTTCACTTTGGGAATGAACCACTTCATTTTATGTATCTCAGAATACACTTTTGCAGTTGCTTGAGGACAAGAAACATTTTTCCAGGGAGGACTATAATATTCCCAATTTTTCCACAAGATAATTGGAATATTAGAGTTCTTAATAAAATTAATTGATTAAGTAATAAGAGGGTGGAGGGACCCAGAAAACCCAAAGATAAATAAAATACACTTTTTATGTGTGTATGTGGATATTTCAGATCTAGACCTACATAATGGATTAGTGGAGAAACTACTTAATGTGAAAGGAGTGGAGATAATGTCTCATTAATGAGAAATATCATGGAGGTTGAAGCAGTCAAGTAAGATCATGCAAGGAATAAAATGTAAGATCATAGAGCATTCATGATGAGATGATGAAGGAGTAGTGAATTTAATGCACACATGATGGAGAGGGTGATCATTACATTCACACATGATGGAAATCATGGAGAGATGGCACAATAAACATGGAGACCTATGTACACATGTACAACGCAGTTATGAGGTGGGCCAAGGCATGGGAAGGTTCACAAACTATATAATGAAGATGAAGGTAAAATTAGAGGCAGGATTTAGATTATTATTGATGTATGATCTGTTTTGATATGGATTTTTCATTTGACATTCCAAGCATGCTTGAGCTTTTTAGCTAAGTTTGTAGTGTTGTTTAGCACAAGGTGTTTGCGAGCGAAAATCCCACCCTTACCCACGGGGGACTTGTGTGCCTACTCTGGGAAGGTTTTCTATTGAGGTTATTCATCATCAGGGATTGAGAGGAGGAGGTTGTCCTTCAATATTGCAGTTGAGGAACCAGTGAAGGATTCATCCTATCACCTTGAGCTTCAAGATCAGCCTTCCAGTGCTTCAAATATATATCAGGCATCAGGCCATTCATCATTCATCTTCCATCAACAACATTTCCATCAAGAATTACGCAGTCCATTCCTGTAGATCCAAGGGAGAAGGGAAGTTGCTAGCATTTTAGCTAGTAACCCAGTGGAGGACCATTCCTTCACATTGTATTCATTTTTTCCATCATTTCTGAGCTACATTCCATATATTAGCAGTAGTCTAGAGAGCCTCCTTCCTTTACAATGCATTTTTTGTGAGCAGTTGTGTAGCAGCAGTTGCAATCTTCAGAGGAGGATTGAGGAGCTAGATCTTGAGCTTCCAGCTTGAGGATATAGTGAAGGGATAAACCCTTTAAGATTAGATCTGATCTTGTGACATATTGCAGCCATATATTTTTCAGATCTAGCTTTAGATCTGCATAACCCAACAGACTAGGGATCAAACCCCAAGAGGGTAAATTTCCAATCTCATAGATATGGAATTTCCTTTCTGGGTTATCTTGGGTTGCCATCATAGAGCTCAGATCTAGAATATTGGCATCATAAGAGGTCCAAATTTCCATAGATATGCATTTCCCTATTCATCCAATAGTCATATGTACATCATCTATTGAAGGGACAACATAGTATTTGCTTCCAGCAGATCTCTAGTTACGCAGTGCCTGCTTTGGCATGTTTTCAGGGTCATTCTAGCCTATGTATTTGGCTTGAGTGCATCTATTTTGAGAATTTTTGTACTATTTATCCATCTCCAATGATAATAAAAGGCTCACCTATTCTATATATTTTATGATTGTTGAATCTTTACATGTACATTTTCTGTGTTCAAATATTGTGTTTGTGTATCAATGCATTATTCCATTTTGGGATATTACATCATGTTGATCCTCGCATGCCAGATGATGAGAAAATGCAGGCTAAAAGAAGTGTCAGCTAATGCCATTGCACTAGTAGGGTTATTCAAGAAAGGGATACAGTTCAATTGGTCACAATACCTTTGTACCAAGTTCTTGGCTAATGTGTGCGAAGTTCAGAAGGAAGGGAATAATTTTTACTATGCCTAGTTATTGCTTCTTATTGTGCTTATTGGATGGAAGACGCATCAAGATACACAGTTCCCTGATATAGATCTAGATATGTGAGAAGCAGCGTGCTACGCAACCCTATGGAACTCAAATATCCCAACAAGATTCATGGAGAACAATATTTTTTGGGTGTCATTCGACTCCGCACTCTTCCAGGCCATTCAGTCAAAGCTAAGGTTATCTCCAACACTTTACGAGTAGTATAAGGTAATTGCATACTTCAAAGCCATGTTCCACAACATGCACATTTGTGCAAAGGGCATTGTGGAAGGAGTTTGGTATGAGCTGTCGTACTTGGTCACGGAGGATGACCTAGTGTGCATCATGGAAGAATGGTCAATTGCCTGGTTAGAGCCTCGTACCACTAGGGGTACCTCTTAATTAGTGTTGAAGACTCCAAACAAGCTGCAAACGACCAAGGATAAACATCAAAGAGGAAAGGACACATAAGAAGAACCTAAGCATACCACGACAAAAGAAATAATATATTTGGAGAAGGGCGCAAATAATAAAAATGGTGAAGGCACCGAGGGTCATAATATGGAGACCACTAAAGGCACTAAGTGCAGTTCTCAAGCCACTGGGGGTCCGTGCAAGAAGAGGAAGGGGTCCAAGTTGGCAGGAACATAGGACCTCACTCTCACTGAGGATGACTTCAAAGAGATCAAGAAAATAGTAAAGTTGGTCACAGAGGATATCTAGACCGACATGGAAGCACAATACAAATCCATTCTCGAGGGAGTACAGTTGAGCATCAAGGAGCTCAAAATGCAAGTGAGCGCGATACAAGAGAGCGTGAAGCAAGAAAGCCGGCAACAAGCGAGCCGAAAACAAGCAAGTGTGACTACCTCCAGTCTCGGATAGACAAGTCCACAACCACTTAGCACGATTCTGCCATCCCCCTTGGATAGTCGCCTGCTTAAGATCCTCGCACCAACCATTATAGTTGAGCCTCCGACCTTGCACGCTACCCTGCGAGCATGCAAAGAGATTAACATCGATCTGGTGGTGCTACCAGTTGAAAAGCTCCATGTTATCCACATCATGATCGTGGATGAATTGCAGTACCAGGAGGCATGTGCCTTCCACGCTACCAACGAGTCTTAGCAACAAGCACCAACGTTGTATTAGAAGCAACAGATGTGCAGCTGAGGATCGTCGTGCTTCATTGGAAGCTATGATTGACCAAGTGTGCGTGAAATTCTAGAGTTCACTGTCCCTGCATCAGCCACACCAAAAATGAAATTGGAGAGATTTTCCACTGCAATAAAGGCATCACACACAGAGATACATACTATTCGGACCGATTTCAAGCAACAGATCATTGAGCTGCAGATGGATATCCAACCTGAGACATTGCCAAAGGTCCGAGTGCAGTGCACAATAAAGGTAAAGTATGCCACAAAAAATGTAGCAGTCGTAGTGGTAGACTATGGAACACTCTTAGATGAATCCATGGGTGTCTGGACTCTATTAAAAACGACCCAATGGTCTAGAAGTTGAGAAATGAGCTTCACATCAAAGAGTAGCAGTTCACCGAAATTAGGATGTCGGCGCCCACATTAGTAATTGCACAGAGGCTTGCCCGACTTCATGAAGGCAAGGAAATTCAAACAAAAATTGAAGATCTACGCCGCTGAGAGTAGCTATTGGAAACAAGGATGTAACCTTGGGCTGAGGAAGCCCTGCAGCTGTCGCAGAATCTTGATGGTGCCCTCAAAAGCGTACAACAAACACAGTGTAGCATCTATTTGGCAGCTGAGGGGCTGACAAAAACAAAATTGGTCGATAAAGCACAGAGTGCTACTGCGTAGAGTGTTGAAGTCATATTGCCACTCTAGAGCTCTATCGAATCATTGAAGGCGAAGATCAAAGCAACCGCCCCGCCATGACTTGGTATGAGTCACGAGAATGTGTTGGGGGCTTGTTGGAGCGAGGCCCCTAGGGTGCATTTTTCGGTTAATTTTTTCTAATTTTTGTTGTACGCATTGTGCACAAGTATTAAAAGGGGCTTTTGGGTGGGTCAAAGTCCCTTAATCATTGTAATGGGTTTAAAGGGAAAACAAATGAGTCTCAAACCATGGTTTGAGACCATGGTATGTGCGTGTGTATGATAGTATAAATATGTAAGGATTGAGTCGAGTAAAGATATCAATGATGTATGGTTGTTGTTAATGTTTTGATCTAAGTCTGGGTTTGTTTGGGTAGAAAGGCTCCTACTGGCTGTGTGCACGGAGACCTAAGTCCTAAGTTGTGTGTGGATTCTGTTGCTGTGTACGCAGAAGGTAGATTGTACTGAATTGAAAGATCTCTTAATAAAGAAGACATTTTGGCGAAGCTATATTCTTATGTGATTTTATTATCTATTATTATTCTTCGATGTGAATATGTTCTGTTATTGCATATTTACTTAAGTTAATGATTAATTGCATCTATGTGTGAATTACTCGATGTTAAATGAGTAGATCTGAATGAAGTATATTATGCACAAAATATATTCAGTGTTCTGTGATAATATGTGGAAGGGTTAGTTTTATTGACTGTGCATGCGTGAATATGTCATATTATCTGCACTAAGTATGATCAGGGCCACCACATCAAAAGCTTCCTCAGGGTGCAGAAACCTGGTTCCAACACTCCCCGATACTGCTTCGGGTGAGACTTTGATTTGCGCAAGAAGATCACTACTGAAAGGGCCAGTAGTTGGAGTGTTTTTTTGGTTGCGCGATAACTCCGAACTTTGGTCAGGACCCCTCAAGCCAACAAAGGGAAATTTGAGCCACGAAAAAGGTTTCACAATAAAATTGATATGTCAAAGATCCAATGCTATGAGTGTAATGAATATGGGAATTTCAAAAAAAAAATTCCTAAACTCAAGAAGGAAAACAAAAAGATAAAGTAAATAAATGAAGCCCATGTCACCAAATATGTGGAAGAACTTGAAAACAATAATACAAAGGAGGAAGTGAAAGGCCTCTTCTATGACTTAGTTAAATCCATATACTTGGTTATTTTCAAGTTTCATAGAAAATAAATTTCATGATGGAAATAATCACAATATGATAGGATGCATTATAGAAAAGGTAGAGATGAAATCATCATAGAAGCATGGAAGGATAGTTGAAGTAGAAGTCTACATGGTTGAAGAAGTCATCATGGTAGAAAGGAAGCAGCTCATGGCATCTCCATTAGAAGCATATAAGGACAACTGAAGTAGCATTATATATATGGTTGGAGTAAATTCATATAGCAAGATATGATATAAAGAGATCACCATACATCATCATCATTAATAAGAATCATTTTCAGAATGAGTATCATCAAGATCCTCCATTGGAATCTTCATTAGAATTTTTACCGCTACTTAGAAGAAGCAAGTGTCTTTATGATAGTATAGATTCCACCTTATGTGGAACCCACTTGTTGAAAGGATGAATGTATGATGACAAAAGGAATGAAACATGTCAATTTTAAGTATTGTCATCTTCAAGCAAGGAAAGGAAGTTGTTGGGAGAAATTATAGATGACCACATGAAGGAAGAGGTATGTATATATTTGGTAATAGATAGATAAATTCATGTCATATGGAAGCAGATAGTATGGGTTAAAATAGTATATTTCATGAGCATGAATAAGAAACTCTTCCTTTATAATAATTCATGAAGTCATGTAGACAATGTGCCTTGAACTATTCTACATATTGACAAGATGAAATCAGCATAAAATGACCTCATGGAGAATATGAGCTAGTTGTAAATCATGATTTCTATGATAGTGGAACTATGTATAGAAGATCCTAAGGAAATCCATATGCAAAGAAAGTGAAAGAAGAGTTCATGAAAATAAAAATATACTATTACAAGTGATGGACATCTGATGACTAGCTATGACATCTCCATGAAGAATGTATGAATACCCTAATATGTACGTTGGACAAAGAATAACCTTGGTAAATGTCTTGAAGATGGATTTATACGATAAGCAAAAGGATGTTGATGTCGCAGAAAATAGGTCATGATGAAAGACTATCATAAAGAGGTAACTTTGATTTTATGTTCATTTTGATTTTTGAAACTGTTGAAGTTTGCAACAAGAAATAGTGAAATTGGCATATGAAAACAACATCCTTGATCCTAGTGAAAATTAAGCACCTACAATAGATGGGGCCCACACAAGCTATTTTTAGGTGGATGTCTATTTATAGATGCATGAGAAAAATATATTTACAGATGCATGTAAATATATAGATGTATGTGCAAGTTCTATTTATATATTTCATGTCTATTTATAGATGCATGTTGACTATTATTATCCCTTAATATTAGTTGGACAATAAACAATAATATATTATCAATGAGCACTTGGAAATAGTTAACTGAAGTGGAAAATTAGTTAGCTAAATGAATTTTGAGTTAAGAGGTTGTTTTGTGGGACATACAGGTTGACGTAAGTTGTAACAGAGTGATTCTAGTTGTCACAGAGTTGGAAGTGCAGCGGTGCATTAGTTAATGCAAGTTGTAAATCAGTTTAACTCAGTTAAGTGAGTTAAAGTCAGTTGTGCTAGTTGTAACTGAAGATACACTAGTGAGAGAAAAAGTTAATTAATTATTAATTAATTCACAATCAGTGGTCTCACATGCAATAGATGTTTTTACTATTATTAGCTGCATGCATGTCAAATCCGGTGGAGACCCACTTGAGTGTTAGGTGAAAGGGAAGTAAAATATTAGTTGTGACATTATCCGGTTGCACACATGCAACCAAACACACATTGGATGTGCCTATGAGGATTTCATAGTCAAGGCAAGAAATAATCATCATTCAGGGGTTCTTTACCATTAGGGATTGCACAGTGGAGGCAGGTTGTCTAGAGACAGTAAATTGGCTAAGGTACTTGCCAATATTTGTATGATAGTGTGAGATAGTTAGCTCATGTACTGAGATCTCTTGGATTGGAGATTTGTATGTAATTGTTTCATGATCCATGATATAATACATAATAGAAGATAATGGGATTTTTAGCTATAAGTTTTCCCCGGGAAATTATCTGTGTTATGTGTGATTGATCTTTCTTCATGATATTGTTATTGGAAATTGTGTTTCAAATTCCGCAAAGATTTTGTAGAAGTGATTCTATATTTAAAAGTGGAATATAATTGTTAGATCAGGAGAATCCAGGCAATACATATTTTGTATTAAATTTCTACAGAAACCATCAGGTTGGGTTGAAACAAGGCTACCAAAAAAGGGTTGTATAAGTCACCTACAACCATCACTCATGAGATTGGATGGAATATCTTGGAAGAAATATGAATTGGAATAGGTAGCTATATGTGTACAAGAATATCACTCCCTGAGGATGAGAAGGGTGACATGACTATTGTTAGAAAATGTAACAAGAAAGGATCAATTTGAATTTAGCCTTAGTCAAATTGATTAAATCAAATTTCCACAGTACCGGGAAAAATTGGAGGAAATTAACTAGCGTGACATGGCTCTTGTCACTAAGTTAGCTTAGTAAATTCAAGTTAGTGGGCTTGGAGTTCATTCATGCATGTGCGATTACTAAATTTTATAAATCTAGCTCAATTATTTTAAGTTATATTCAATTAAATAACATATAACTATTAATAGAGTCAGTTGAATTTCAGTTGAGCATTGGGAAAACAATTTAACTTAAATATATGTTAGTTACTTATTTATCAACCCAAAATAGTTCATGCAGACATGGAATTTGAATTTCTCAGTTGGAGTGGAGGAGACAAGGATATTGTAACATGATTTGTATACTACTTGAGTGTACAATTGTTGCATGGAGTCAGGAGATCAATTCCTTGGGATTTGTGCAAGGAAATAGGGACTTCCCTATTAATTAGGAGCTCAAAATTTCTCAGATGTTTGTAAGGAAATAGGAGTTTGGACGAGAAAAAAATTGGTTTAGTGTTGGCTAAAGGATATCATTCAATAGAGAGACCAATTATTCTTTTGCAGGTTGCGATTAGAGCTATAGAACTCAATTGTAATAATTTCTCTATTCAACCCATTAATGAAAATAGGCTTGAGGGGTTTTCCCACTTTGGGTTCCCCTAGAAATAACTATGTATTAGGGATTTTTCTTGTTTCATGTCTATACATTTTTTTTCTAAATTGGATTTCTATTCCACAGATTAGTAGAGTAGAATTGTGTCTCTTTTTTTTATTTTTAAATATTGATAAATTGTAATTTATGTCAAATTTATACATTGTATCAGAGCCCTAAAATCACATTAGAACCAATATTTCAAATTTTGACCTCAGGAATTTTGAATTTTCAGCTTTAGTGCAACATCCTTTCTTCATATTCAGGAGGATGTCTTTCAACGGACCGAAATTGGAGCATTCCCTGTAGGGTAGCTCGAATTTCATATCCTTAATGATAATGGTGTGTGATAATATGTTAAAACTGACAATGAAAAACCCCAACAGTATGATGCAAAAAAAATATCCCAATGGAAGAAGGATGTTGCAAAGGCCATTGTAATTCTTCTGGAAGGTGTGAGAGACCATGTGGTCTCAAATATCCATAGCAAAGAGACACAATTTTCTATGTGGAAGACACTATCTGAGCTATTCAAAAATAGCTGTGACCATAGAAAATTGGCCCTGAAAGACAAACTTCAAAACATTAGGATGGAGAAAAATGATACCATTCCAGAGTATCTTTCTAGATTTACTCAAGTTAGAGATGGGTTTGGAGGGGTTGGGGTGAATGTTGCAGAAGTTGATATGATGAGCCTAGATCTTCTAGGCCTTCCAAAATCCTGACACAACTACGAGGACTTTGTGAATGGAAGGGGAAAATTATCAAATTTGGAAAGGTTGTGGTCGTAATTGGTTCAAGAATAGTTCCAGAGAAATACTAGAGATGGAGAATTAGCTAGAGTAGAGGATGAATATAATTTTTCCTTGGTTGGGAAGGGAAAGAATGGAAAAGGAAATAAGACCCAAATAAAACCTGATTCCATAAAAAATAATGGCAAGAAGAAAGACTTGAGCAAGATAAAATTTCCTCTTCCACGAGTATGGTTACTATACAACAAAATGTTCACATAAGAAGTCTAACAAGAATCCTTGAGGAGGAGAAGGAGGTGAAGAAATAACTTCACAATTCCAATTAAAACTCACCTTAATAGCATGCATGGGAAACATTGTTGTGGGGAATGTGTGGTACCTTGATTCCAGTGCCTCATTCCATATGACCGAGTGCAAGGATTTTTCAGTAGCCTATAGAAGAATGATCTCTAGATGCATATTGAATTGGGGGATGAAAATAGGTACACTATTGCTATACGAATTGGTACTGTCACCTTTGAGAGGGTGAAATCATTTCCTCTTCACCCCAAATATGTTATGTTTATACCTAGGTTGAAGAAGAAACTTATCTCTATGGAATTATTGGAAGATATAGGCTATGTTGTTATTTTTAGTAAAGGGAGATTCTTTCTGAGAAAAATAGCTACCAAGAAAGTGAAGCAAATCAGGGTTCGAGTGAATAAGCTATACAAAATTGAGGTGGTAGAATGTGTTGCATTAAGAAGCAAGGAAAATAAAGTGAAGAGTCAAGATGTTGGATAAATCTGGGAAAAGAGATTGGGTCATCTACACCATCGTGCCTTAAAAATCATGCATAAAATTACCACTGGTCACCCTAAAGGATCCTTTGACCAACAAGATGTCTATAATGTTGCACATTGAGGAAATATGTCAAATCCACTTTCCATGGCCGAGATAGCAGAGCAAATGCAATCATGGAGTGAGTTTATTATGATGTTTGTGGACCCTTTTCTACATCCTCCATAACAAAACATAAGTACTATGTAATTTTTATTGATGATTTCTATAGAAAATGTTGGATCTTCTTCATGCAGAAGAAGGATGATTTTTTCTCAAAATTTGTTGAATTAAAAGCATTGATTGAGAAGGAGACAAGGAAGAAGGTGAAAGCTCTCAAGAGTGACAATGGAGGTGCTCTTTTTTTTAATGCTTTCAAGGATTTTTGTGCCAAAGAAGGAAGAAGCATAGTGGGAGCAACAAGAGCCATGTTGTATGATTAGGGGCTACCATTACATCTATGGGTTGAAGCATGCAACATTGTAATCTACTTGCAAAACCAGAGTCGTCATAGAATACTTAGGATGATCACACTAGAGTAATATTTCTCTGGGAGAAAGCCTGATGTGTCTCATTTCATAATTTTTGGAGCTTCAGTTTAGTGTCACGTCTCCAAGGATTCGAGGAAGAAAATTGAGCCTACATAAGAATTTGGAGATTTTTTAAGGACACATGGAAACTCCACACAATTAGTGAGTGTATTTTACTTCATTGAGAATGATAGTTGTGAGGAGATATGTCAATTTTGATGAGGAGAAGGCTATGAGATGCTCTTTTGAACAAGAGTTGAGTATCCCTCTGGAGTAGGAGCTTCTATCTCTAAATGAAGAGCCTCAAGATTAGCTTCAAGAAGTTGTGGAGTGCAAATATATCTAAATAGATTCAACTGATCTTGTAATATGCTTAAAAAAATATTGAATCAATTCTACAAATTGCGGAAACCAATTACGATCGCACAATCGCATAAACAAGTAAGAGAAATAATTTCAATCGCACAACACAAAGGTGTATTAGGGAAAGCCTCAACTAAAAACCCTGCTATCTATATATTTCATAAATTCAAGAGTATGAAACAATAAAATGTTATTTCCCTTCCTAAGAAACATTTGCGTTGTGCTGACTATTTCACTCTGATCGTGGCAAGTTTGGTCCAATACTTAACCAATTCCCTGCACTTGAGTGACCAGCCTTTCTCACACATACCTAGGCTAATTGAGCCCTTATTAATTAGGAAATTACCATCAATTTATTGCGCAATAAATCCGAGGCATCCTGATGACCTCATGCATGACCTGTACAATTTTGTAATTATTCAACTGATAGTTCTCTTCCCTTTAACTCCAATCTCAATCGGGCCTTCCTTAGAACTGACATGCAAAAAATATTTATAGTGAATTATCAATTATATTATTGATCACTACATTTGAATTAATCGTATTTAATTCACTGGACCTATCACTAACTAATCTCTTAGTTATAAATATTTAAATTGATCTTAACTCAAATAATTCAGTTAACTAATTTCAACTCAAAATAAATTACAACTGGACCCCTCAAAACATATGGAGAAATCTACATGCCTCTAGTTTGACCCTCAAATCGAATTGACTGAGCTAACTAAGTCTTCCTGAATCAATTAACTTGTACAAGCTCTCATGAGATGTGGAATTACAATTTCCTTATAATTTAATTAAGGGGAAATTAAATTAGAAGCCTTTCATGTTGCCAATTTCAACACTTCCTATCAACAAGAAATGGATTGTCTACTACCATGATCCTGCTTCTGTGGAACTCAAATTTTCTTCTTGATAATGTCTTCATCATGATTTATTCATCTTGCTCCTCCATGGGAATGTACTCTAATGACATAATCCGCCTCTGCACACAATATTTGAGATGGTGGTACCGAGTATCAATATGCTTGGACCTGTAATGAAAAACTTGATTAACCATGAGTTTGATGCAACTATGTTTATCAAAATAAATCACCTTCAGATATATCTGTTGACCAAAAAAACCTACAAGTATTTTCCTCATCTATACGGCCTCAAATGCTATCTGGATGGCTGCCATGTACCCTGTCTTTGTTGAACTGAGTGCAACTGATCTATGTTTCTTGTTGTACCAAGAAACTATTGTTGATCCAATGTTGAATATGACCCATTATGTGCTCTTCCTATCGGATGGAATCCCTGCCCAATCTGCATTTGTGAAGCCTTGAAGCTTCACTCCCTCTATTTTTCTGTACTATATCCCAAACTTTGTAGTTCCTTTGAGGTATCTCAACAAATTCTTGCATGCCTTCCAAAATAGCTTGGTAGGCTTAACCATAACTTGACTAAGTTGGTTAACCGCATAACATATGTTTGGTCACGTGCTCACCAAATACATGAGTGTACCCACAAGTTGTCTGTAGACAGTAGCATATACTACCTCGCCTGACGTAGCATCCTCCTTCCTCCAGTTTCCTGCTAGAGTATTCACCATGGTTTTTTTCCCTCCATGTGGATCTTCCTAAGAATCTCGTTGGCATACTTTCCTTGAGATAAAAATAGCTCCCCATCTCTTTTCCATATTTCCAATCCTAAGAAATAGTGCAAGAGCCCCATGCCCTTCATCTCAAATTCTCTTGCAAGATCCTCTTTGTAATACTTGATGATATTTTCATCGCCTTTCAGTATAAAATCATCGAAATAAAGTACAATGATAAAAATCTTACCTTCTACCACAATATGGTAAAGGTTCACATCTGCTCCCCTCTTGGTGAAGCCCAACTCGGTGAAATAGTTTTCGATCATGGTGTACCAACCACAAAGTGCTTGATTCAACCCATATAGTGCTCTCTTGAGTCTGCACGCATGCGACTCTCTGTCGAAGGTCTCAAAAAATTCTAGCTGCTAAATATACACCTCTTCCTCAATCACCCCATTGAGGAATGTTTTCTTTACTTCCATATTATGTATATTCCATCCCTTCTGCGCTAAGAATGCAAGGATGGATATGATTGATGAGTACCTTGTGACTGGTGTAAAGGTCTCATCATAATCAATCCCCTCCACCTAAGAGAAACCTATGGGGAAAAACATGGCCTTGTGCTTCTCCACACTACCATATACTACCTTCTTCACTTTGTAGACCCCCTCGGATCCTACAAGTGAATTCCCCTCTAGTCTTTGGACAACTTTCCATGCATTATTTTTTATAATGGATTCATACTCCTCAACCATGGCATCAACACAAATTATTTGTTGCACTTATTCGTCAAAAGAAAATGGCTCTATCTCTACACCTTTGCTCATAAGAACCATGTACCTAGTGTACTGCTATGGGGACCTTCTCTGCCTGTGATGTGATGTTGGTGCTCCCAAATTCTCTCTAGAATCAAGAATCAAACTGTCAGCCTCTTTGGTATGCTTCCTTTCATCTCAGGATGTCTCTACATGAGTGGGTGCTTCAACTCTCTACACCTCTACTTGTGGTTGCTACACATCTATAGGTTATTATTTTAGAGCTAAGAGCTCCTCAACTGCATGCAAATGAAGCTCCCTCTCAAGGGAAATTTGCATGGCCTTCTCTTCATTGAATTTCATATCTCTTCTGACCATTATCATCCTATGTGCTGGAAAGTACACCCGATAGTTGTGAGGTGTATCAGTGTACCCTACAAATATCCCCAACTCAATTTTTGGCTCTAGGCTCTTTCTGGCATCTTTGGTCACATGGAAATAAAATGATATTAAAACCAAATTTTTTAAAATGCATCACATATGGTCTCTTGGCTAAAAACGCTTCCTCTTGTGTACTCATCCCAAGTATCCAATGAGGACTTCCATTCTGCAAAAATATTGTTGTATTGCATGCTTCCACCCATAGATGCAATGATAGGCCCTGATCTTGCATCATAGATAATTTTTCTCCAACAATAGTTATATCATTCCTTTCTACAACCCCATGTTTTTTGTGGGTTATGAGGTGCTATTAATTCCCTTCGAATTACTTCTAAAGAATAGAAGTTCTTGAATTCATTGCAAACATATTCTCCACCATTTTCACTCATCAGATCCTTCACATTATTCCTTATATCTTTCTCGACAAGTGCTTTGAACTCACAAAACTTGGAAAACGTTTGATCTTTCTTCTGTATGAATAAAATACAAAATTTTCATGAAAAATAATCTACAAAAATCACATAATACATGTGATTTGTTGTGTAACCTATCAAGAACGATCCACACACATCAAAGTGAACTTTCTCAAGGATTTCCTTTGCTCGGCTTTCCTTATCGTGAAAGGTGGCTTTGGTATAATTCCCTAGTGTGCACCCTTTTCATGTATCTCGCTACTTAAGTTCACCCTTTGGAAGTCTTGTAGAAATATGTTGCATTATCTTCAAAGCGACATGGTGTAGATGGTCCAATCTCATGTTCCATAACTCACTGATGTCTCAGCTCCCACCTTCTTTTATTTCATGCTCAAGGCAACACAGTCTTCTACATCCAATTTTTAGAGGTTGTTTACTCAAACCCAAATATTCTTCACATTTCACGTGCCTTTGTGGTGAAGGAACACCTTTCCTTCACTGAATATCACATCATAGTCACAGTCTTCCAACATAGTAAAAAAAACAAAATTCTTCTTTAAATCAGGAACATACATGACATCTTTTAATGTGAGAGGAGTATTGAACTCTCTCTGAAAGGTAACTGTACCTATTTTGGTAGCGTTATACTTCTTGTCATCTCCCATATCGATGTGCATCTAGAGATCCTTCTCCTCTAAGTTACTGGAGAATTATTTGTTGTCAATCATATGGAACAAAGCTCCACTACCTAAGTACCACACAAAACCCATCACCGATGACACCATGCATGCGATGAGGGTGAAATCATACTTTAACTGTGAAGAAAATGCTTCACCTGCCTCTCCTCCTGAGGACTTCTTGTTGCTATTCTTTGGCGGACAATTTGTAGCATAGTGTCCAAGCTCATGACAATGAAAGCATTTTACCTTTTACAAGTATCAATTCTTGCCCATCTGACTGAAATCCGATTTGGAATGGGATGTCTTCCCTTTCCCTTTCTTCACCTTTCCATCCAAGGCACAATTTTCCTCATCATCAGTCTTTGATGAGGATCCATATCTGGTGTCACTTGCCTAATCTCTTCTTCTACCAAGTCGGACCACAATCGCTCCCACTCTGGTAACTTCTCCCTCACATTCACTAAGTCCTGGTATCTATGCCGGCTCTTGGGAAGGCCTAGAAGTGTTAGGCTCACCAAATAATCTTGGGACACAGTCACCCCAACACTTCCAAGCTCATCTCGACATTGAGTGAAATTCTTCAATTATTTTGGAATCATATCACCCTTCTACATCTTGATCTTTCTGAGCTTTTCCTTCAGTGCTAGCTTCATATGGTCTTTATTATTCTGAAACATATCTATTAAGGCCTTCCACATATCATATGTAGTTTCATTTCTATGGAGGCTCAAGACAATATTCTCTCAAACTCCTTATAATAGAACCCTTCTCGCCTTTGCTACATTCTTTGTCCATGCATTAAGAAGTTGAGCATCTGTTGCTGCGGGCAATGGAATATCACTGTCTATGAATTCCTTCAGTCCATTTTCCTCCAAAACTACCTTCATTTTTTCCTTCCATTCTATGTAATTCAAATTACCCTCAAGGGCATATTCGAGTCTCAATCCAGAGAAAGACATATTGATATCTTGTTGATCTTGAAGAATAAATCTGCAAATTTCATTCACCTGTTCAAAAAAATCTATGGTTCTTCTCTTCTATAGTGATTCTTTCTCTGATACTATGTAGAAATATCTAAATATATTCAAATGATCTTGAAATATGCTAAAACAAAATACTGAACCAATTCTACAAATTGTGGAAACCAATTACGATCGCAGAATCAGATAAAGAAGTAAGAGAAATAATTTCAATCGCACAACACAAATATGTATCTAGGGAAAGCCTCATCTAAAAACCTTGCTATCTATATATTTCATAAAGTCAAGAGTATGAAAAATACAATTCTCTTTCCCTTCCTGAGAAACCTGTGAACTCTGTTGTCTGTCTCACTCTGATCCTAGGCTCAAGTTTGGTACAATAATTAACCAATTCCCTGCACCTGACTGACCAACCTTTCTCAAGTATTCCTGGGATAATTGAGCCCCTATTAATTAGTAAATTTAGATAAATTTATTGCGAAATACATCCAAGGCATCTTGATGACCTCATGCATGACGTGTACGATTTTCTAAATATACAGATAATAGTTATCTTCCCTTTAACTCCAAACTCAACTGGGCATTCCTTAGAAATGACATGCAAAAACTATTTATAGTGAATTATCATTTATCTGATTTATCACTACATGTGAATTAAATCAAATTTGATTCACTGGACCTATCACTAGCTCATCTCTCAGTTTGAACTAGTTAAACTGATTTTAACTCAAATAATTGAGTAAACTAATTAAAACTCAAAATAAACTACAACTAGACCCCCTAAAACTTAGGTAGAACTCTATATGCCTCTAGTTTGACCCTAAACTCAAATTTACCGAGCTAAATAAGTCTTCCTAACTTAGTTAACTTGTACAAGATGTCATGTGATGTGGACTTACAATTTCCTTCTAATTTAATGAAGGGAAAATTAAATTAGAATCCTTTCATTTTCCAATTTCAACATGGAGCAACCACAAATGGAGGAGAAGAGATGAGGTTGAGTGTAGACACCCACTCAACCAAAAAGATCCAGATAAGGGAGAAATATAACCAAAGAAGATGATATCTTGATATAGGAAGCACGAGAGCACATGGGAGCTCCTACATCACAGTGCATGAAGAGGAGGTCAGCTGAGAGGTACATTGGTTACATGGCTCTCATGACAAAGATCATTGAGTCAGAGCCTTATTCATTTAAGGAATCATTTTCTCAACCCGTGTGGGTTGATTCCATGGTTGAATAATATGAATCCATCATGGAGAGTATGGGAAGTGGTGTCGAGACCAGAAGGGAAATTAGTGGTTTGTTCCAGATGGATCTAAAAAGTGAAGCATGCAGTTGATGGGAGCATTGATAAGAATAAGTTCAGATTTGTGGCCAAAGAATTTCCTCAGGTAGAGGGAGTTGAATATGAGGAAATATTTTTCCCTTGTGGCAATGTATTCCTCCATTAGATCAATTCTTGCATTGGTTTCATAGATGGGGTGGAAAACCACCAGATGGATGTGAAGACGACCTTTCTTAATGGTGTTGTTGAGGAGGAAATTTACATAGAGTATCCAAAAGGATTTGAGACATATGTTCAGGAGTCACATGTGTGTAGACTCAAGAAATCATTCTACGGTCTCAAATAGGCACCTCGAGCATGGTACACTCGGATCGAGAGTTATATCATTGGATTGGGATTCACCAAAAGTGAAGAAAATGTGAACCTCTATCACATTATGGTAGATGATAAGTTTCTTATTCTTGTTTTTTATGTTGACAATTCAATATTGATAGGTGATGAGCAGTTGATCCACTCTTGAAAATAGGATATTGCAAGGGCATTTGAGATGAAAGACATTGGATTAAATAATTAATTCCTCGGGCTGGAAGTACGGCCAGGTGATGGTGAATTGTTTGTGTCTCAGGGGAAGTGTGCTTTTGAAATAATTCATATATTTAACATGAATAATTGTAAGAACATGGCCACACATATATCTAAAAATTGGAGGAATGAGAATGCCACTTCAGGTGAAGAGGTTAATGTTACCATTTAAACCAGTTGTGTCAAGCTACGGTGAGGCCTATTAAGTTGTATTGGAAGGTGACAAAGCATGTGTTACAGTACCTCAAAGGCACTACCGAGTATGGATTATGGTACAATAGGAAAAAGGGAGGGAAGCTTCAAGGATTCGCCGATGCATATTGGGTAAGGAGCCCATTAGACATGAAAATGACTTCAAGTGCTCTCTTCAGTGTTGGGTCTGCATATATTTCCTGGTATATAAAATGGATTTGTTATTCAATGTCTTGCTATATGACAATGTCAGTTGATATGATGAGTTGCAATGAGATAAGTTGAAATAATATCTTATAAGATGGCTTACCAATCTGAATATTCTTATGAAAATTCTTCAGTATGAGAATTTCCAAGTACCTTTTTTGGATTATGAATACGTCCCTAGTTAAGAGGGAATGTTGAAAAGTGTAACTAGGTTCGTTCTTCATAATGTCTAATGTAATCATTATTTTATGTACTTGATGAAAGGATAATTTTTTTATTTTTTTATTGGAGAAACCATAATAGGACTTTATCTATTCTTGTAGAGAGATAGAGTTGTAAGTAAAGGCCTTGTTATATGAAAATGTTGGTTGATATGATGAGATGCAATGAGATAAGTTGAAAATAATAGTTTATAATATGGCTTACCAATCTAAATCTTCTTATGAGAATTCTTCAGTATGAGAATGTCCAAGTACCTTGTATGGATTATGAACACCTCCCTAGTTAAGAGAGAATGTTGAAAAGTGTAACTACGATCAATATTAATAATGTTTCATGTAATCATTATGTTATGTAATTGATGAAAAGAGAAAAATAAATTTTATTGGAGAAACCCTAATTTAGCCTCCTTCTAGGACCTTCCAAGAGTAACAAAAATCTTCCTAAGGTCAGCCATGAAGGATAATTCCACTCCAGGTGAAGAGGTTAATGCTACCATTTAAACCAGTTGATTCAAGCTATGGTGAGGCCTACCAAGATGTATGGGAAGGCGAAAAAACATGTGTTACGGTACCTCAGAGGAACCACCGACTATGGATTGTGGTACAATAGGACAAAGGGAGTGAAGCTTAAAGGATTCACTAATGATTATTGGGTAGGGAGTCCATTAGACAGGAAAAATACTTCAAGTTCTATCATTAGTGTTGGGTCTATTTCCTGGTATAGTAGGAAGCATAGGTCTATGGCACTTAGCTCAACATGCGCTAAATACATGGCTTCAATTCAAGCAACATGTGAAGCCATATGGATGAGGAAAATACTTGTAGGTATTTTCAATCAGGATATGGGTCCGACAATGATATATTGTGATAATAAGAATTGCGTTAAGCTCTATGAGAATCTGATATTTCATGACAAGTCCAATAACATTGATATCCAGTATCATCATTTGTGGGAATGTGTGCAGAGGAGAATTATGTTGCTACAATACATTCCAACTGAGGAGAAAGATGCTGACATATTAACAAAGCCATTTCCAAGAGGTAAATTTGAATTCCACAAGTGTAGGATACGGGTGGTGAAAAAACCCTTTCTTGCTAGGAGGGAGTGTTAAAAATTGTAGCAAGAAAGGCTCAATTCGACTTTAGCCTTATTCAAATTGAGTAGATTGAATTTCCACATCAACTGGACAACTTGGAGGAAATCAACTAGTGTGAAATTGCTATTTTCACTCAATTAGCTAAGTAAAATTAAGTTAGTGGGCTTGGAGTTCAGTCATGCATGTGTGATTGCTACATTTTAGCAATATAGTTCAGATATTTTCAGTTGTATTTAGTTAACTGACCTCTAACGATTGATAGAGTTCGTCGAAGGTAAGTTGAGAAGTGGGCCAACAATATAACTCAGAGATATGTCAGTTAATTGATCAATCAACCCAAAAGAGCTCATGCATGCATGGAATTCCAAATTCTTAGTTAGAGTGGAGGAGAAAAGGCTAGTGTAACATGAGTTGTATACTAGTTGAGTATATAGTTGTTCCATGGAGTCAAGAGATCAATTCCTTAGGAATTGCGCAAGGAAATGGGGAATTCGCTATTGTTTAGGAGCTTTAATTGTCTCATATTTAAGAAAGAAAATAGGGGTTGAGGACCATTATATTGGCTAATTTTTGGCTAGAGGCTCTCATTCAGCAAAGAGAACAATTATTCTATTGCAGGTTGTGCTAAGAGCTGGAGCAAGAAATTGTAATAGTTTCTTTATTCATTTCGTTAATGAAAAGAGGCTTGAGGGGGTTTTCCTAGTTGGGTTCCCCTAGAAATAAATGTGTACTAGTGGTTTTTCTTGATGCATGTCTATGAATGTTGTTCCAAATTGTGGTTTCTATCCCAAAAATTAGTAGAGTAGAATTGTGTCTCTTGTTTTTAGTTCGAAATCCTGAGAAGTTGAAATTTATATCAAATTTATACAACTATTGGTTCAAACAAGATGTTTTGTTTAAGGGAAGTGATAAATATGGTTCATGCCCTACAAGACGAAGTCTCAACTATGAATAATTTGAATTACATGATGTCGAAAGAAGGATCCCTACAAGCAGATGGTAGTATCTCCACCGTAGAGATTTGTTGTTGATAACAAGTCCCTTGTTAAGAGGGATATTGGGTATATTCCTTTTATAGGAATGAGTATATCCTCCCAAGTTTAGAGAGAGAGATAGACACATCAATATTTTCTTCATGTTATGAAGAAAGAATGGAGGATTGGGTAACAATATGAGATTGATTCTAATACTCTTTGAGGATGAGGTAGGGCATCCAATAGGTAAGAGTATTTGAAGAGGAAACCCCAAGAGGATGTGTTAATCCAAGATGGGAAGGGTCCTAGAAGGACATACTTTTCGAACATTCAGATGGGGTGTGTGCCTTGAGAGACAACAATGAAGGTATTTATAAGTCATTGTCTCCCCAACATTTTTCTATATTCTTGTGGAGAGATAGAGTTGTTAGTAAAGACCTTTCTCTATGACAATGTTGGTTGATATGATCAGAGGAAATGAGATAATATGAAATAATATATTATAATATGTCTTACCAACATGAATCCTCTTATGATAATTCTTCAGTATGAGAATTTCCAAGTACCTTGTATGGATTATGAATACCTCCCTAGTTAAGAGGGAATATTGAAAATTGTAACTAGGTTCGATCTTCGTAATGTCTAATGTAATCATTATTTTATGTACTTGATGAAAAGAGAAAAATAAAATTTATTATTATTATTTTGCACTAGGACTTGTTTCTATCGTCAAGTGAAATATCTTGTTATTATTATTATTTCTTGAAAAAACCCTAATTTAGCCTCCTTCGGGGACCTTCCAAGAGCAAGAAAACTCTTCCTAAGGTCAGGAGGTATAACAAAGTTTCCTTCTCCCCAGCTACAATATGTTGCACTTCGTCCTACTAAAAATTAGTCCTACAACTTCAACCTCTTCCTACAACCCAAAACCCTAGGATTTCACATGTGTAAGAGAGATAAAGCCCAAAAACCAATTAAATTCATCTTTCTTCCTTCTCCTTTAATTTTTCTCTCCTTCTTGCAGCTACCAAACTATAGATCAAACTTCTTCTTGTAGATCGATCTTGTCATTTTGTGTCTCAAATGAAGTCAAACTTCTCTTTATATATCCTTCTTAAGGGGTCGAACTCCCTCCTTTAGGCCAACTCGAGGATCCCATTGTCGACTTGTACTCTTGGAGATTCCAAGACTTTATAGACTCAAAAATAATTCTTTTAACAATTAAAAATTTCCCAGAAGAGTCTTATAAACATGTTGTTGACTCCATTGACTCATGAAAAAAAGATCCTAAGAACTAACAAACCCTATAATCATGAAGAACATGATTTTACCTAGAATACCTTAAAAAATGAGCATAAAACCCATGATTTAATAATAATAAATTTTCTTTCTTATTTTCTTGTTTGTCACGTAGGATATATATTGAAATCAGTACAACAATTATGAATACCGAAACTAGTTGCCTTTCTCAACGCTCCCTCTTAATTGTGGAGGTAATTATAATTGTACAACCAATACAACATCATATCTCAAACTAAAGAGTTCTCAGGAAGATTCAGATTGATAAGCCATACTATAAGCATCATCAGCATGACCAACCAACATTGTATTTGTGGCCTAACTAGACATTATGCTGGGAGGATATACGTGTGACACTTCACTACCTCTCCAAGGCACATATCCCATATATATGCTCACAAGGTATGTCCTTTTAGGAACATTCTTATCGTGTATCTCCAATCTTGAGCCCTCAAAGAATATCGATCCTCTTTGACCAATTTTATATTGGACACTTGTCCTATACTAAAAGAGTGTCCTTTCTTGGGACTAATACCTATCTTAGATTCCAAATCCTCAAGGAGTATTAGTTCATTTCCTTTCTTGGATGATATTATCCTCAAGGGAACCAAATATTCTTATCCAATCCTCCACCATTCTCTCTTCATCACTTGAAGAGGATAAGGCACATGTGATGTCCAACATCACTCCCTCTCAACCAGAGAGGACATCCCTATTCTCTTTTAATCTTGAGAATAGAACCTTGATCCTTATAAGGATACTCCCTTTCTACCTCTTAAATCTAGAGGAGATCCAAACTTCCTTTCTATATGGGAAGTCCCCACCACAAGCCTCATAACTTGTTTTCTTCAGAGTATCAACTACTAATTCTCCATTTTTTTTTAACTCCCTCTTTCCTTTTCATATCTTGCATCAAGATTGCTTCGTTTTGAGGTATCATCGAGCCACCTTCTATATTTGATCTTGTTATAGGTTCCAAGACAATCTTCCTGATCATCACTTTCATATTTAACACAAAGGAATTGCATTGAGACTTCCTTATCTTCAAGGTTAATCATGGCTTCTTCTTGAAAGTGATATTCCTTGACCTTCAGGTTATCTTCTTGTAAAACTACCATCCAGTTACAAGATGAAAATATCTTGACTTCATAGTTGCAAGTATCATATATCGATCTTTCCTCAATATGCTTCATCCATACAATTGAACTTGCCTCAATTACCATCTCATATTCCTACAAAATTCTTCAAGGCAGAAAAATAATATGTTAACCAAATAACCAAATCATAAAATTATACGTACCTCACCATGATGACCTTCTCACCGACATCCTCGCTGACCATCTCCACTTGAACCTTCCTTCATGCATCAGAGTGCCCAAGGATCGAACTTGATTACCAAGTTACAAATTTTCCTTCCAAAGACTACATTGGATGTTAATGTTTACAATATATACTCTAGAGAAAGTCTTAAATTCTTATACATTATTAAGTAAGTTAATCATCATATATACATATAATTAAGAATATTTCATGATCATCTTTCTTTCCAAAATATTATACACATATGAATATTATCCAAAGTTTTATATCCAACATGCATTCCTATAGAACCTACATCCTGACCCATTTCATTCCTTGATCCCTTTACTAGTATGTTGCCACATTACATAGAATACATACTTCTTCTTTGTCATGATGTCTTTCCCAAGGAAATTCAGGTGATGGAACTTCTCATATCTTGGTGATCCATTTTAGCGGGATGACAACCTTCAACATAATATCTTGGATGAACACTATGAAAAATGGTCTATCAATATTTCCTGGATAATCTCTATTAAGAAAATTAATCATGTAAATTCCTTACATGCTACTATCATATGCTATCTTCTGATGATTTTTATACAAAAAATACTATCCTAGAAGAAATATGAATCTTCATAGAGAACCTTACAGTCAGTGAACCTTCTTTAATAGTAAATATCCTTCAATTCTTCCTTCTTTTCTTTCTTCTCAGATTCTCCCATGGCTTCGGCTACATGAGCTTTGCTCATTTCCTTTATCTTGTTGTTCTTTAGGCTTGGAAAATCCCTTTTAAAGTATCAAAACTCATTGCAATTGAATAATTTCACCTTGGATATGTCTTTCTTCTTAGACTTACCAAAATTCCCTTTCTTCATCATCTTGAATCAGGCTAGAAAGGCTTGAGACTGCTCATTAAATCCAATATCATCCTTGACCTTTATTATTGATTCTTCTAGTATGAAATTCTCCCACAACTCTTCAAATGGAGTTGAGTCCTTCTTGGAGTAGATGCTTGTTTAAAAAATGCTCTGTTATGGTGGCAATGCATCTAGTACAAATATGGTTACTTTTGAATCACACAATCACATAAACAAGTAAGAGAAATAATTTCAATCGCACAACACAAAGATGTATATGGGTAAATCCTCAACTAAAAACCCCACTATCTTTATATTGCATAAAGTCAAGTGTATGAAACAATACAATTTTATTTCCCTTCCTGAGGAACCTCTCCACTTTGTTGAATGTATCACTCTGATCGTGGAAATTTTGGTCCAATAGTTAACCAATTCCCTGCACCTGGCTGACCAAAATTTCTCACGCATTCTTGGGCTAATTGAACCCCTATTAATTAGGAAATTCCCATCAATTGATTGCGCATTACATCCAAGGCTTCCTGGTGACCTCATGCATGACCTGTACCATTTTCTAATTATACATCTGATAGTTCTCTTCCCTTTAACTCCAATCTCAACTGGGCCTTCAATAGAGTTAACTGAATGATCACTGCATGTGAATTAAATCATATTTAATTCAATAGACATATCACTAGCTCATCTCTCACTTAGAACTAGTTAAACTTATTTTAACTCAACTAATTGAGTTAACTAATTACAACTCAAAATAAATTGCAACTCACGCCCTAAAAATTAGGGAGAAATCTACATGCCTCTAGTTTGACCCTCAACTCAAATTGAATAAGCTAAATAAGTATTCATGACTCAATTAACCCGTACAAGTTGTCATGTGATGTGGAATTATAATTTCCTTCTAATTTAATTAAGGGAAAATTAAATTAGAAGCCTTTCATGTTGCCAATTTCAACATGGAACAACAAAAAATGGAGGATAATAGAGGAGGTCGAGTGGAGACACCCACACCAAAAAAATACAGAGAAGGGAGAAAGAGAAATAGAGAAGCTGATAGATTGATACAGGATGCATAGGAGCTGTTGAGTCTCAAATCTGCATCTTTTCCATACACCTTTCTATACCTTTTTCATTCACCTGAACCTCCCAAGTTGTCAATATCATTGTATATTAATTGCAAAAGGGCATCTAAAATGCTTTTTAACTATATTTTTGTGTCTGCTGTTTGATTTAGATTTTTCTCATTTAGCTGCTGAATCTTGCCACTTTCCGCAGCCATTTTGTGAAACTCTATGTTACAGGTGTCTTCAGGTAAAACGAGCCACATGGGCAAGTCAGAAATGATGTGGACATGGATCGTGTCCTATTGGCTCGAGAAAATTCACCTAAGGAGGCTACGGTCAAAGGTGGCCAAGTGGAAGTCAACCGTAGAGTCCCACAGTGACAGGACTCTGTTTCTCGTCACGTGGAGATTTCTATGGCTGTTTCTGAATTGCGGGAGACAAATCAACATCTGTACATGGCTCCATAAGCCGAATTCAAACATCCACTCTTCATAAATTTACTCCTCAATGCGGCCATGATCCTAGATCTCTGGACGTAATGGTTTACGTGTTTTGTATCAGCATAAACTTTAGGAAATTAGTTACACCACCTTCAGTTATAAATAACGCGTTTGCATACGCATAAGAGTTAGTTTTTATTAGTCTCCATTAGCCTCCAGATAGCTCTGTAATGTAATTACGTTGCCACTATGCCGTAATATCACCTTGCTATTATGACTGCATTTTAATATATAAGAAGACTCTGTTTCCAAGCGTAATTCGTACTTGAAGTCTGTTGCCAAGGCTGGTGTAGAGGGCCCCTGCACAGCTGAGGTTTTGTGCATTATTGTATAGTTCTTGTTTTATTTATTTAAGCTCATTGTGCCATAATTCATTCACATGTTTATACATTGCATCTTTCATGGTATATATGCTTCATTTCTGTTTATAATATTTCATGCTTTACATCTTGCTTCTGTCCATAATCTTTCATGTTTTATGTTATTTTTAACTGATCAATGTTCTTGTTTCAGGTTATAAATAGGCAGCCCGGGCATTTGCATAACTTTTTGACTAATGACATGGAATTAATATTGTTCTGCTGCTAATTTACTTTTCCTAGTTTCTGTTTAATTTCAGTACTGCTTTGTTTATTTCAGTCTTGCACATTTGTTTCAGTAGTTAGATTTAGATATATCAAATTGTTCATGACATCTTCAGTTACCTCCGAAAGCCACAGCTGGACTGATGGTGAGGGATTGAAGTATGAATGTATAGTTTGATATTAGTTTACTTTCTGCAACTTAGAAATATTAAATTGCTCATGAAATCTTCAGTTACCTCCGAAATCCACAGCTGGACTGATGGTGAGGGATTGAATTATGAATGTGTAGTTTAATACTAGTTTACTTTCTGCAAGTTAGATATCAGGTTACTCAAGTTTTTTATGGTTACCTCTGAAAATCATAGCTAGACTAATGATGAGGGATCAGAAGATAAGTTGATGTAATTTGATTTAGATTTACTTTGTTGCAACTTTTGGATTTCTTTCAGCATAGTTTCTTTTGTGTTTGAACAGCAGCAAGAATAATGAGTTTCATGATCAAGTAGTTCATTGTTTGATTTATTAGACTAGCAGCACATTTTCATTTCAGCAGCACATTTTCATTTCCTTTCAAGTTTTTTCATTGTATGTTTCAAATTCCTTTTGAAGTTTCAAGTTGGTAAATCATTATAAAGGATATCATTTCCTTGAACAAACATAACCATACTTGTTTTTATTTTTTCCATCTCACATTAGAAAACCAAAAACGACAAAAAGTTAAGAAATAGGTTATCTTGCACATATAGTGCGCCACACTTCGTCAGCTTACGAATCTCGGATTGACAAATTAAATGTAGCAATTTAGGACACACTAAATTGACCAAACATTTTGGCGCCGTTGCCGGGGAAGTGTAACTAGGTAGCCAATTTCTTTAAAAAAAAAACAAAATAATAAAAGAAGGGAAAACTTGATAACTTCTTGAAGTATGCTCTCCTCTTGCACCTAGTGTGATCTGGAGGATCAGAAAAGAGAGTTATTGGTTTAGTAATTTCTTAAGTATGCTCTCTTCTTGCACCTAGTGTGATCTGGAAGATCAGAAAGAGAATTATTAGCCCAATTTTTTTTTTTTTTTTAAATAAAAATAAAAAATGACATGCATAGAGCAAGAGATTCTAGGGGAAGGTTTATAGCTAAAGCCAAGAGTTCGATTTTCACAACTCCATATTCTTCAAGGCATAGACCAGATTCACCACCATCTACCCCTAGCCTTAAGATTTTTGGAATTCAAGGAACAACTGAATTAGAGGATTCTCCTATACCACCTACTAAATCCCATTTAGAAAAAAAAGGGACTCTCTCTCATCCTCCCTTGATAGAAAAACTAGAGGACTTTAAGGACTCTAAAAAAACTATCATGGCAGAGGAAATAATAGATTGATTTGGAGGGAGAGGTAGAGGTAGAGGAGGAGGAAACAATGGAGACAACAATGGTGAAGATAATAATGGAAGAAATAGGGAAGGAGATAACTTGTTTGGATTCCCTATAGTTGATGAGGAAACTCATACAACAATGAAAAATATCTCACCATATTTCCTCCCCAAATTTTATGGATTGCGAAGTGAGGATCCTGAAACATTTCTGTTTGAGTTTGAAGTCGTGTGCCAAACCTATGACTATATGGAAGACTCTCAAAAACTCAAACTGTTTCCTTCAACATTGAAGGGAGCTGCTTTGAAATGGTTCATGGGATTAGCCAATTAATCTATTAGGACTTGGAATGATATGAAACAAACATTTTTGGATAGATACTTGGACTATTGTATGCCCACCAATCACAAGGATGAGGTATTCAAAATGATGCAAAAAGAAGACGAAAATTTGGAAGATTTACTTGAAAGATTTCAATACAACTTGAAAAGAGCAAAGATGAGCAACTTAGATGATGAAACCTTGAAAGCCCTAATATTAAAAGCCATTAGAGATGAATGGATAGATATTTTAAACATGATAAGGAAAGGAGACATTTCTCAACTTCCACTTCGTGACATAACAGAACTATGTGTCCATCTCTCAAGAGGAAAATCTAAAACAGGAAAAGGGCCTAGGGATCCTTCTCTTATTAGGGCTAACAAATCTGCAACTGGATCAGTAAGTAGGGCAGAGATTGGTAATATGCTTGATGAATTCAAAACTTATATCTTAGGGAGCCTTAGTGAACAACTAGACACCCTTAAAATCCAAAACAAGCAGAAAGCAGAAACAGATGCTTTAGCCATCTTTTGTCCGAAATGTAGGAAGAAACATGCTTTAAGGGAATGTCCCTTGGATGCAAAAGTTTTAGAAACATGTATGATTTTCTCAGAGAATCATGAGATCAAGGATTGTCCTTCAATTCCTGGACTCAAAGTTGTCTTTCAAGAAGACCCAAATTCAGTGGAATCTCTCTGTTTTGTTGCAAGAAGACCTTGGCAGGGACAATAAACTCAAGGGTTTAACAACCCTATGAATCTTCAAACCCCACCAAATTGGAATCCTTGGCAACAACCTTGGCCCCAACATCAAAATCCATATCAGCCATGGGTACAAGGGATGAAAAATCCTTATGGGAGATTTTCTCAATTTTATCAATATCCTCCATCTTTTCAAAATCAACAAGCTCCACAACTTCCAAACCCAAATCCACAACTTTCATTGCCATTTCCACAACAAAAACCTTCTCAAAAAAATCCAAATCCTCAACTCATGCTCCCATACCAACAAAAGACAAATCAACTTCCAGCTCAGCCATTGCCAAATCCTAATAATAAAAATCCTTAGAATACTTACATGGTAGAAGGACAACAATTTCCTACCTATATGATTGTTCCTCTCAATGATGAACAACTCAGATCTGGTAGAGTTTTAGAAAAACCTTCTATAGATATTCAAGAGCAAGATACCTCTGAGGAGGACACTCTTAAGGTCAATAAGGGTTCTAAGGAAGAATCTCTTCAAAATTCAAACATTCAAAAATAAAAAGAAAAGTTAACACCCACAACTCCTATAGTTGAGCAACCTGCATCTTCATATACACCTCCTTTTCCTGAAAGACTACAAATTGACAAGGGGGTGGAAAAACAAATCTTGTTGCCTAACTATGATTTTCTAGATGAATTGAAGAATGTTTGTATCAAGATTCCTTTGCTACAAGCCATTCGAGAGATTCCTATTCTAGCAAAAACAATAAAGGAGTTGAGTTTCAAAAGACCAGGAAGGAAACTAAAAGACACAAGAAGAATCCACCTGGTAGGAAAGATTGCAGATATTATGATGGGAAAAATTACCATGCAGAAGTATGTAGATCCAGGAAGTCCAATTGTCAAGACACATATAAATGGATAGAAATTCCAAACACATTGATTGACTTAGGGGCTGCTATCAACATTATGAGTAGACAGACTATGGACCAGCTAAAACTTCCTAACCTTCTTTTTACACCTACTTTACTACAACTTGCAGATCGATCCATTATTAAACCAGATGGTGTATTAGAAGATATTTCAGTCTCCTTAGATTCTTGGGAATATCCAGTAGATTTTATGATTTTGGCTCCCAAAAGTAATCTAGGAGGGCACCCACTTATCTTAGGAAGACCTTGGCTAGCCACAGCTGATGATTTTATTAGTTGTAGATCTAGGGATATGTACATTTCTAATGGTAATTCGACAAAGAAATTCAATTTGTATCCTCCAGCAAAAGAAATCACAGAAGTAGGAGACAATGAACGGGTCGATGATGAGGACATTATACAGCACAATGTTTATTCTGAAATCGGTGGATAGTGAAATTAGACACATTGAAAATTTGAATATCTTAGAATGACCCACACAATTTAGTTCAGGATAAACAGAATGTCATTATCATCAAGACAATCTACTTTACTCTATGGAAGAGTTCGATAGTTCTACCATTGAGATTTTTCCAGGAAAAACATTGAATATCAACAAAAATTTGGAAGAGTCACAACAGGAAGAACTAACCAAAATCTTGCAAAAACATTCTACTGCATTTGCATGGGAGTATACTGACATGAAAGGTATTGATCCTAAGACTTGCATTCATCATATCTATATTGAGGAAAACAATAGACCAATCAGACAACCTCAAAGAAGGATGAATCCAAATCTTAGGGAGATAGTGAAAGAAGAGCTCAAAAAACTACTCAATGTAAACTTCATTTATCCAATTTCAGATAGCCGATGGGTTTCTCCTTTGGTTATAGTACCTAAAAAGAATGGTAAATGGAGGGTATGCATTGATTACAGGAAATTGAACAAAGCAACTTTGAAGGATCACTTTCCTTTGCCTTTTATTGATCAGGTATTAGATACATTAGCAGGTAAAAAGTACTTTTCATTTTTTGGATGGTTTTAGTGGTTATAATAAAATTCAGGTAGCACCTGAAGATCAAGATAAGACCACATTTACTTGTCCATGGGGAACTTTTGCCTACCGAGTGCTTCCTTTTGGGTTATGTAATGCACCAGCAACATTCCAAAGAGCAGTACTAGGAATTTTTTCTGATCTAATCCATGATTGTGTAGAGGTTTATATGGATGATTTTATAGTTTATGGTAATTCATTTGAAGAGGCATTAGAAAATTTGGAAAAAGTTCTTATAAGATGTAAAGAAACAAACCTTTCATTAAGCCATGAAAAATGCTTTATGATGTTTACTGAAGGGATTGTTTTAGGACATCATATTTTAGGAGATGGGATTAAGGTTGATAGATCAAAAGTTGAAGTCATCTCCAAGTTACCTATTCCAAATTGTCAAAGAGATGTTAGAATTTTTCTAGGATTTACTAGTTACTATAGAAGATTTATAGAAAACTTCACTAAAATAGCATCTCCACTCTTCAAATTGCTTACAAAAGATTGTGAATTCAAATGGGATCCTGATTGTCAATCAGCTTTTGAAACTTTGAAAACAAGAATATCTGAAGCACCTATCTTGAGAGGACCAAATTGGAAACTCCTTTTCCATATTTCTACGGATGCTTCAGATACAGCTCTGGGAGCTGTGTTGGGTCAAAAAGATTTAGTTCCTTATGCCATTTATTATACCAGTAAAAATTTGACTCCCACAGAGTTAAACTATACTGTGACTGAAAAAGAATTTTTAGTTGTTGTTCATGCAATCAATAAGTTTAGACATTATATAACAGGCTATGAAACTTTTATTCATACTGACCATTCTGCAATTAGATATCTAATGAACAAACCTGTTACTAATGGCAGAGTGACAAGATGGCTCTTACTTTTGCAAGAATTCAATATTACTATGTTGGATAGACCAGGGAAACAAAATACAGTAGCTGATTTCTTGTCTAGGATTCAGAATACTAAAGAAGATTCTCCTGTAGAGGATAAGTTTCTTGATGAATACTTGTTTGCAGTAACTATTAAGACTCCTTGGTATGCAGATATTGCTAACTATTTGGTTACAGGGAAACTGCCTTCACATTTATTTCCAAATGAAAAACGAAAAATTATTCAGGAGAGTTCAAAATATTCATGGATTTCTAACGAATTGTTTAAAACAGGGCCAGATCTTGTGATCAGAAGATGTGTCGGGGAAGATGAAATGCCTGATATTCTTAAGGCATGTCATGATGAACCATGCGGCGGACACTTTGCGGACAAAAGGACGGCCTATAAAATCCTTTCCTTGGGATATTATTGGCCTTCTCTCTTAAAAGATGCAAAACAATATGTCAAAAGGTGTGATAGCTGCCAAAGAGTAGGGAAACCTACCCTTTCAAATGAAATGCCATTGCAAACACAGGTACTCATTGAACCCTTTGAAAAATGGGCTTTAGATTTCATTGGACCTATTAATCCACCATCTAAGCAAAAGAAATATATATTGGTTTGTACTGATTATGTTACTAAATGGGTAGAAGCCAAAGCATTAGTATCTGCTACTGAAAATTTAGTTGTTCATTTTCTTTATGAGGATATTTTTACTTGCTTTGGTGTTCCAAGAGAAATTGTGATAGATCAGGGGAGCCAATTCACATCCAACTTGGTGGAGAAATTGATGGAAGAATACAAAATCAAGCACAGAAGTTCTACTCCTTACCATCCGCAAGCAAATGGTCAAGTGGAGTCCACAAACAAAGTTCTTGAAAGTATCATCACCAAAACTGTTCATCTACATAGAAGAGATTGGGCAGAAAGGCTTCCTGAAGCCTTGTGGGCCTACGGAACTACATGGAGAAATACAACAGGACATTCTCCCTATGAACTTGTTTATGGGAAAGAAGTCTTGCTCCCCATTGAGTTCCAAGTCAAGACCTTCAAGATAACAGTTCAGTTGGGGATGGACTTATCAGAAGCCCAAAAGCATAGAATGGAGCAGTTGAATGAGCTAGATGAGATCAGACAAGAGGCAATTTTAAGAACTGATCTAGTTCAATATCAAAGAGCTAAATGGCATGACAAGTACATCAAAGAGAAGAAGTTTCAAGAAGGAGATTGGGCATTGTTATTTGATTCCAAGTTTAAAGATTTCCAAGGAAAATTTCAGACTCATTGGCTTGGGCCATATGAGATGGACAAAATCTTTAACAATGGAGCGGTAAGAATCAAGACCATTGATGAGTTTCAAACTCCTCTTATTGTGAATGGCCATAGATTGAAAGTTTATCATAAGCCACTCTCAAAAGAGGATTTTGTCAAAATGTTTCAAGAAAATTCTGCAATCAGGTTGGTACAGAAGAATTCTTCTTCTCCACCGGCCTAGCTTTTTTTCTTTTCAGTAAAATAAATAAATAAATAAATAAATAAATTGTATAAGCCTGAAAACCAATCACTGATTGGCAGTCTTATACAGAAAATATTGGGTGAAAATCAGGAACACCTGACACCCTATATTTTCCAAAAAAAAAAATCTCTCTCTTTCATTTCACAAGTCTTGTGACCACCCACTCCATTCCATTCCACTTCATTCCACTTCACTTCACTCCACTTCATTCCATTTCACTTCATTTTTCATTCCATTTTCACCAATAAAATTCTTTTTCATGACCATTCCATTCAATCATTTGTCATCCGTTCATTTCCATTCACTCAAATAATAGTTGTGTCAGTTTCCGCAGCTGACATCTGTTTCCGCAGCTGACACCAGTTTCCGCAGCCAGAAGCAGATTCCGCAGCTACTACTCTGTTTTCAAAAGAATGTACAGCCAGATGTTATTTCCATAATCATGAAATAAAATGCAGGTAGGAGGACCAAAAAATGAAGACATGGAGCATTCAAGATATCAATGAAGAGCAACAAATTGAAGACCAAGGAAAAAGGCAAATATTCCAAGGTATGAGTAAAATTCATTTCAAATAGCATTGAAAACACATTTTTATATAGTTCTAAACCATAAGCTCCATCCATTATGTGCAATGATTATATTGACAAATTCTGTAACCCTTTCACGATCTCCATATGATCCTCCCGCATTCATTCTCAAACGGTTCCATAATTAAAACCCCCGATCTTCACTCATACTCCGATATTCCACTGGTGACAATGAGACGTAGTTGATTTGAGTACGGGCTCTTACAGCCGCATAAATCCATAGCCGTTGTTTAAACGTGCTCACATTTATTTTGAAGCCACCAAATTTCAAAACACTGCTGGATGTGTTATACTCCTCCCATTGTTCTGTTAATCTCACAGCCGTATCTCTTCCGTGCTCACGAAACCCCTCTCTGTTCCGCCTCACTCCATTTCGTTCTTTGTTACGCTACAGCCTGTATACCCACTCTCTGATATCTACCTACAGTCACTGTGCTCATTTCCGTGCATTCAGCCGTTCTACTTCCATTGAACCCTCACGCAGACAAATTTTTGAAGAGCAGAAAGAAGAATGGGTAAATTGCTAAGAGCAGAACCAGAAGGACCTAAATTCATGGAGGGATATCCGCAAGTAAGGGATACATTGAAGAAAGCAAAGTGGCTACGGTTTATCCAAAAGTTCAGAGGCTATCATAAAGAAGTGACAAAAGAATTTGCAAGGTCGTTCAATGGCCTGGAAGTAGAGATTAGAGACCTTAAGTTTGCGGTGAACGAGGCATCTATAGCATCTGCCACAGAACTTCTTCAAGAGGGTGAGCGTTGGTTTAAGAATAAAAGCATTAGTGATGAAGCCTGGAGAATAATCTTACGAAACCAAGGTATGGACATAACTATTTTTAAAAGAGGAATTCTTGTTCATGCATTGAAAGAGGAATGGGCTACTTTGTTGCTAGTTGTTCAAAAATTCATTACCTGTGAAGGCCGTTTTGGGTCCATGTATATGTACCATACCAGATTGCTGATGAATTTTCTAGATAATCAAACTCTCAATCTCCCATATTTTCTATTAAATAGTTTGAAGAAAATGTCTGTGACTGTTCAGAAGCATTTAGGAGATGTAGAACCACATCTATATCCCCACGGTCTTGTAAAAATTTTGATTGAAAAAGAGTTAAAGGAGAAGAAAGACACATGGGAACAATTTTTGATTAGAAATTTCTTTGAGGAAACTCAGGAAATTCCTGAAGGTAGCACATCAAGAAGGAGTAGGAGAAAAAAAATAAATGATGAAAATCAAAGTACTCCTACTCAAGAAATTCCTGAAGGTAGCATATCAAGAAGGAGTAGGAGAAAGAGAACAAATGATGAAATCCAAAATACTCCTACTACTACAATTGAAAGAACTGATAGGGAAGAGAGACTGTCAAAGAGGAAGAAGAAAGAAACTAAGGGTAAGAAGCCAATAACACCAAAAGAGAGAAAAAAGTATTGAGGCTATACATCAAACCCCTTCTTCCGAAGAAGAATATCATCAAGTGTTATCTGAAAGATTAGTTCATCTTCAAAAACAGTCATCTATGGCCAAGAAGACAGAGAAAGGGAAACAAAAGCAAAATGGCAGTGGTCCACAGCGTGTGAGAAGAAGTTCCAGACTTAAGGGGAAATTGAGGAAAACACAAATGAAGGGTCCTCATTTCATTGATTTGGGAGAGGAAACATCTGAACAGTCCCCAGCTGACCATAGTCCATCTCACTCTCAGTCAGTTAGTGAACCTGGTTCATTTCATTCTCAGTCAAACATTGAACATAGTCCATCCCATTCTCAGCAAGATGTTGATGTGAGCCCTTCTCAGCCAGATTTTGAAGATAACTCTCCTTTACGGCATTTTGGGGACAGCCCAATAAAAATGACACCTGATATAGACCCCAAGCAGCAGGAAGTATATGATTATATAGAATCTTTGGAAAGAGAAGCTACAGGCCCCAATACTTCATCCATTCAGCCTCACACAGTACAAAATGATTTAGTCCAATCACTAAAACAGGAAGTCTTTGAGCTAGAGCTTTTAAATAAACACATTAAAAATGAAAATGAGGCATTGAAGGAACAAGGTAAATTGGACAAAATCATTCATGATAATACCATGCTACATCTGGGAATATGGCAGAAGAAGAACAAGAAATTCAAAAAGAAATGCCAGAAGTTAAGCAGAGCACTAGTTAATATCAAATTTAGATGCTTAATGAAGAAGCCTAGGATGTTGGCAGCACCAAGGAAGAAGAGGAGAGGGCTGGATGTACTGGCCGAAGTGTCAAGGCATATGAACTGAAGAAGGATTATCAAAATTTTGGTTGCATGAGGACATGCAACACCTTCACAGTGGGGGTATGTTGAGTCCCAAATCTGCATTGTCCTTATACATCTTCCTAGACCTTTTTCATTCACCTGAACCTTCCCAGTTGTCAATATCATTGTATATTAATTGCAAAAGAGCATCTAAAATGGTTTTTAACTATATTTTTGTGTCTGCTTTTTGATTTAGATTTTTCTCATTTAGCTGCAGAATCTTGCCACTTTCCGCAACCATTTTGTGAAACTCTATGTTACAGATGTCTTCAGGTAAAACGAGCCACATGGGCAAGTCAGAAATGATGTGGACATGGATCGTGTCCTATTGGCTCGAGCAAATTTACCTAAGGAGGCTACGGTCAAAGGTGGCCAAGTGGAAGTCAACCGTAGAGTCCCACAGTGACAGGACTCTGTTTCTCGTCACGTGGAGATTTCTATGGCTGTTTCTGAATTGCGGGAGACAAATCAACATCTGTACATGGCTCCATAAGCCGAATTCAAACATCCACTCTTCATAAATTTACTCCTCAACGCGGCCATGATCCTATATCTCTGGACGTAATGGTTTACGTGTTTTGTATCAGCATAAACTTTAGGAAATTAGTTACATCACCTTCAGTTATAAATAACGCGTTTGCATACGCATAAGAGTTAGTTTTTATTAGTCTCCATTAGCCTCCAGATAGCTCTGTAATGTAATTACGTTGCCACTGTGCCGTAATATCACCTTTCTGTTATGACTGCATTTTAATATATAAGAAGACTCTATTTCCAAGCGTAATTCATACTTGAAGTCTGTTGCCAAGGCTGGTGTAGAGGGCCCCTGCACACGCTGAGGTTTTGTGCATTATTGTATAGTTCTTGTTTTATTTCTTTAAGCTCATTGTGCCATAATTCATTCATATGTTTATACATTGCATCTTTCATAGTGTATATGCTTCATTTCTGTTTATAATCTTTCATGCTTTACATTTTACTTCTGTCTTTCATGTTTTGTGTTATTGTTAACTGATCAGTGTTCTTGTTTCAGGTTATAAATAGGCAGCCCGGGCATTTGCATAACTTTTTGACTAATGGCACGGAATTAATATTGTTCTGCTACTAATTTACTTTTCCTAGTTTCTGTTTAATTTCAGTACTGCTTTGTTTATTTCAATCTTGCACATTTGTTTCAGTAGTTAGATTTAGATATATCAAATTGTTCATATCATTTGCAGTTACCTCCGAAAGCCACAGCTGGACTGATGGTGAGGGATTGAATTATGAATGTATAGTTTGATATTAGTTTACTTTCTGCAAGTTAGATATATTAAATTGATCATGACATCTTTAGTTACCTCTGAAAGCCACAACTGGACTGATGGTGAGGGATTGAATTATGAATGTGTATTTTGATATTAGTTTACTTTCTGCAAGTTAGATATCAGGTTACTCAAATTGTTTATGGTTACCTCCGAAAATCATAGCTGGACTAATGATGAGGGATCAGAAGATAAGTTGATGTAATTTGATTTAGATTTACTTTGTTGCAACTTTTGGATTTCTTTCAGCATAGTTTCTTTTGTGTTTGAACAACAACAAGAATAATAAGTTTCATGATCAGTAGTTCATTGTTTGATTTATTAGACTAGCAGCACATTTTCATTTCCTTTCAAGTTTTGTCATTGTATGTTTCAAATTCCTTTTGAAGTTTCAAGTTGGTAAATCATTATAAAGGATATCATTTCCTTGAACAATCATAACCATACTTGTTTTTATTTTTCCCATCTCACATTAGAAAACCAAAAACGACAAAAAGTTAAGAAATAGGCTATCTTGCACATATAGTGCGCCACACTTCATCAGCTTACGAATCCCGGATTGATAAATTAATGTAGCAATTTAGGACACACTAAATTGACCAAACAGTTTCCTTTGAAATATTGAAGGCGACTGACGCTGCAAGGCACAACCATACTGTTCCGAGTGCCTTTCTATCAAGAATGTTCCATTCCGCGTCTGTCATGGCCGTCGGCTTCTTTGTTTTTCCGCTCAATGGTAGGTATAGATCCTTTTGATACAGATAATCTTCCATCTGCATCTTCCACAGCGGGAAGTTTTGGCCGTTAAATTTCTCGACCCTAAACTTACCATCGTCCGCCATTGCTCCCACTCGAACCAGGAACCCCTTCTTTCCTGCGAGTTTATCAGCCAAATATACCTTCGGCTCTGATACCAGTTGTTAGAAAATTAAATATTATGGAGCAATGCAACACATAAAATATGCGGAAATAACAAGCACACAAAAAACACATAAAAC